>CM040129.1:190275590-190632169 GCA_022559845.1 Amorphophallus konjac | reverse complement strand
GAATTCAAAACCGACGTTCGGGCTCGTGAGATGATTTTCGGCGCGATTCAGTCGCTTTGGCGACGGTTTCATATCTTATTAGTTTCAATTGAACTCCGGCATGTTGGGGCATCATCCCCGCCAGTTTTACGGTGTCTGGTTGAGAATTAGAGTCGGTATAAGCCCGACTCTACCTGTAACTCGTCTGGAGTCGATGTGACGAAACCGCCCGTTCTTAGCGTTTTTAATGTCGTTTGGACCCCTTTCGGTCTGTGAAAGGTGATGCAAATGTTGTGGCTGATGCTCTGAGCATGAATGTGTAAATCAGTCATTTGCTAGTTAGCTTCCGAGGCAGGTTGTGTATTCCAGCTGGTGATAGCTTGAGAAATACCTTTTCGTATGAAGGTCATAGATCCCGTTTTGCGTTTCGCCCCAGTGCTACCAAGATGTATTAAAGTCTGGAAGGCAGTTCTGGTGGCCAGATTGGAGGATGTGGTTGAATTTATGTCTAAGTGTTTGACATGCCAACAGGTTAAAATCGAGCATCAAAAACCTGGAGGAATTCTTCAACCTTTAGAAATTCCGACGTGGAAATGGCATCGTGCCACGATAGATTTTGTTGTGAATTTACCTCGGACTTCACGAGGCTTCGATAGTATCTGGCTATTAGTTGATGGACTGACAAAGACATCAAGATTATTGCCGATTGAAGTTGCCTGGAGTGTGTAGAGATTGGCCGAGCTTTATGTTGATAAGATTGTGCCATTGCATGGGATTTCAATAGCACTTGTGTCAGATTGTGACCCACGAGTTGCTTCCGGCTTCTGGCGCAGTTTCCGGAAAGCGTTGGGCACAGAGTTAGCATTCAGTTCAGCGTATCATCCACAGTCAGATGGCCAGTCAGAAATGACTATTCAGACTTTAGAAGATATGCTGAGATCTTGTTGCCCTGACTGGCAGGGTTCGTGAAGTCAGCATTTGTCACTCGTTGAATTTGCTTATATTAATAGTTTTCACTCCAGCATCAGCATGGCTCTGTATGAAGCTTTATATGGGCGTCCTTGTCGTACACCTTTGAACTAGTTTGAAGCTGGTGGCAGATTGTTGACAGGACCTGATATGGTTCAGCAATGTGCTGATGTAGTTCACTTAATCAGACAGAAAATGTTGACAGCTCAGTGTCGACAGAAAAGTTATGCAAATCAGCGCAGGCGACCATTGCAGTTTAAGCCTGGAGATATGGTGTTTGTGAAAATATCTCCTATAAAAGGCGTTATGAGATTTGGGGAGCGTGGAAAGCTCAGTCCTCGTTATATTGGTCCGTTTCCTATTTTGGAACGTGTAGGCCAAGTGGCTTATCGACTTCAATTGCCAACAACGATGCAAGCTATCCACGATATTTTTCCTGTGTCTTAGTTGAGGAAATATGTTTCTGATGCATCTCACGTGCTTGATGATTCAGTTTAGCCTGAAGTGACTGCAGATTTATCTATACTGGAGTATTCACTTAGAATTGAAGATCATCGTGAGCAACGATTGAAAAATAAAGTAATTTCTCTGGTTAAGGATGACTGCAGCGTCACTCTGGCAATGAAGCTACGTGGGAACGTGAGGATGAAATACGTCGACAATTTCCTTTCCTGTTTGAATAAGGTATAATTCTTTCAGTTCTCTCCTTGTTCTTCCTTTTAAATTTCGAGGACGAAATTTCTATTAGGAGGGAGGGACTGTGAGACCCGATTAAAGTTTTTAAGAAAATTGGTGGGCATTTGCACAATTTTGCTTCTTTGAGGGTTTAGAATGCAAAAAGGGGTTAAAAATCAAAAAAATATATAATATTTTAACTTTTAACCCATTCGATGGCCACCTCTCTCTCCCACTTTCCCAATCCCTCCCCCCACCTTTTTCTCTTTTTCTCCCGTGGCGCAGGAGCATCTGCGGGCGAACCCGCGGACGACGAAGACCGGCCCCCCTCTCGCCTCTTTTGTCTTCGTGGCGCACGACGGCGGCTTCGCCGGCGACCGGGCATGGCGGTGGAGGCGCGGCGGCAACCTCCTTCCCCCTACACCGCAGGCCACCGCAAACGGCGACCCTCGCCCTCTTCCTCCTCTTCGTGGACGCGGTGATCGGGCGGCCAAGATAGAGCACCGGCGGCCTCGCCGGTGAGCTGTGGAGGTGTAGATCACGGCGGCTTCGTCGGGATGAACCCACGGTGACATCGGCGACTTCCTCGCCCCCTCTCACAGCGTCCTCTCGTCAGATCGACACCCTCGGCTCGGTTTCAGTAAAGGGGGTGGTTTTCCTCGCATGCTAGAGCCGGGCAAAGATTAGCCGCGGCGGCCCTCGGCTCGCCCGCGGCCCTATCGGACATCCCCGTCACATTGGAGGTAGGGGGATCGTAGTCCTAACCCGTTAAACTGCTCTAAAAGCATGCCCATCGTCTTTATGTTTTAATAGCATGCCCATTGTCTTTATGTTTTCACAGCATGCCCATCGTCTTTATGTTTTAACAGCATGCCTATTGTCACTGAGTTATAGACGATAAATTGTGCTATTAAAATTGTGGAATCGCAGGGAACAGGTTAAACGAATCCCGTCGATTTTAGTCGACCGGGAGGGATTCCGGTTATGAATTCCGTGAATCCGGTTCTTCGGTAAGGACTGCGTTTAATTTATTTTAGAGTTTAAACAGTCCGCCATAAATCTTTCATTGACCCGAGCGGCTGACGATTAAACCGCGTAAATGAATGAGATTTGAATGGCAACAAGGAATTTTACGGCTAGTCCGTATAACGACGCGCAGCGGTTCGTGTTCGACCGCTTGTTTTGCAATTGCGCGCGATCGTTAAACCCTGCATGTAATATAGCATTTTCACCATATTCAAGCCGTTTTATCGACTGAGGTGGCTTTCATTCAACCACCAATGCGCGTGGCATTTTAATTCAAGCGAGTCTAATTAATTATGCGATCTGCACTGCATAATTGCCGTTTTAGCATATAGCCCATTCCATTGACTATGCATCTAATAATTGCATATTTGTTAGTTTAGCATAATCAATTATTTATGCAATTAGTTATGGAATAGTTGTTTTAACATGTTCAATTGGCATATTGAATTATTGAAAAATAGCCATCTTAGCATATTAAATCAATTATGCATTTATAGTCGCATGCTTGCCATTTTAGCAAATTCATGCATGTATAAATGAATAATTGCCATTTTAACATGATTCGACTAGCTATGCATCCAGTTTTGCATGTTTGAAATGTTTAATCGTTATCATGAATGATGGCATGTTTTGAGATCAATAGAGCTTTATTCTCTTTCCTAGTGATGGAACCACCAGTCGTAGCCCGACGACCTTTAGTGTTGATCCCACCCGGGAGAGGTGGCGGGGTAGTCCCGTGAGACGGTTTTTAAGATAGTTCCGTGGGCCCCGGTCCAACCGTAGCGTCCTACGGAGGGGAATACTAGCTAGAGGCCTGGCTCTAGGCACGAGCCAGTGTGTGCACACGTGGTCAGAGACCTGGACAGACACTGACGAGTGTTGCTCTGACTAGTTACTTGTTTTGGTACTGTTACGCGTCTCGCTTGCTATGATTAGACTTGCGTAGATGCTTGAGACACAGTGTAAGCCGTCAGTGGACGCATCTGGTTTCTTCTTCTGGTGGACCTCTTCTCCTTTTCACTCGTCACTTGGAAATGATTGAGTTATTATCTATTGGTAGATTTCGAATACTCGCATTTGAATTAAATTGGCATATTAGATAGCTGTTCATAAACCGTTTAGTTAATTTTACAGCTTTTTCAATTGTCATTTATTTATGCCAATGCATGTTTTACTGCTTTCCTTTAGTTAGTTGCGAGTTAGGGGTCCTGTGAACCCTACTGAGTCTCTGCTGTGAGACTCACCCCTTCCTTTTACAGGTGAGGCGGAGCAACCAACTGCGGGATTCTCTCGCGCTTTCGGCGAAAAGCCTTAGAGCCAGCAGTGGTCTGTCAGTGGTCAGTCTGTTCTTTCTTCTTTTGGCCGGGCTTCGTCCCGTGTAGTTATTTATTTTTAGACCATTGTACAGTGTGGGACTTGTGATATATGAATCTGGACTACTTGTATAGATTTACCACTCTGATATATATACAATTGCTTCCGTTTAAAGTTCAAATGAATGTTTTAATTAATATTGCGTGTGTAATTTCTATTCGTTATGCATCCCCTCAACAAACACTCACTAACCCTTACGGGGCCTCATCAGCCTCTTGGGTGGCTTCCCCGAGCTCTTGGTATCGGTAAATCGATGATATTGGGTTATCGGTATCTGGATCTCCTGGGTCGTCACAATATTGCTGTTTAGTTGTAGGTTCTGTCGCCTCCTCTCCGAGAAACTTGAAGATGAGTTTTGCTTCTCCCCTTCCATCCTTCCCATTGATGCTTTTTAAGAAACCAATCTCTGGAAATGAAATGTAGATAACAGGCATATGCGCTGCAGCATCTATGACAAACGCACTTAAATCCTGTTTGTGCTGCTTGAAGAACATGCCATACTGCAACACATTGCATGGAGGATATCAGATTTCATTCATGAAATGCACACAGTTACATAAATAAAAAATAGCTTGTGCACAGAGGTAAATTCAAGGGCTCATTAACTAAATGAGATAAGTCCCTCATGACCATATATATGCTTTTGGTACGAGATGGCAAAAGAGAAATAGACAGAGAAAATAGAAACACAAGCAGCTATTCCATATCGGCAAAATCCACGATTGGGCACTATGACTTTTTTTTATACAGTCTAAATACTGAGTGAACTGACAGTGAAGAAAAAGAAAACTGCTGATTCAGTGGATAAAGAAACTTAGGAACATAAAACTTTCAGAATGAAGACTACCTGAATGCTCAACCAAAGCTGAGGTGGTTTTAGCCCCCTGACATCTTCAAGTGTGGTGATGGGATATGTACCGTCAAAAACACTTGGCCTCGAGAGGATATTTTGGTTTGCTTTGAATTAGAAAGAATGTAAAAGATGGAGAAATATCCATTAGATTATGAAAATGTTAAGAGAGACATCAGAATAGTATGAGCTAACTAAGCTACCAAGTGTACAATCATGAAACAAATGCATTTCTAAAGATTTTTAACCTTTCATCTCCATCAAATGCTAATTTGAAATCTACCTGAAATTCTTTGATGGCAAAATACCCGATTTAAATGCAACATTATAGCTTCTGACGTTAAAACAGTAAACTGAAAGCATTCTTAACTATGCATTTGGTGTTAAGGCATGTATTTTTCTTTTATATCCCTCGTGCTCGTGTCTGTGTACATGCAAGTACAGATGTCTTGCGAGAGTGGCGCAGATGCCCAAAAAGGTATCCGCTGTGTGAATGGGCCCATGCATGAGAGTCACAAAGAATTACCTGTAACATTGGAAAGGATCTGGTCAGAGGTGAAGTCGATGGAAAACCATCCACGAATTGATTCTCCATTCACATCGTAGGTCTTCTCACCATCTGGAAAGACGTCTGCGATATTTGTCGAATTGTCCAGCCTCAGGTCTGATCGGCATATGCCCACCCCATCCTTGGTCAGCTCTAGGTCGCAGAAGAAGACCACATTGGGGGCACTCATCGCCTCTGCAAATAGGTAAGCAGGTGCAGTATAATCTGGGAAGACTCCAGAGTACCCTCCACGTGGTATGATTGTCGGTGAGTCGCCTGGAATTGAGAAGTACTTTACTTATCCTGTTTATTTGAAAATGCAAAGAGATATAAGGAAAAAAAATGGGGATAGTGTGTGGGGCGGTGCTGATATCATGACCGAATTAAAACCAAATGGCACGTACCATAAAGGAGTAGGATTTCCATCAGTGTCGATGGGTAAGCCAGATTTTGATGGATGACGAATAAACTACCCATTTTCAAGATTTCAAGTTGGTCAATGTTGCAACACACGCGAACCAACAGGATTGCTAAAGAAAATGAAGAGAGATAGAGAGAGAGAAGATACCGCTGAGCGTCGGCCATTTCCTCCCACCCCTGGCCGCAGCCCCGTGCAGAAGCAGTAGCCCGGAGAAGAAGAAGAAGAAGACTAGATGCCGGACCATCGTCTTCCAGCTGCCAAGACGGCCTCCCTGATCACCGGAGAACGCAGACGATTTAGCAGAGAGGAGGAGGAAGAAGAAGAAGAAGAAGAAGAAGAAGCACGGAGCAAGGGAGAAGAAATTGGGAAAGAAGAAAGAAAAGGAGACGGCTTTCTTCAAGAGGGTGAGCCCATATGCTTGCCTGAGACCTCCGGGAGAAATGGGTGGTTCCTCGGTCGTCTCCCATCCCAGGGAGTTTCTGAAGAAGAAGAGGAAAACTCCCGCGGAAGGAAATCCCATGGGAGAGGGAGGGAGACAGATAGGAAAAGGGGGGGTGGAGAAAACCCAAGTTAAAAGGTGGGAGTAAATTTATAAGGGTGCCTATTATTAATAGGACAGGGCAGGATTTCCAGGGAGCTCGCTGATCGTTCTCCCCTCCCTCTCCATGACCTCGGGAGAGAGAGAGATAGAGAGGAAGCACGACCGGCCTTGAGGGAGGGAGAACCATGGCGTGGCAAAACAGGGAAACGGAAGGGGAGAGAGAAAGAGGAGGGAGGGGGTGGAGAGGGAGGGAGGCATTCGTATGGGAGCTTTGGAGTCGGGCGAGAGAGACTGGAACAGAGAGAGAGAGAGAGAGAGGCGCGGGAAACGTTGGATAGTTGACTCGTGGTCTGAATGTTTAGTCACATTTACAGTCAAACCCTCTAAATTAGTGTATATGTGAATGCGTACTTCCATATAATGCGGAACATGTAACACAATAATATAATAACCGCCGGTCCTCCCGTCGTCCGATGCGGCTACAGTGGCGCTGCAAGTGCAAGTACTCTCTCTCTCTCTCTCAATTATACATATTCTATGCTTAAACATACACGAGAGTTGTATCTCCTTTTATTTTATGGTTGTCAACAGATTTGTGTCAACGAAATATAATTACTATTGGTTGTACGGAAAACATAATTAGACAAAACGTAAAATATCTACCTGTAGTGAAAAAAATAATTATAAATAGTGAGAAATGTTAAATAAGAGAGAAAAATGTCAAATATGCGAACAATGCCAATTAACAATAAAAAATAATTAGATATAATGTAAAATCTCCGTTTACAGTGAAAAATAATTGTAAAGTGTAAGAAATACTAAATAAGAATAAAAAATGTCTAGTATACATTAGGAGTGAAGATGTCTAATAATATTGAAAAATAATTAGATAGAATGTAAATTATTTATTTCAAGTGAATTTAAAGAGTGAGAGCGTGAGACATACCGAACAAGAGTGGCCACTGCTCAAGTAGACAGTAGTAGTGAAAAATAATTCGTGGCGCTAAAACATAAGTAGATAAAATGTAAAATGTACGTTTAGAGTGAAAAATAATCACAAATAGTGAGAAATACTCAAAAATGGTGAAAATTGTCCAAATGCATTGTAGCAGTCAAAAATGCTCGTTTAAATTGAAAAAAAAATGCATCAGTGAGAAAAGGCACATTTCATAAGACATCCTACTAGGGATGAAAATCACTAGTTATTGGCGGAACGCAAGCATTTGGCAGTGTCAATGCAAATGTATATAGTCATGCAGTGAAAAATAACCGGATAGAACATAAAATATCTAGTTGGAGGAAATTATAATTGTAACTCGTGATAAATATTAAACAAGAGTGAAAAATCACCGGTACATTAGCAGTGAAACATATTTACTAGCACCAAAAAATAACTAGATAGAATGTAAAAATAGGGTTTGTCGTCTCGACCGGACCGGTCGTCCCGGTCACGGCATGAGACGGGACAATATGAGTTGGTACCGTTACGTATCGAGACACAAAAAATATATTACATATATTTATTATAATATAATGTAATCTAAATACTCTCCTACCTCAGTTGACTAAGTGATATGTAATTTAAACTGTTGTCCACTGTTCGAATCTTACCCTCGTCATCTTTTGAAATATTTTTTTTAAAATAATTATATACAAAAATGAATAAGACTGATATTTATTACAATGGATATTTTTCACTGTTGATGAGTATTTCTCACTACTAGTACATATTTTTCAGACTGAATCATCCACAATATACTGATCAAATTGCATATGATCTCATTCAATAGTGAGAAATACTACTGAATGGCTGTTATCTTTCATTTTTCATTGACATAAAATAACGACAGTGAAATGACTTTAGGTTAGTGAGAAGATTTGGCAGTTGGCAGTTGGTAGCAATTTGAATATATTGGATGACACATCAACAAATCTGATGATGCCACAGCCAAGCATTAATCTACAACGTCAAACTCTGCATGGCTTTTGACAACTAGGTTGGGCAAACAATTTGGAACAGTGTTAAAACATACATTTCATACCAAACTATTTCATCTGGTAGCATTTACATCAGTTGCATTTGAATACTACTAACCCCCGAAATATCTCAATCCATAAGGGCGCTTTGACAGCTGAATAGGCAAAACGGAATGGTGTATTCACCGATTCCGCGCCCGGTTTAGCCGGGTAAGTGTAAATCTGCTTTGATAAAATGTCGGTTAAGGGGTCGAACAAGTGTGAAAATACACTTAACTTGGGTTTTCTCATTCGAGAGGCGAGGCGAACAACTTATTCGAGTGGAGGGGGCGAACGGCGTATTCAACTCCTAACCCACTCAATTATAAAGAGGTCCTAAATAAATGTAAGATCCGGATCCACCACGAGATGCCCCAGCTAAATCCTTATTTATTCAAGCACAATATGTGAAGGAACAAAAATTAGAACTAGGGCAGTATCCCATAAAAGTAAAATGAAGAAGAGTTCCTTGAGCAAGTCTCCTTTCAAATGGCAACTTGACAATTAACTGGGGACCCTTCAGTAGCATAGATATCGATAAAAAATGTACGCAACATAGAAAGATATATACAAATTTATGAGGCGATAATTTAAAAGGCTTTGCATTCTCGAATTATTTCTTCCTCGTCCAAAAGCTCTTCCAACATAAAGCTTTCCTTTTATTGAAAATGGCATCGACATGTAGACAGAACAATTGCCCCGAATCCTTCATCAAGAGGCTGTGACGTCCCCGATGCAATCCAATCAATACCTGAGGATATTTTCAAAGTAGTGTTAGCAAAGAAAATAATCGAACACGAGAAAAACTGATATTAGAAACTGAATGGATGTACGCACTCTCTCACACCCATAGCCATGGACGTTTCCGACTGTGGCTTATCATTTTGATAAGCTGGCCAGGGCGTATCGCTGGGGCATTAACTCAAGTTTAGAGCTGTGAAGTTTGAGCAGATAGGGTATACAACTGGTAGGCAGCGAGGAGTAACATCCCAGCCTATGGACTTGCAGTTCATAAATGCATTCGCCAACTTAAACATAAGGTTCAGGTCGTGGGTCATGAATGTGTGGACCTCTGTTCCCAAGTCTGTCAACTGAGGTGCCTTCACAAGGATTTTAGGAAGCATCTCTATTGACGTTGCCCGGTTCAATCGAAAACTCCTGAGGTTCTCCCACCTGCTTCGACCCATTTCTTCCTCCCCCATTTTTAAAGACCTGCAAAAAAGAGTGAAAAAAAATGGGATCTTTATGCAGTCACCAAATGAAAATATCATCCAATGCAGGGGAAACCGAGCGAGTGTGTGTGTGAGAGAGAGAGGGGGAGGGAGAGAACTCGGTATCGATAACATTCAATCGAATACCTCTAAAGCAAACTGGGGACGGGAACTGAGGAGCTTGAGGAGCCCGATGCACACCGATCCGTCCGTGGTTTCCCAGAGAAGCGGCTGAACAGAGCTGGAATCAATGACGGATAGGAGATCCTCGTAGTCAGGCAGGGCGACGAGCTCGGCGGCGAGCGTAGAGATCTGCGACTGGAGCTCCTTGGTGATTGCCGTCCGCGGCTAGGATGCGGGCTTCTCCGTGAGGAGAAGTATCCTGCCCCTGATATCGGCGACGCTATCTGCACTGTCGGAGTCAAAAAAGGAGGAGAGGCAGCGGAGGAGGTGGGCGCTCCAAGCTCCGCCGGTGGCGCCGGGAGACAGGAGGCCGGTGCGCCATGGCCGGGACCGAATGGCCACACCTGCGCTGGAGCAGTGCCGCCAGGCACGAGATGTGGATAAAAGGGGGGCTTCCTGGAGAGAGCCAGTCGTCGAAATGGGATTTTCCCTCCACCAGGCCGTTGTCGTTGGTGTCTGCTCGCTGGATCAGCGCCTCCACCTGCTTCGGTAACGACTTGAGCGCGTTGAGGTCCAACCCTGTAAGACTGCCGTCGTTGTTCCAATCGGAAGAAAGAGTGGAAGATCTCGGGCAGCTCCGCCGGTTGATCCTCATCCAGCCGCCTGACTCTCCTCCCCCGCCTCCGCCTCCTCCATCTCCGCTGCTCATCACCACCAACAACAACAAAGAAGAAGAACCCGCCTCCCCAATCACACCCGCCCTCCCGATTGTCCTATCTCGCTGATTTGTACCATCTCCGGTGTGCACTATAGTTAAATGTTGGGGATCATCTGTCTCGTCTCGAGAGAGAAAGGTTGGCTGCATACTCCTGATACACATTCAAGATATGCAATGTCTTTATTTTTTTAAAAAAAAATAAAATGACTCTCAAAATATCTTAAATATTTAAGGTGAAATCTACATCACCGTCCAATTATCAAAAAATTAAAAATAAAACGAAGCAATTTTTAAAAGAGTAGATCTAATACTATTCATCTAATCTAATTCTTTTATTTTTTTAGATAATTCAACAGTGACGTAACTTTCATCTCAAATTATGATACTTTGAGAGTCAATTCAAAAAAAAATCAAAATAAAAAAAATGAAACCCAAGATGTGCAATGAACTTTTATCATCTTTCTTTGAAGTAAGGCTAGATGTGCAACGAACTTTTCTCATCTCCCTATGAAGTAGGGCTGTGAACGGGCTGGGCCTATTAAGACCCACTTAAACATTGCATAATTTAATTTAGGCTCGACTTGACTCGGCCCATATAAATACAATCATGGACCAGCTCGACCCAACCTGCATTCAGCCATGGTCCGGTTCAACCCGAAGTAACTTACATTGTGAAACCATCCTGCTTTGATTTGAATCAAGGACAGTATGCAGATAACTAGTATTAACCAGAAAACAAAAAATGTAGATAGAGTAGTCCTGTGAAATGGGTTTTTTGATCAGCCAGTTCAAAATGTCAACCCATTAGCAGCCCAACACGAAAACCTGGGGGCTGACCTGGCCCATTGGCAGCCTTTCTATTACTAATAACTAGGGCAGGCAGAGAGAAGGGAAACGGGATTCGTTACAGAGAAGCCGCTACGAAAAAGAGAGAAATCCAATCTAAGTGATCAACATAGCTGCTCATTTCAGTCATTTCGGTCAAAATGATATATTCTCAACATCAACGAGGATTATAGTTTTGAGAACTCTAACTGAAAATGGATATGGTAAATGTAATTCCATCACATGTAAGGATACAGTGAGCGGAAGAACATTATCGCCCAAACATATTACTGACATGGCACCTTCCCACAGGACCAAGGGTCAGATGAACAGCAAGCTTATGTAACGAGTGTGCAAATGGAAACAGACTTCGAGTGGCGTCTTCATCATTCGATATGCGCTGCTCGTTCTCTGGCATGTGCGGTTTCCGTTGGCAAGCAGGGTGAGGATTGGCTGGGATCAGAAACTGCATGCTTGGAACGCTAATGTGTGCATCAGCATCTTCCTCGTCGTGGAGCATCCATTTGGAAAAGTTGCCTTTTCAGTTCAGACTCGTCTGACAACATACACCCACCACACACTCCGCGTGTCACAGCAATGGCTCATCCCAAACTCGTGCAAGCCCGCCTACTCATACGACCTAAAAAACCCGAGTCCGACTGAGCCGCTCGCTTCCATGATCCCATATAGCATGGTAGCAATCCCGGGTTGAAGCCCTCTTCTATCTCAATAAGTCAAGGCATGTGGAATCACATCCTCTCTTTTTTCCCCTCTTTTTACAAGTAAAATTGGCATTCTTCTGCGTGAAACATTGAATCACTACCACCCAATTGTTCTTGAAACGTTTCTCTCGTGCAGATTTTTTCAGACGCATAAATGCATTTAGTCGACACAAGTTGGGTACCAGTGAGGCGACAACCAAGCATATACAGGCAGGAGACAGTAAGAAAAAAAAAACGAGAACATAATTGGCTAAAGAATTCCCGGCTCTAGTTCATGCATATTCTCCTATAGCTAACTAAAAAAGCCTATAACTTACAATTTTAATACACATGTCTGAGATCATTGCCCGTAATCATGTTCCTCCGAGATTATTGCTGGAAGGGACTTCGACAGTGCCAGACCGTGGGGTTTGAGGCTGAGACGTGCTAGTATTGCTAATAAGAAAACCATCTGTAGTGAGTCTACCAATTCCATCCCATGGAACTTCAGCTTTGACCATCGTCAAGGAATTTATTTTCAACTTCAAGAGCAGATGAGATTCATAAAATTAAAATGAATGAGGAAGAAGAATGGATCAAAGGATACGTTCTGTTTTCCACATGTCAGTAATGCTCACTTCTGCATCTGACAGAAGCCAGTAATCGGCATCAGTCTGCAAAACAAAGAACGTAACATATTATTTTGGTTGCCACATTGGAAAGTGAAACTAAGCATAAACATAGCAAGAAAGCCTTTGCAGGCAGAAAATGTAGCAGCTTTTCATGACGCAAGAAGGCTGCAATACCAGTTCTTTTAATGAAATTATGTTCAGTTTCTGATTCTTTTGAAAAACAGAATGATGTATCATGTTCAATATGCTTAAGACAAAATGCTGGTTTTGGAAAAGATAACGAGTGATCTCCAAGTTTGCTCTTTACCCACACAAGAACACATATAATGTTTACTTCATTAACACACATATATAGAGCAAATAAATATAGGAAAGAAAATGGAAACAAATTTAGATGAAGCACAGTCATGCGCAAATCGGCGGCAAGTGCTATTCAAATCCTTTTTGCACCATCAGTCTTAAAAGCAGGTAATTTGTACATTAGGAACCACGTCACCCATGTAGCCTAGTATCTTAGTGAACTACAACCGATGGACAGAATATTCAGTATCAAAAATATTTTGATTTAAAACTAAATAATATTAGATCAGTTAGAAAGCCAAGGTGCATAACGAACAAAGTCCTGCAAAGTGATTTGATATAACCCATGTTTATTTAGGTAAAATAATTTTGCAGGCTTACATCTACATGAGATGGAAGAATCTTAGTCATTCCACCGACAAAGTCCTGAGAAGTGCTTTGATCTGTGCACATCTGAGAAGCATGTATCCTGTACTCCATTTCTTTCCCGCTGCACTCCTCCGAAATCATCATTTCTGCCTGCTCAACTGGCGCTGGATTTGTTACAGGTTGAGTGATTGTGGGTACTTCCATGTTACTCATCTCCTCAAACTTCTCCTCAAATTGACTGAAGATAGAAAAGCATTAGGATGTTCAGAAATCACAGCATATGTAAAAGAAACCTCCTGTCTCATATACCAGTGAGATAAAAATGCATATGGGTACCACTAGGCCAAAAGGGAATGTTCATCGATAGGAAAAGGGAGAGGAAAAAAAGTACATAACCACATGCATATTTCACTACCTATGCATGTATGCACAAAGAACCAAGCATATTAGAAGGTACCTGACAAGGTAAACATCTATTGGGCCCATGGTGCTTCTCAATACAATTCTGTACCTCCTCTGGGGATACTCAACAGCCTATGCATGACAGAAGAAATACTTATTTGCAGCCATAAGCATGCTAAATTAAAAGAAACCTGTCCGTTTGACCTACTTTGCTCTCATACCTCATCTGGATCAGGAACTTCCAAAGTAGTTCCATGTGGTGCTTTTATTGCTATTAGGGTCTCATTCTGCAGTATAACAAGAAATGATCATGATCGGCAACAGCACTGGGAGGTAAAAATGCCGGTCTTAATTATTATTCAAGAAAAATGGACCATACAACAAACCTGAAAGCATGGTAGAGCCTTGATGTCTTCTTCAGTCACATAAAGCCATCTGAAGCAGTTTCAAAACATTCATGTAAACAATGTGTTGGCTAATGTAGGAAAATTCCTACTTGTATAGCCGATGTAATAAGCTAGTTTTGAACCAGAAAATCAGCGTACAAGTTGGGAGATTGTACCTACCTTTGATTGTTTTCATCTTCGCTAAGGTCTTGCAATCTATTTCGCATTTCACTGAAATCCAGTAATACTTATGAGTGCTCTATTAGGATGTTACATGGAATATGCATTCCAGTACCACTGTCTGCAACAAACCTTATTTGACAATCTAACTGATGCTCCTCCGCAGAAAGGTTGTCAATTTCTGCCTACAAAGGAGAATAAGCAATCATTGAACAAACAGAATCCTGCATCCTTTTGCTCCCCTCTGGTAAAGTACAACTGAGAGCCTAAGTAAAACTGCACCTCATGGTCTTTTGGCTATTGAAAAACACTGTTAACTAGTGCAATAGCCAATCTCTGTTTTAAATGATTTCAAACAAGGATACATCATCTCAAGAGTGACTTTCCTGTAAAATACCTCTAACACTGCAAGATCCTCATCAATCTCACCCGGCCGTGAAACATCAAGCCCCCTGTCAAATACTTCATTATTACGTATATGGAAGTTTAATGTATTCAAGAAACAAAAACTGCATCACCCTCCTTTGAGGATATAATTACAGTCAAGACGTGTAATAAATTACTTCCAACGTATTCTGTTCTTCAGTTTCTTCTCTATAAGTCCAATTCCTTCAAGGACATTTGTGATATCATATATCCGCCTCTTTTGTACCTATTTCCAGAAAAGACACTTCAATAATGAAACAAGTGCATAACAGCTGAACTAACCAAATGAAGCGCTCACACTCAATGTTTCCGCAGCTTTATTCAAATCAAGGTTCCCATCATCAGCATGTTTAAGCAAATTGATGAACTTCTTTGTCAAAAGACCTGAAAATGTCATCAAAATTATCATCAGTAGGTTACATCATAAGATCCTTTCTAAGTTTCCCTTAAACAGAAGGGAACCAAATTTATTAACCAAAGGGTAATCAGGTCAATCACCTAAAGAACTGTCATAGCGACAAGTGGCAACTGGAGTAACATTGCTAGAAGGTGAACCTGCAAGGAGTTGAACACAAGCATTGAATATATTTGCAGCTTATTCTCTTTCTACTAATAACCCCTTGCCAGAAAAATTATGAACCAGATCATTGAACTTCGAGAGATTGGAAACTGCTTCAAGACAAGAAATTTACAAAAAATTACAAGATAAACAATAAATAGCTCACCATCATTTGATACAGGAGTTTGAGGTAGAGATTTAAGATGCTTTGCGGCCTTTGACCGTCCAAAAGCCTTGTCTCTTTTCCCCGATACAGGTGTCTGCAATGGACTGTTATCTACATTATATCCAGGGCTTCTTGCCCACTCACTAGACTCAGCAACTTCATTTTCATCAAATTCAGACTTCCGCTTTAACTGCATGATAAAACATTCACTCAAAACCATAATAGGAATTATAAAGGAACTGCCATGAAATGAACAACTAACTGAGATGCAAAGAACATGATCATAGTGATGGACTTGAATGTAATCGGTCTAATCATCTGGATGAATCTTGCTAGAATCCAGAGTTTGGGAAGAATTTATATAACTGATTGCCAACTTGTGCCAATCATCTATGATGTGATAGAAAATCTGCCCCATAAGCCATCAGATAGAAAGTAGAAAATGTAGGATGGACAGACCTGTCAACAAGTTCGTAAACAGTAAGGTTTAATTTGGAGTCATCTACACATAAGTTCACCTAGACTCCAAGGGTCCAAATGAAGAAAGAGGACTGCAACTTTGATGGAAGGATTAGATCAACAACAAATTAGATTTAAGCATTCTCTAGAAAACAATTAGAGATGGCAATCAGGAATTGCAGTATAATTTGAAAGAATCAACGCAAGAATTTTCAACATACTCACTCATTAGACCCCTTATTGTTTCAAAAGCACAAACAAACAGATAGCTCAATGGCCATTTTCTACCCCAAAAAGTTCACGACAGAAGGCAGAACTTCATTGAAGAACAACAAACCCCACATGATATCAAGACAAGAAGTTATTACTTGATAGACAGAGAAAGTTGGTGAAAACATTATTGACTAGAGGTGCAACAAAAGCCACATGATACAAGGGTAAAGAAACTGGACATCCAAGGTCCAAGGAATCAGGCTCAGGTTGTGGATGGGCCAGACCAAGGCCAATCCAGATTGGCAGGCCAAAGGCAGACTTGGATCATCTGATCATGATTAGCTACAGCCAAGCCCAGCCCACCCAACATTGGCTGAGACCGACCCTGCCTCTAGCCAATTAAAAAATAAGCAAATTTATTTAAAAATGATAAAAATAAGTCTTAAAGTGAGTTTCACAAGCTACCATTAAAAAAATCACAATTTTAAAACCAAAATAGTGAGATGTTGTAAACTTACAGCCCATTGTAGGCTTACATTGTACACTCTGTACACGAGCATTCCATGACATAAAGCTGCAGGAGGGGGGCTTGGGAAAGGACATAAGCCCAGGACAAAAACAAGTAAGAGAATGGAAAAAGAAGATATGGTAAAGACAATTCAATCAATGATGTGAAGAGAAGCCCTATATCCACACCCCGTATTAGTTGGAGAGGTGAAGAAAGAAAATGATTGCAGCCTATGAGATCCTCCAACATCCCACCACCCCCATATAACAGAAACTACAGCCTTTTCAACTTATTGCAGGAATGGGAGAGGAATTGATAGTTTCCCATGCATATAAGTGGGGCGGAGACTTTTAGGCACAATCTTCTTCTTCCTCTGTCTCTGCAACTCATCTTAGAGTGAGCGTGTAGGGTTCACATTGTTTCCTTCACTATACATAAAAGGAAAGGAGAGTGATATCAGGTTGGAAGGGGCATAAGGGGTGCCATTTATAATCTTTTCGCCCTCCATCCACTGCTGGCCATCTTACAATGGCTGGCAGTGACTAGCAGCATTTCCCAAGGCCTAGAAAACTAGCCAATGGGAAACAGATCAGCTGATCCAATACAAACAATGGATCCTTAGACACGTCCAATTTCCTAAAAGTCATGATAACATATCCTTTGTTTACCCCTCCCCCACTCTTCCTTTGCTCTATTCACCATGCCAAGGGGACTCAAATTCAAATCATAGCATACTTCTGGGCTTCCCTCTCCAAAAAAGCACTGGAACCTGTTTTAGGTAACATAATGTGCAAAACCAACAATTCATGAAAAGTCACATGGCAACCCAGCTGTATAGATGCCGATATTTTTGTCAACGAAATCATCTTCTGCCTACTGACATTTTCCTGTAAACCTTTAGAAGCAATCTAGTATACAAGATGCCCAAAGAAGTGCAAATGTTTTAGATATCTTTCCCACATGTTATTTAAGTAAAAATCCAAGGAATGCTTGTAACCAAGGAAACTTACGGTAGTAATGAATGTGGTTAAAGCTTGTTGATGTTATTCCCACACTCAGACTTGCAAATAGCAACTCCATGCATGTGTTTTAGCATAACATAGTTCAACTGTAGTTATATCACTTGCTTCTATAACCCATGGACCCGTATAAGTCATTATGCCAAATCTTAAAGGAAGGCATGACATAAATTATCAATGAGAATCACCACCAAAAAATGGATGAATATGCATGCGTGTGTATATACATGATAGGAGAACCACGTTTCCCCTTAAGTCTGCTTCACCAGCGGAACAATATTAAAGAAAAGGGGAGCAACACATGGTCTGCTGCGGGGTTACTGAGTGACTAGTTAAAATACATAAACAAAGCCTAAAATTTAATTATACATAAATCAGAATGCATTTATTTATAACATCATGGCAGTCAGTTGGTTGGCCTAATTACCATTTGTTTTGGAAGGTGGCATAAAACCACTATTCATTGAAAAACATGTGTAATATTGATTTTTTTATGGGAGAGTAGAAACATTAAACTGAAACAGTAGGTTTCAAATTGGTGTCAAGAGCCCATGGAACATGATGTCTTCCAAAGAAAGGCATGACAAGTTCTCATGGATGAATTTTCAAAAGATGTGTGTGCATGAAAATATACACCAAGATTTTGAGACTAATAGAATGAATTTCATAATCTTATCACAAAATCAAGATTGTATGAGCAGTTCTTTTTTAGGACACTCACAATGGTGTCACTCATTGTTGCACAAGTCAAGACACCTTAACTATCCATGTCAATCTGGTAAACCATGATACATGCTTACTGCTGATAAAATGCATTCAGCAAAAAGTTGGTTGGTGCCACATTTATAGCCAACCAGTATGCTTATCAATCCTCTTTAGGATCACCAATCTTGGGCGACCGGAGTCACCAGAGGTGCTTGGGCAATGCTTATGACTGATTGAATTGCAACATTGGTGCACTTTTCTGCTTGCAAAAGTGAGTTTACCAGAAGGTTTTGCTACTGTAAAATAATTGGAAGTTATCTAGGTGAATTGGTGATGGAACGAATCATTCTTAATGGTCCACTATGTGAATTGGTGATGAAATAAAATCATTCTTAATGGTCCAAGTTAAAAATACATAATAGAAACTGTGATTGTCACATAGGAAGCAAACTTTAAGACATTTTACATCTGCAAATGTGCCTTACATATTTCATTTGCATTGTGGTTGTCTAACATAAAAGTCGACGATAAGCCCTATTACTAATACGAGTATATGTCCATTTGTAAACTACTACATTTTCTTAAACCACTTGTACTCATGATGCTTATATGGATCCTGATCAAAGTTTAACAAGATGTATAAAATAAGCGAATGGAATTAGCCTCTTCAATAAATGTTTACCTCATCAGAATGCCACAAAGTGCACAAAGGAGCTACTGATACATTGAACCAAAAATGTGAAAAATTATTGCTGGTCCACAATATGCCACAGAATAGACATGGCCATCCATTCAACGGTTAAACATGCGAAGTCATGTTCTAGGAAGAACAATGTCAAACTGATCTTTCAAACATGAATTCAACCAAAAAGAGGGACATAATTAAATCCAACATTTCAGAGAGAAACAAAAACTGTATATTTATTAGAAGAGTATGTGGAAAGTCATAAATACATGCACTTGATTAGGGGCTCACGTTAGGTGGATGGAATGGATGATCATCTTGGTCACCAAGCCCTCCTATTGGCCCAAGCTGGGTGGTTCCATTATCAAGCTGATATCTCCAACATCAGTAGGGTTTTTCTCCCCAGCTGGACCAATGAGAGGACTTGGTGATCAGGATTTCTTCCTTCTTCATTCGCCACCTAATAGTAGCAAAAGCATTCCATGGAGAGCAGGATGCTAATATTCTGTATGATATGTAAAAGCCCTATCATAATAAACCACACACTATCGAAGTTATCTGTATATGTAAAACCCCATCATAGTAAATCACATTCTAACGAAGTCCTTTGTTATAATTAACCTATTCGTATCACATTAACAACCCTTTCTAACGAAGTCCTTCGTTATAATCAAGCATTGCCGAGAAACCCATGGCATCTCGAAACCAGGACCTCGGCAGCAAAAAGGATGATCAAGGCAGCCCAGTTGACATATTTTTCGAAGACGGGCTTCAAAATTCTGAAACTCTATTTTTCAGTAGCACATCATTTATCAGCCGAATTGACCGAAGAACCAGAAGAACGCGAAGATCGGAAAAGACCCACAGGGAAAGCCAGAATTTCCTTGTAAAAACGTAGAACAACCACATCATAGACCAAATCGAACAAAACGACCATACAAGGACAGTAATAAGAACTCACCGGAGTCCTCACCACAACGACCTCAGTCACCTCCTCGGTGACCTGACCGTTATCACCGGTGGAGAACCGGTGGTAATCGTCCGGGGAGATAAAAGGGGGCCTCGCCGACGGGAACGGCAGGTGCCGCCTCAGTGGGTGGAGGATCTTCCCCGGCGGCTGCCCCGAGCGGTTGTTCGCGACTGCTCGGTTGCCACCGCCGGACATATCCGCCCTTATAAATCCCGAGCGCCGGGAGATAACACCAGAAAAATCACCAACACAACTCGATCCTCCGGCGGAGAACACCGGCAGTGGACGAGAGCAGAACTAGTATCGCGGCCGAAACCCTTCGACCAGTTAGCCGGCGCGGAATCTCCAAGGCAGCGAGACGGGAAGGCGATCCCGGAGGCCTGTACCAATCGGAGGTGGCGGCGGCGACCCAGGCCCCGATCGGATGATCGGGCGAGGGTTTTGGTGGGAATGGCGGAGGAGGGAAGGAGGAGAGAGAGAGGAGAGAGGGAGAAAGCGAGGAAGCGAGTGGGAGGAAGATGTTAAAAAAGGCAGAAGGGGGAGTGAGGGAGAGAGAGCAGAAAACGAGGGAAGGGAGGGAAGTTATAGTTCGCACTCTCTCTTCAGATAGATATATATGGAGGGAAGCCGCGGGAATTTTTATTGATTTCCGACGTGGCGTCGGCACAGCGTACACCTCCTTGCCCCCCTCGACCGTGGACTGTCCTACGTGTCATTGCGAACAGGGATCCTTAAGTGGGATCCAGCAGGCCGACGGTCGTGATGCAGCGTGGGTCACCCCGGGAGATGGCCATTTTAAAAATCTTTTTTTCCTTGAAGTGGAATTATGTCGATTGGAGGGTTCTGATTTGAGGCGCACCCCGTCCCCGCTTGAGAATTTCCTCTTTCTTTATATTTATTTATTTTTTTTATTTTCATTTTGTCTGTGGGGTGGGGTTTCGAATCGGCGATTCGCGCCCTTTTTGGGGGCGTCGTCTCCTCGCCGGGTTGCCAATTATTTGCCGGGAAACAAACCAGCCCAGTTGGCACGAGCGGCGATTCGCGCTCGCACGTGCTGAGTAGGTGCTGACGTACTTCGCCACGTCAGGAAACATCCATCTCCTCTTTTTTTTTTCTTCATTGTCTTCTCCGTGTTCCAAAACCCACCGTCCTTTTCTTTCCCGCGCTCGGCGCTGCGCACTGTAGTGTCGCCACGTTACGTCGTTGTCAACCACCTGCATCACCTATAAGGTAAAAAAAAGGGGTGCTATTTTTTTACCTACGAAGGAAAAAATGTCGCAGTCGTGGGTATCCATACACTTACTACAAAAGTGGGGTTTTATTTCTCAAGAGGAGGGGTCGAGGGGTAGGGGAGGTCCATGACTCCGTGAGTTTGTTTTTTGGCAAACTCTATAACATTTTGGTCGCTCTATAAGTTTAGAATATTAAAGGGTTTATGTAGCCTCGAGAATCTTCATTAGAGAAACAGACAATATTGGAAATGAGTTTCTGTGAAGGGAATAATCTTGAGAAAGTGATTTATTACAAAGAATAAGAGGTAGATGCTTACAAAATTTTATGCTAAAATGACAGAAAAAACAGTGTTTACATGTTTAAAAGTAAAAACAGGTCTTTGAAATAAGTTACAAACAATCGCTGGTTAAAGAGAAATTTGTGGGGAAATGATAGACCTTAAATTTAAAAAATAAGGGTATTATTTTAAATATATATATATATATAACAAATTGTTTGATAGTTGAATGCCCATTTTAATTGGTACACTGGTTATAACATTGATATTTTTATAGTCTATTGTGTTACCGTGAATGCTGAAATTGGATAAATACAAAAGGATGACATCTAAAAGGATAGGGAAATTTTAGGTGCATAGAAGGGAGAGAAAAGAGAGTCTTAAAACTCGAAAACTAAATTTTAATACTTTTAATATACGTCTTAAATTTATAGGATAATATGCTTTATTAATAAACAACAATTAAAGATACCTGTGTAAATTAATGTCCATTTGACTCGTCCATATGGTATTTTATTATATCCCAGCTATATTTGACAACCCATCTATTGCACTACCTCTCGTTCGAACTGCCCCGCCCCCAACCCCCAGGCCCTCGACACAATGCATGATCATTATTTTTTTTATAACGAAAAATCTAACATAATGATACTCAAATCTACGCAGAGCGTGAGACACTAAATTCAAACTCAACATACGTCCAACTCAATACATAATTTTTTTTCACAATTAACAAATCTCATATCCACATCTCTTAAAAATTAAATGTGAGATAGATAAATCCCCTCCTCTCTCCCAAGTCAAACTTAAGACCTCTCTATCATGAGACATAATCTTTACTAATTGACTCACTCTAAATCTTCTCCGCATGATCATTATTATTGATCAACAAAATCCCTATCTTGCTATTGATAAATTAGGTAGATCCTATCCTACCTTCTTTCTCAAGGACACGCCATGCCACTCTAGTGCATTAAGGATGGTAATAGTAATGCATAATTTAGCAAATAACTCAACTATCCACATTTAGTAGATTATTAAATATAGTTAACAAAGATCAAATTTTAATGAATATAAACATAGATAATATATAATTAAGGGTGTTCTGCATGAGATCGGGTAATGAGCACGTAAGAAATTGGATCAATAAGTGATGCCATATCCAAAATAAAAAAATAATACAATATTATATTAAAATATCACATATTTTTATTATTCTATTAAATTTAAACATATTAAGGCTACCTAAGAATCTATTTGCTGTTGATAATGTTGTTAGATTAGGTAACAATTTTTGGATACTCATACCTCAGTATGTCGCAATTCCCTATTGATTCGGCTTGGACACAACCAGTATCTACAATGAAGATTATCTATTTGTGTCCCTAGCATGCACAATCAAGTGTAGCCTCATAATCTATCAAAAGTTAGAAGAACATAATTGACAAAAAAAATTCCAGCTCTAGTTAATGCATAATCTGTCAAAGCTAGCTAAAAGCCTAGAGCTTATAGTTGTATACTTAGAAACAAAAGTATGGGAATTTCTCCTAGTTACAGTCAATGAAAAAAAAATAAATGGAAGTCTTTGACGTTATCCATCTAAGCCCTTGTTGACATCCAGCGGCCCGCATTAAACTACAAGGAAGCGGATGGCCCCTTATACTGGCAATAACTCGGCTTTATCCTCGACTAATTTGACAGCCACAATACAAATAAGTGAATAACTGTACACTGAATTTACTCTGCTGCTACATAATCCCACGCCCGAGGCCATCAAAGAACCATCAAGCGTCCTCACTCATAAAAGCGCTTTCCTAGCTTCAGCTGGAAATTCGAAGTTGTGTGATTCAAATTTCTTGGCTTGAGAGGAGAAAAAAGGGCATTACAGGGCCAGGATTGATCCAGGTACAAACCTTTAAATACACATTTGAGATCACTGCTCGTAATCATGTTCTTCCAAGATTAGTGCTGGCAGGGATTTCACCGGTGCTGGACCGTGGGGTTTGCGGCTGTGACGTGCTGGTGGTGTTCATGAGAAAATCATCAGTGGCGAGCCTACCAATTCCATCCCATGGAACTTCAGCTTTGACCATCATCAAGGAATTCATACAAGAACAGATGAAGTTCACAACTAAAAATGAACAAGGAAAAAGAATGAAGCAGAGGATACGTTCTGTTTTCCACATGTCAGTAATGCTGACTTCTGCATCTGACAGAAGCCAGTAATCTGCATCAGTCTGCAAAACGAAGAAATGAACTTTTTGGTTGGCAGTGTCTTTGAAAAGTGAAACCAAAAATAATACAGCAAGAAGAGAACCTTCGTAGGGAGGAAACTTGGCAGTGCTTCGTGAGGCAAGAAGGCTACAATACCAGGTCATTTAGTGAAATTGTGTTCAATTTCTAATTCCTTTTTTGGGAAGATGCATCATGTTCATTATGCTAAGGAGGAAATCCTCTGCTTCTAAAAGAAGACGATGCTTGTTTCATGAAGATATATGTAGCATGTAAATAAAAGAAAGAGGTGGAACTTGCTTTAGATGGAAGCACAGGCATGATACAAATCCAAAATAAGTGTCATCCAAATGTTTTTTAGGCAGGCCGACTTCAGAGAAGTGGTTTGTACATCAGCGTCCATGTCATACAAGTGGCTTAGTTTCTTAATGAACTACCATCAATTGACAGAATATTCAGCATTAATGAGATTGATTTAACCCAAAAAAAACATTGCATCAGTTTGAAAGTTGAGTAACCATTCCGAGAACCATGTTTATCTAGGTAAAGGGCTTTTGCAGACTTACATCTACGTGAGATGGAAGAATCTTTGTCATCCCACCAACAAAGTCCTGTGAATTGCTTTGATCTGCACACATCTGAGTAGCATGTATCCTGTACTCCATTTCTTCCCCCCTGCACTCCTCTGAAATCCTCATTTCTGCCTGCTCAACTGGCTCTGGATTTGTCAGAGGTTGGGTGATCACGGGTACTTCCATGTTACTCATCTCCTCAAACTTCTCCTCAAATTGACTAAAGATAGACAAGTATTAGGAAAATTCATAGTTCCCGACATACCCAAACAAACTTCATGTCTCATATAACAATAAAATATAAAAGCATATGGGTACACTAAACCAAATAGTCAGTACAAATAAAATCCTCAACCAGAGGAAGAGATAAAATTTTACACTAACATGCATGTATATTTCACTAGCTCTGTGTGTATGCACAGAAAATTAAGCATGCTTGAAGGTACCTGACAAGGTAAACATCGATAGGCCCCACTGTGCTTCTCAAGACAATTCTGTACCTCCTCTGGGGATAGTCAACAGCCTATGCATGAAAAACGAAATGCTTCTTAGCTGCAGGCCTAAGCCTGAAAAAATAAAAAGAAACCTAGTTTTTTAGTTTACTTTCATACCTCATCTGGATCAGGAACTTCCAAAGTAGTTCCATGTGGTGCTTTTATTGCTATCAGGGTCTCATTCTGCAATAAAAGAGAAAATTATCATAGATGGCGAAACACTAGAAGGCAAAAACATGGGTCTTATTTATGATTCAAGAAACATGGAGACCTCATACAACAGACAGACCTGGAAGCATGGCAGGCCCTTGATGTCTTCTTCAGTCACATAAAGCCATCTAAAGCAGTTTCAAGGCATAGATGTAAGCAAATATAGGCTAATGATTGAAAACACCTACTCGAATAGCCAATGTAATAAGCTGGTGTCAAACCAGAGAATCGGCATATAAAATGGAAATTGTGCCTACCTTTGATTGTTTTCATCCTCGCTAAGGTCCTGCAACCTATTTCGCATTTCACTGGAATCCAATAATACTTGTGAGTGTAATATTAGGAAGTTACATGGAATATGCATTCCAATACCATTGTCTGCAACAAACCTTATTTGACAATCTAACTCTCCCTCCTCCACAGAAAGATTTTCAATTTCTGCCTACAAAGGAGAATAAGCAAGCAATGAACATATAGAAACTTGCATCCTTTTTCTACCCTCTCAGGTAAAGTACAACTAAGAGCCTAAGAAAAACAGCACTTCATGGTCCTTTGGCTATTGGAAAACATTATACAATGGGGCAACAGTCTAACTCCTGTTTTAAATGACTACAGAGACGGATGCATCATTTCAAGGGTGACTTTCCTATAAAATACCTGTAGCATTGCAAGATCCTCATCAATCTCACCCGTCTGAGAGACATCAATCCCCCTGTCAAATACTTCATTAATACATAAATAGAAAGATTAAAAATATCGAAGAACAAAAAACTGCATCACCCTGCTTGAAGGATGTAATTACAGTTAAGATGTATGATAAATTACTTCCAACGTATTCTGTTCTTGAGTTTCTTCTCTATAAGTCCAACTCCTTCGAGGACATTTGTGATATCATATATCCGCCTTTTTTGTACCTATTTCAAAAACATAAATCAATAATGAAATAAGAATTTAACCGTTGAATTAACCAAGTTCAGTGCTCACTCCCAATGTTTCTGCAGCTTTATTCAAATCAAGGGTCCCATCTTCCGCATGTTTAAGCAAATTGATGAACTTCTTTGTCAAGAGACCTGAACATATCAGTACATTGATCATCAATTGGTTACATCACACAATCTTTCTAAGCTATCCTTTACACGGAAGGGATCCAAATCCTTCATGAAAAGGATAATCAGTTTGATCACCTAAAGAGCTGTCATAGCGACAAGTCCCAGCTGGCGTAACAGTATTGCTAGAAGGTGAACCTGCAAGAAGTTGAACACAAGCATTGAATATATATACACTAATATCCTTCTTCCAGACAAATTATGCATCAGGCCCTTTGAACTTAAGAGATTGAAACTCCAAAGTCAGTCAAGACAATTTACATAAAAGTACAAGAGAATCAATAAACTGATCACCATCATTTGATACGGGAGTTTGAGGTACAGATCTAAGGTGCTTTGCAGTCTTGGACTTCCCAAAAGCCTTATCTCTCTTCCCTGATACAGGTGTCTGTAATGGACTGTTAACTACATTATATCCAGGACTTGTTGCCCACTCACTAGACTCGGCAACTTCATTTTCATCAAATGACTTCCTCTTTAACTGCACAATAACAATTTTATTCAAAACCATGGCATGAATTACAGGGAACTGCCAGGAAATCAACAACAAAACCAGAATGCCGAGAACATAAGCATAGTCACAGATTCCAATACAATCTGTCTACTCATCCGGATGAATGCAGCTATAATCCAAAGTTTTGAGAAAAACTTTCACAACCCATTGCCTACTTGTGCCAATCATGTATGATATGATAACCAATTCCCACCCCAGGAACCATTGGATCTAAGGCAGAAAACTGAGGATAAACGGACCTGTCAACTCATGAAGACAAGTTGGTAAGTAGTAAAGCTTAATTTGGAGCCATCCTCACAAATTTTCTCCTACTTAAAGGGCACACATTTAGACAAAAGACTGCAACTTTGACAAAAAAAAAATTAGGTCAATAATGAATTAGACTTGAGCATTACCCAAAAATCAACTAGAGACAGCTTTCAAGAAGAGACTATAATTTAGAAGAGTCAACACAGGAATTTTCAACATTCTCATTCCTTGCAACTGATCCTTATCCAACATGGCCAAATCAAATGGGCCCAAAATTGGTTAGGACCAATAAATAAATAAATAAAATTTTAAAAAAAGAAAATATATCCTAAACTGAGTTTTCACATTGGTCATAAACAATCACAACATAAAATGGTAAAATCCTGTAAATTTTGTGTCATTTTAGGCTTACAGTGTACATAATGTGCGTGCACTGTACACAAGCACTCCATGACAAACAGCTTGGATACATTTTGGTTGCAATCTAGGCTATTCAGCATCACAGAACAAGAAAAAAAGAAATGGGTCAAGAAAGGATACAAGTTGAAAAGGAAAACCAGCAAAGGAGAGGAAAACGAAGAGACAGTAAGGATAAGCCAAGGACTAACATAATAAGTCCTACATCCCCATCCTATATTAGTTGGAGAGACAAAACAAGAATGAGATTCCAGCCTATGAGCTCCTCCACCCCCCCTCACAACACGCACAAATATTGCAGAAATGGGCATCACCTATCCAACTTATTACAGGGGCTGCGGATGCAGTGATGGTCTCCACTACATAAAGGAGGAGGACATGAGCTGCAATCTTCCTCCTTCATCTCTCCAACTCACTGCAGGGTGAGGATGTAGGGTTTTTCCTTCATGACACTTCCTTTACTATATATAAGGTGAAAGGTGAGTAATATCAAGTTGGGAGGGCCCCAATGAGGGCAATCTGTAACTATTCGCCCCTCCCATCCTCCACTGCTTCTTTTACATGCAGCATTTCCCCAAGGACTAGAAAACTAGCCATCGAGGACCATGATCCAATCCAATGATTAGCCATATCCAATTTCTTAAAATTCATATGCATCCTTTCTTTATCCCTACTTTCTTTCTTTTCTCTACTGTGCCAAGGTCGATTCAAAGTCCAAATGATAGCACAGCTTCTGGAGTTCCATATCCGCACAACACTGGAACCTGAGTTAGGTAACTCTATTACAGGAACAACAATTGATAACCACAGTAGATGATTTTCTGAGAATAAAATAATGGGCAAAACCAACTTCAGCAGGAAATTGTTGAAAATTTTGCATGCAAATTCATGCAGCAATCCAGCTGCATAGATGCCAATACTTCTTCAAAATAAATCACCTTCTTCCCACTGACATTTTCCTGTATTTGCATACTTATTCACACAGCAATCCAGCTGCATAGACGCTGACACTTCATTTAAAATAGATATCACCTTCTTCTCACTGACATTTTCCAGTAAATCTTTAGTACAAAAATATTATACAAGAGGCCAGTGAAGTGACCAGTTAATGTTTCAGATATCTTTCTAGATGCCATTCAAGCAAAAAATCCAGGAAATGCTTGTAACGAAAATTACCCTGGTGATGAATATGTGGTTAATGGTTGTTGATGCTATTCCCACATTCAGACTTGTGAATAGCAACTCCATGCATGTGTTTCAATAAAACAGAGCTCAATTGTGATGATATCACATGCTTCATGCTTCTATAACCGATGAACCCATAGAAGTCATTAAGTCAAATCTTAATTAAAGGCAAGAGATAAATTACCAATGGAAATCATTACAGAAGAAGGATGGATATGCGTCTGTGTATCTACAAACAACCAGGAGAACCATGTTTTCCATCTAAGCCTTCTTCATATCAGCATAACAATTAACAGAATAACAACAAAATCAGCAACAGGACAAGACAGCACTTTAAACAGGAGCATTCAGAGTATGATGGTCTTTTTCTTACCATTTTCCCCATTTCATTTGGATTGAAAGCACAGTTCAGACACCAAAATTTCACTCGTGAATGCATCAGGCAATGGACTGGGATTTGGGTCAAAAACTGGTATGTGGCCATTTGGACATTTTGGAGTATGATATCATATTAGAGACACTGGCCAAAAACTATCATAGCCCTCCTATCAACATTGACAATAAATATCAATGAATACATCAATATTTTCATCTCATACTAACACCATATGTCATTGTTTATGCACATTTGATTGTCATACAGGCAGTCATGTTTATCAATCTGGGATCAGTAATTTTGGGTGACCCAAGTTGATTGGACAAGGTTTTCATGTGATTGACCTTCATCAATGATTCTTTTTTTTGGTTTGCAGAAGTGAGTTTCCATGGAAGGTTTTGCTATTGTAAGAATCAACGGAGTTTATCTAGGTGAAATGGTGATGAAAGAAATCATTCTTAAGGGTCTACACATGAGTTGGTGACAACTGACAAGTAACTCATTCATAGTGGTCCAAGTTAGAAATACATAATAGAAACCATGATTGTCATGTAGAAAACAAACCTGAAATTTAAACATAGATTGAAGGATATTTTAAATCTAAAAATATGTCCTTTAAAAAAATATGCCTTATATACTTCATTTCAGTTGCAACATGAACATGGGTTTTATGACATAAAAGTAGGCAATGAGCCCATCACTAATACTTTTTTTAAAGTGGATAGTACCACTGTATATATAAATTGAAAATGAAAGGAGGGATTTACAAGTACATGCTGTGGTCTCTCAAAACATCCCTATACAACCCTTCATAAAATGATACTTTTTATGAAACTTTTTATAAACCACTTCTATGAGGAGCAGCTCACAATGCTCATACAGATTCCTAAGCTTAACAGGATTGAACTAATTTCAATAACTGTTTGAAACATCAGAAAGGCGTAAAGAAACAGCACAATGTCTACTAACACATTAGACCAAAATCGTGAGGAAACACTGCTGGTTCACAATATGCAAGAGGATCCGCATGACCTCCCATTGAAAAGTTGCTAAACATCCTAAATCATATTCCAGAAAAAGAATGATGGGAAAATGATGCTTCGAATGTGAGGTCAACCAAAAGAGGAACATGGTTAAAGCTACGATTTTGGAGAGCATAGAAGATGATGTGGAACGTAATAAATATGTTGGAATGGATGATCATCTGAGTTACTAAGCCCTCCTATTAGCCCAAGCTGGGTGAGGCCATAGCAAGCTGATGTCACCGATTGGTGGGGTTACTTTCTTCCAAGCTGGGGCCAATGAGACGGGGTTAATGCTCGGGACTTTGTCTTCTCCATTTGCAACTTAACACTAGCAAAATGAAGAAAAGTTAGTATGCCATGGCGATCCGGATGTTAATACCTCTATGACACGAAAATAGCCCACCACAATAAACCACACACTATCAAAGTTATCTGTATGATATGTAAAACCCCATCATAGTAAAGCACATTCTAGCAAAGTCCTTTGTTATAATTAACCTATTCGTATCACATCAACAACCCTTCCTAACGAAGTCCATTATAATCAAGCATTGCCGAGAAACCCATGGCATCTCGAAACCAGGACCTCAGCAGCAAAAAGGATGATCAAGGCAGCCCAGTTGACATATTTTTCGAAGACGGGTTTCAAAATTCTGTAACTATATTTTTCAGTAGCACATCATTTATCAGCCGAATTGACCAAAGAACCTGAAGAACGCGAAGATCGGAAAAGACCCACAGGGAAAGCCAGAATTTCCTTATAAAAACGTAGAACAACCACATCATAGACCAAACCAAACAAAACGACCATCCAAGGACAATAATAAGAACTCACCGGAGTCCTCACCACAATGACCTCAGTCACCTCCTCGGTGACCCGACCGTTATCACCGGTGGGGAATCGGTGGTAATCGTCCGGGGAGACAAAAGGGGGCCTCGCCGACGGGAACGGCAGGTGCCGCCTCAGCGGCTGAAGGATCTGTCCCGGCGGCTGCCCCGAGCGGCTGTTCGCGACTGCTCGGCTGCCGCCGCCGGACATATCCGCCCTTACAAATCCCGAGCGCCCCGAGAGAACACCAGAAAAAACACCTATACAACTCGATCCTCCGGCAGAGAACACCGGCGGCGATAGAGTGAACGACACCAGAACCAGTAGCGCGGCCGCAACCCTCCGACCAGTTAGTGGCGCGGAATCTCCGAGGCAGCGAATACTGGAAGACGATCCCGGAGGCCTGCGACAATCGGAGGTGGCGGCGGCGACCCAGGCCCCGATCGGACCACCCGGCGAGGGTTTTGGTGGGAATGGCGGAGGAGGTTAAGGAGGAGAGGAAGTAGGAGAAAGCGAGGAAGCGAATGGGGGAAGATGTTAAAAAAGGCGGAAGGGGGGAGAGAGAACAGAAAACGAGGGAAGGGAGGGAAGTTATAGTTCGCACTCTCTCTTCAGATAGATGTGGAGGGAAGCCGCAGGAATTAAAAAAAACGATATTTTTGTATGGATTTCCGACGTGGCCGCGGCACAGTGTGAACCTCCTCGTATGGTCCACCGTGGACGATCCTACGTGTCACTTGGAGCGGTAGGATCCGTAAGGCCGACGGTCGTGATGCAGTGGGTCATCCAGGGAGACGGGTATTTTAAAATCCTTTTGCCTGACGTGGAGATATAGCAAGTGGCGGGTTCTGATTTGAGGCACCCTCCCCCATTTGAGACATTACTCTTTCTATATATTTCTTTGTTTTTAAATTTTTTTTCCTTTTTATTTTTATTTTATTTGTGTGGTAGGGTTTCGAATCGGCGATTCGCGCGGTCGCGCCCGTTCGCATCCTCGGTGGGTCGCCAATTATTTCCCGGGAACCAAACCCTAATAGACCCGTTGGCACGAACGGCGATTGCCCAGAGGGGGCCCCTGGCTCGCACGTGCTGACGTCGATCGCCACGTTGGTCGTCCGCCTTTTTTTTTTCTTTTCCCCTGTCGTAATTCGCCGTCTTTTTTGTTTCCCGCGCTCGGCGCTGCGCGATGTGGTCGCCGCGCGGTACGTCGTTGTCGCCGCGAGCGCACAAGGTGAGAGGCGGGTTTTTTGTCCCTTTTTTTTTTACTTTTTACATTTGATTTCTTCCTGTACAGAAAAAAAAAGAAGGGTGATATACACATTCACCCCTGCGGGGTGTTTCCAAGAAGGGACGGAGAGGACCACGAGTCCATGGCTCCCTTTATTTTGGCAGACGTTATCACGTTTGTTTGTCTCGTGTTTAAGGAAGGCTGTACATCCTCTGGAGGAATGAAAAGTCTTTTTAGAAAATAATTTTTCAAAAAAAAATACTTACAAAATAGTTTTAGGGGAAACACTGTGAACTTTCTTTAGGTATGAATAAAATGAAAAGAATAAATATTATTGTGAATTTTATATGAAGATGGATAGAATAAAAGAGTAAGTGAAGATGTAGGGCGGATATACATGTATTTTGAATGTCGTGTTGTAAACTAATGCAAAACATTAGTTTGAAAATCATCAATCTTAAATTCATGAAAAATAAAAAGTCACCTATTTTAAAATCTCTGGTTTTAGTTTTCGGCGAATTCGAGCTGAAAATCAAATCGGTTGAGAATAGTGAGACATGGGTCGATCAATTTTGAAAATTAGTAATTTATAGCACTCCAACTATTAAAAAGTAGAATCCCAAATATAAAACAATACGTTGTTTTATGACTATGTTTTATGGTGTTTTACAGAGCACTAAACAACCCTTAAAAATTAATAAAACTACGACTGTTGATGTGTTGAGATTCTGAGATCCATCTGGTTTATTCACATCTTGGTACTTGTTGTTGCATGATTAATACGTCTCAATTATTAACATTTCAGACAATTACTAAATACGGAAAGTAATAAATGAAAGGATCAATAGATGTAGAGTTAGATAATATATTTTGGTTGCTATTCATGTTAAGGTAAGTTTTGAACACATGCAACCGGGATAAAGAATCAATAGCATATTATGATATTTAAATGTTAATTTGTGCATAACTTAATCATCGAATTAAGCTCTTACATTCCATATTAAGAGATAATATAACAACTTAAATACAATCAGATTATCTGGTAATTTATCGGTTATAGATAAGTTTTTTGGGGGGCGGGGGAGGGGGGTTTAACCTTATTTACAGCTCTTACAACAAATAGTTTATAAACCTTGCCGTTTGTGGAAATTGAACCTCGAACGCCTGACGATACATAGAGGGCCTTGGCGTTGTTGATAAAATGATCACCGTGTTGATCATATATTATGATTTCAAAAGGTCGTATTTAATTTTAAAAAAAATCATAATACGTATTGGCATCATATTTAGTCCCTCCAATTTAGATATCTACTTATAGATTCTCATAAATATATATTTATTTGACAAGCATCATGTTTTAAGGACTTTTCGTAAACACTTGATGGATTCATTTGTTTTTTATGGGGTCAGAAACTTGAGATTGTGAGGGGTCATGGATAAATAACTAGGTTAGAGGGCTTAATCTACAAATATGAAAAATTTTAGAACTAAAAACCCAAGAAAAAGACATAAAACTATTGATAGTTTGATACAACTATACAAGTAAAAGTGTAAATATATTATTTGTATAATCGAATTTGCACATATGTCGTTTTAAAATGTTTATAATGTAAGGAAAATACCACTCGAGTTAAATTCACTCCACAGATGTGAACATAATTCAGATATATTCACTTTTAACTCTCGGATAAATGACGTGTGACAAGAAAAAAAGGGTCAACTTCCCTCCCCTGATGATAAAATACTCTCTCTCTCTCTCTCTCTCTCTCTCTCTCACACGCACACACATATAGGGAGGTGATCACGTGGGCCCAGCCCCATGGGAAGTCTCCCATGCGTCCTTCATCTGGGCAGTTTAACATCCCATGTGACGATCTAACCATCTATTAACATGCATTTATAATTAATAGAAGTGAAGAGATATATTATTTTTAATATATTACTTATATTTTTTATTAAAATTTATTAATTAGATAATGATAATTAATAGATGATAAAATTAATTAAGTTTATTAATTTCTTTATTTTAAATTTCAAAGATGTGTAAGGTGTGTAGACCTAACCAATCACAAAGAGACACTTACTCATACACTATTCATATTTAAATTTTATTTTTAATTTAATTTTTTAATTATTATTTTAAAAAATAATTAATTATATTATATTTATATTCAAAAGAGTTGATTAAGATTAACAATCAAAATTATAAAATTTATGTTGAAATTATACTATTAACGAGTGAAATGTTATTATCATAAATTTATCGTCAAGTTTAAATTTTTTATTTTTAACTTTAATAGTTTATTTTGAACATAAATTTAACATAAATATGATGTAATTAAAATTAAAATTTTAATAAAATAATTAAAAATTAGATAAAATAAATAATAAATATGAATAATGCATAGTATACGTGTATCTTTATGATTGGTTAAGTCTATAAACTTTATACATCTTTGAAATTTAAAATTTAAATTTAAAAATTTTATTCTACTAATTATCATTATCTAATTACTAATTTTTAATAAAATATTAAATATATGTTAAAAATAATATATCCCTGCACTTCTGTGAAGGAGATGAGTTAGAGAGGTCACAAGAAAAACTTACAATTTAAGTGATTTATTTTTTGATATTAAATGCATGTTAATAGATGATTAGATCTCCGCCTAAAGTATTAAATGACCCATAAGAAGGACGCATGGGAGGCTTCCCATGGACTCGGCCCCGTGTGAATCGTGTGATATCACCACCCATATATATATATATATTGATCCCAAATAATCAGAGCACCGTGAAGTAGATATAGATCTGTCTAGAATAAAAAGTTTACCACTCACTCAAGTACCAACCATACTTATTTTTTTTTTGGAAAGGAAAAGTGATGGGAATCGACGCCGAGCATGTATTTTTCTTTTACATTTATGTCCTTTTAGTTTGTGTTTATATCCTTAGGAAAATATATGCGTAATTGTACGGCTTAATTTATAAGCCAATGCGTCATTCACAGGGATTGTGTGGGTTTCTATGTAATTTGTCAGTAGGACCATCAAGGGGGCCCTCAGCCCTCTCCCATTGGTCCATGTCACCTTGTGGGACTGGTCAACTATCCTAGGTGGACTTCTAGATGAGTTGAATGTCAATTGCCACATGGGTAGACAAAGGGGGTGATTTTTCCATGGTAGGCTACCTACCAAGTCAAATTGTCTCCCTTACATACCCATAGTCAATAGCCCCCCCCCCTTTATATTAAATGTATTTTTTTGTGTTTGTGGCATGCCATCCAGACCCTCCATCTCCCATCCCAAGATTCAAGGGTTGAGGTTGGATTTGGTTGGAAGCATATATAAGTGTGTAATTTTGGTGGAAATTAGTGAAAATTCAGAAAATTTGTTGAAAAGCCAAAGGCTTCTTGCGCCCCCGGCTCCCCCCCCCCTCTGATTCCTCTCCTCCAACCTCCAGTTCTAGAGTGGTTTCTACCTCCTATCCCCTCCCCTCTATCTCCGGTGATCATCTGTGCCGCCGCCGTTAACGTGGGCTCCACTGTCACGTGTTCGGGTGCTGCCGAAGCTACGCGAGAAGCCGCCCGTCAACCCGAAATCGGTCCTCCCGGACCCCATTGTGTCGCCCTTTACCTCCCTGCGTAGAGTGGGCTGTAACTCATTGTTGTAATCTTTATGTATTAACTGTCCCGGGAGTACGAGATCGGCCGGGTCCGTCTTCCCCACGCCCAGTAGCGTGGAGGTATCGTTTTCGCTCCCTTCTCGGCATTTGCTTTCTTTCATATATATATATCTTTATGCCGCTGCTAGAGAGCATGTGTAGGGATATCTAGCTCGCTATATGATGTTTATTACCGCTGCTGCGAGAGAGTGCGAGACCGTCCCGTGACCCGATCCAGGCACACGAGAGAGCCGATCACCCTAGCTCATTGCCGATTTCTCAACCGCGCACATCCGACGCTTCCCTCGTTAAGGGATAATCGCGAGCTTGTCGTGTCCGTGGTCTCGTCCCGCATCAAAAACCAGTAGATGGTATTAAGTAGTAACAGAGGTTACATCACTTGAAAAGCTTAAAGGGGCAGCCGGGGAGGTCCATTCTCTGGTGGATCTGGAGAGTAGGGCCTCCCTGGCAAGGGAATGCGCCTGCAAGTTTTCAGACCTGGGGATATACTGGACGTGAATACAGTGGGAGGTTAGGTGGTTTCTACAGTATTGAATAATTGCTGAAATTCTCCATGGGGGGGGCTGTTCCATTGATACAGTTTATCACCTTGAGAGCGTCGCCTTCGATTATCACTGGCAGAGGTTGGGCGGCACCAAGGATGATAGCTTGAAGAAGAGCCGCTGCTTCTGCCATTTCTGGGGAGGTGACTTCAGTGAGGAGCTGTTTGTATAAGAGGGGAGTGCTGGAGGGGCCCCTCAAGATAATGCCAGCTGCCCCCTGACCGTTGGAGAAGGCTGCGTCCACTGAGATTTTGAAGTAAGCATGGTCGCAGGGGTGCCGAGTAGTCGTCTGTTGCATAGTTGGAGGGTTGTGATCTGCTGGACTATCCTCCCAGGAGTTCTAGTTGTTCACAGCTTTTGCAATGGTGGATCTTAGATGTTCCTCTATTCTTTCAAATTGCTTCTTGTATCTGGCCACCCATATATGCCACATGATTGCATAGCACATGGATAACACTTGAATATCTCTCTTACATGAGGAGAAGGGTGGGCTGACCCAGTCCAGGATTCGCTCGGCAAGGGTCCTTGGGTCTTCCGCTGAGTGGTAATTGAGAGGTGACGACTTCCATGTGGCACGAGCTTAGTTGCATGTAAACAACATATGGTGGATAGTTTCTTCTTTCTCTTGGCAGTGGGGACATTGCGGTTCTGCCAGCCAGGACTGCTTGGCGATGGTGGAATTGACTGGAGTAATACCTGCGATGCATTTCCACACAAACAACGAAATTTTGGGGGGGATTCTGCTGTATATGAGTGGGTTCCATATCACCTTCCATATATCTTGACCAATGGATGAAGATGGAGGGAGAGCCTTTTCGGTGATAAGTCTGTAAGCAGATTTGATTGAGAAGACTCCATTAGTGGTAGAGCTCCACACAGTAATGTCTCCATGCTGACTGGGGGTTTGAGGTAACTGAATCTTCAAAATGTGGCTCACAGTTTAAGGTTGGAAGTATTGTTGTAGCAGGTCCCTATTCCACTGTTGCTGGGACATAAGTTGAGAGACTAAGTTTAGTGTGGAAGGGGTAGTCTCCTGCCGAGGGGCAGGAGGGCCGGGTCTATCAGGGATCCATCTGTCCTCCCATATATTCGTGGACTTACCATCTTGGATCACTTTGAACATACCACTTTTCACAATCTGTCTAACCGATAAGATGGCTGCCCAAATGTGGGAGCAGCTGGTTGGTCTGCTAACAGTCCAAAAATCCCTCCCTTGAAGATATTTAGCTCCCAGGATGATGGCCCACTGGGACTGAGGCTCAGCTAAGAATCTCCAGGATAGCTTCATAATGGCGGCTTTATTGTAGGATCGGGGGTCCCTGAAACCCAGCCCCCCAGCCATTTTGTGCGCCTTGAGTTTTTCCCAACTACAGAAGTGGATCTTGTGGTTGGAAGGATTCTCACCCCACTAGATGTGACTTTGCAATTGGTTTAGTCTTTTAATGATGCCTTTGGGGAGGAGGGTGGTGGCCATTATGTGGGCTGGGATAGAAGCAAGGGTAGATTTGATAAGGGTGGCCCGCCCAGCTGGGGACAAGGTTTTACATTTCCAATTACTCAATTTGGTGTTGATCTTCATTTCAAGATATCTGAACTGGTGAATTCTATGTTTCTCGGGCCATAGAGGAACTCCCATGTATAATTCCCCTTTAGGGAGGCAAGTGATATGCGTCATTTGACATATATGGCTCAGTAAAGCAGGGGGGGTATTGGGGCTAAAAATGAAACCGGATTTGAGTCTATTGAGGGACTGACCTGACCAGCCGGTGTAGGTGTGGAGGGTGTCCATATATTCCCTGATTTCTGGTTCCTCCGCCTTCTCGAATAGAAATATATCATCAGCATACATTATATGAGTGACGGCAGGGGCACGGATATTCACCTTACAGCCATAAATCTTCCCTTCAGCCGCTTTATCCCTGATCAAACAAGTAAGAACCTCAGCACATATGATATAAATGTAGGGGGACATGGGGCATCCTTATCTTATCCCACGTGTTGGCCGGATGAAACCAGTCGGTTCGCCATTAATATTGACAGAATAGGTGGCTGAACTGATGCATTTCATAACCAATTCTCTGGAGATAGATGAGAAGCCCAGATTTTCTATAGCCGCATCTATAAAGGGCCATTCCATACTGTCATAAGCTCTGCTGATATCTAATTTAAGACCAAAATAGCCCGTCTTCCCTTTTTTGGATCTGATAGAGTGCATCATTTCCTGGACAATAATAATGCAATCTGAAGTGTACCTGTTAGGAACAAAAGCATTTTGGTTATGTGAAATGACTTGGTGGAGGAGTGGCTTGATTCGGTTAGCTAGGATTTTGGTGATGAGTTTGTAGAGCACGTTACAGAGGCTGATGGGTCGTAGATCAGAGTTGGTAGTCGGGGGCTGTTTCTTGAGGATGAGAGTGATGAGAGTATGATTGATAGTGGGTGGAAGGTTGTGATTGCAAAAGAAGGAGGTGATGAGTTCAATGCATTCCTGTTTGAGGATGTGCCAGTATTTTTGATAGAAAAAGGGAGGAAAACTATCTGGCCCTGGGGATTTCCTAGGGTTCATACAGGTGAGGGCCTCTTCTATTTCTGCTGGGGTGGGGGGAGTGGAATTGGAGGTCCTCCGTGGGGGAAATGGTTTTGTTGGAGGGGGGAAGGGTCATTTGGTTGGGGTTGGGAGATATGGATGTGAAGAGGTGTTTGAAATGACTAATGATAGTTTTTTTGATAACCTTGGGATCTCTCGTCCAGCTGTGATCTGGGAGCCTAATCCAAGAAAGGTTGTTTGTCTTCCGTCTGTTCAGGACTTTGGTGTGGAAGAATTTAGTACAACGGTCCCCCTCCTTAGCCCAATGGGCCTTGGCCCTTTGTCTCCAATATTCCTCTTGCATCTTCATTTGTTCCTCCAACTGGCTTTCAAGGCTGGCTTCTTTCATAATATTCTCTTCGTTGAGAGGGAGGGATCTGATGAGGTCTAGCTCCTTCTTGATGTCCTCAGCTTGGATGTTGGGGGTTTTGAGGGTGTTCTTCTTCCAATTCTGGATGCTGGTTTGGAGTTGACGGGTCTTTCGGTGATAATTTTGGTGTATGGGAGTGGAGTTGGTCCAGCTGTGCTGAATGACAGTTTTGAAATCTTTTTTGAGGGTCCACATGGTTTCAAACTTGAACTGGCCTCTTCTTCTGGTTTTGCTTTTGAGCAAATTTGTATATATAGGGTTGTGATCGCTGCCAATTCTGGGAAGATGATGGACTTTTGCCTCCAGGAAATTCAGCCTCCATTCCACATTAGCCAAGGATCTATCTAATCTTTCCTTGATGTGCCATTTGGCCATCCTACGATTAGTCCAAGTATAAGCGGGACCATTGTATCCCAAGTCAAGCAGACCTGTGTCATTGAGGAACTTCTGAAAATCTTTGACCTGTTGGGATTTCACAAGACAACCCCCTACTTTATCAGCTTGCCCCAGAATTGAGTTCATGTCCCCAGTGATCAAAATGGGAAGGGTCTGGACCCTGATGAAAGCAGCAAGTTCAGTCCAAAAAGCTTGTCTGTGGGCTTTTCTGGCCGGGGCATATATACAGATAAGAAGCCACGGCATTTGAGGGGGGGTTTCAATTTGCAGGACAATCCAGTTAGTCGCTGCATTCGTGACCTGAGCTTGCACCTGAGAGCTCCACCAGACCCATAGACCCCCGGATCTGCCTTCCGGGTATTGGACATAGTAATTATCAATGTTTTTGGTTACAAAAAAGGAGGTGCTGGTTTTGGGAGGGGCTTTGGTTTCAGAAAGAAACAAAATGTCTGGTTTGAGGGAGTGGGTTATTTGGTTTAGGTAGGGAATTGTGGAGTGCCCACCAACACCCCGACAATTCCAGGAAGGTATTTTCATTTGTCCCCTTGCGGCTTATTGAGGTCAGCCGCAATGACCTTTTCTTTTAGTGGATCTGCCCTCTCTGAGGGGGGCACTTCTGGGGCTCTGGCCTTGGTTCGGGCAGCATGTTTAGGGTTTTTGGTTCTGATTTTATGGGAGGGTTCTGTGGTTGTTTTTCCTGGATGGAATGGCATCTGGGGTACGGTGGGGGGCTCGAGTTTGGCCTTTTTTGGTAGGTTATCCTGTAGCTCAGTTAACTCTGGGCCATCTTTTCTTTTACCATACATGGTGGATGTAGCAGTGAGAGGGTAATAACTTGGTGGGATAGGAATTCTTTCTGGAGGTTGCAGGGGGGGGGTGAGGATGGGGGTATGGAACTAGGGGGGTTATGTGGTTGGGGGGTTGGAGGAGAGACTGGAGTTGGGTCCGGGGTAGAGGGATCCTGAGGCTTGGTTCCAGGATGGTTCGTTGTGGTCGAGATCAGTTCTGTGGATGTTGGCGGGATTGGGGTGGAGGGGGAGAGGTGTAATGGTGGAGGGAGTTCAAGAGTGGGGGTGGTACCAGACACCTCCTTTTTTGACTGGGGTAGTAACCTATTAGACCCAGGGTCCGGGGGGTTTCCCTCGGGGAATAAAACTCTTTGACATCTTGGTGAAGGAAGAATTCCCCCTGACTCCCTGTGGATAGCCGTGAGTGGGATTTCTCCTCTGTGTTGTTGTGCTGGTACTTATGGCACAACATTCCATCAGTCTGTCAATTTATTGGTGTGATGTAAAATGTTATAAATGATCATATTTGCATGACACAGAAAATATATTATCTTATGATATTATACAGCTCCCCATTAAGAATTAAGATGTTTGTTGAGGTCATCAGGGTTGAGGGAGTGAAATCTTTAGTGCCGTTTGCTCTCGCTCCCTTTCCGGTCATCTGTCAGCTACATTTGTTGCACCTCTCGGTTTCACAGTTTTGTTAGAATTTGGGCATAATTTTTAGGTAATAGTCTAGTATCGGTTAATGAATTATGATTCATGTGATTATGACCTTGGACCTATATATCTCAACATTATTATTTTGTAGATTTCAACATGGTATTAGAGCAGGGTATTAGATCCAACCTCATGTATTTCTTATTTTGTCACCTTCACCAATTAATCTCCGTGACTGTGAGGGGAGAGTGTTAGAATTTGGAGAATAGTCCCATATCGATTAATGAGTTGTGGTTCATGTATTTGTGACTCTATATCTATGTATCTCAACACCGTGATTTTGTAGATTTTAACAACTTTCACTCCTCGTACGTCAAGGACCTAGGGCCCGAGGCACAATGTCTTTATTATATCTATTCTAACTTATGTCTTACATAGTAAGAGTTTTATTTTGATATATTATTAGTTTTGATGTTTAATCTTATTAGAGTAAAGGCTATCAATATTAATATTTATATAGAAAGGGTGTCAAATATGACAATTGAAGGGAGATAATAAAATTGAAAGTGGAGAAAGGGGTGTGGGCATTATTTTTAGACTCTGCAATTCAGATTCTATCAAATTTCACATAGGCTTTTTTTGTATTAAATTTGATATAGCACTACATTCTTTTGGCACGATAGTATTAAAATTGATAAAAATTAACCAAACACCCCCTATCAACACCAAAATAAATTTGATATTGGTATAGATATTTGATGTAGGGATCAAGCACCCCCTTCCGACTATATCTATGCCCTATGTTTTTTATTTGATTATATGGTTTAGTGGTCTTAGATCATGGAGGTTATAGGGAGGGGAACGGAGAAATTGAGGTTCAAAATTGACGCTCAATAATTTTTTATAAATCAAAGACAAGTGATCTCGCTGACTAACAGTTTGACATTCGCGAATAATTCGAAGACTAGTGATTTGCTCTCTATGTTAGGGAGCGAAATCAAATTTATGACTTTTCTATCGTGGGAAGAGTTGGTGAACCATTGAGACATTCCTCGGGTTATGTGCAATTGGTTTTACATCCAACATATTTTACAAGATTTGCACTCCAGAAAATTGAGATATGACTGCCTGGATGGTTTGATTATTGTAAATGATCTATGAATCACTAAGAACATAGGGACCGAAAAAGGGTCGTTAGAGGTTATTTTTGGATAACACTTAAAAGTTTAAATATGACACATGAGATTCACATGTTAAACCTGAATAGATAACACGTAGGATATACTGAACGTATGTCTGATAATTACAAAGATAATATCTTTGTTAGTTTCATATTTAATACTTTACCATTCTAGTTCGACAAAACCATATGGTAAAAATGAACATATTTACTTCATTTAAAAACCAAAACATTAATAAAAATAATTTATCCATTTTAATTATACATTTTTAAATGCAAATAGTTTATAAACAAAAGTTAAATGAATTGATTTAAAAAGTTTAGAATGCATCCATAATAATTTTAGAAGAAAACTAATATCTTACAACATAACTATATGAGAACTAATATTCTATTATTTAATAACAAAAAAGGTGAGCTTCCAACTTACCAAAATATCTACTTATATTTTATCAAAATTGAATAAAATATCAAATTAGTGAGTTTAGATCAAAGTTTGACGGATCGCTCGTACCAACTGTATCGATCTTTTACTGATATAATATGGTATAATTTGATACCGTTACGTATCAGGGTGAAAGAAAATCTTTTGTATATATATTATATGTAAAATACATTTAAAAAATTGTCAACTCAATTAATTAGGCGGTTTCAGATCTAAACCAATTATAAAATTTCTTTCATATTAAATAAAATATATAATATTTAAAAGATATGATAATTTATAAATTATATATTACACATCGATCGTACCGATCACTCTCTAATACGGTGTGATACTTACGTGAAGACGTACCGCGCCGACTCGTCTCTATTCAACTCTTAAAGAAATATATTTGATCAAACAGTCTGAGGTTTTTACCGGCTTACCGCGCAAGAGTTTAAGATATAAATGCTCAACTTTAAGAGAAATCAAACACAACCCAAGTCATCAGGCAGGTTACAGATTGGGTGCATGAACCTTTTTTAGGTTAACGATCCATTGGAATAAAAATGACAGAATGACAGAAGGATGCTTGCCTGTTCTATCAAGTTTTTGTCTTTTTGGATTGGATAAACTTGTGAAATGTAATGTTTGAGGGTTTTTTTTTTTTTTTGAGATGGGTTGAGTTGAGTGTCTATTAAATTTAAACTCAGATGTGCCCATTAAATTTAAACTCAGATCTATTGCATTCATGGTAGACTGAGTACCACTATTCTAGATTCAATGTTACAAAATAAGAAAAAATTATCTCTATACTCTTAAAATCTTATCAAATTACTCTTGTATTTTTATCATATTCACTGTAATACTCTTAAAATTTTGAAGAAAATGATCAATGTACTTTTACAGAGATATAAGAGTAATTTTATGCTGTAAGGATAAAAATGGATAGGGATATAACAGATATTTTTTTAAAAATTTAAGAGATATTATGATAAATACGATAACAGTAGAGATATAAAGATAATTTTATAAGACTTTACGAATATAAGTATAATTTTTCCAAAAAAAGAAACGATGAAAGGATGCTCGATGTTTTTGTGTCTTTGGATTGGATAAACTCGAGAAATATAATATTTGATAGAAAATAATATTCACGGGTAGAGTTTTTCTACTAGATCTTAGTACGAAAATTAAAGGGATTCAAGATCAAGATGAGCAAACACGGGTCGAAGTAAGTAGTCCCTTTTTTTAGAGTCGTTCCGCCCTTACTCCGGTGCAGATAGACTTCACGACGGAACTTCTCCCAAGATACGACGACCTAACATCGATGACGACGCGAAGGTGCACTCCAACTCGCGTTGTCGGGGGCGAACACTACAGTGACAGACGGCTCTTGTAAGTGGAAGAAGATGATGGGAGAGAGGAATTCGACGGGTTAGAGAGAACCTCAAACGTACCTCTCACATGAAAAATCACTCTTCAAATATCCTTTTGTGAAGTGACTTATGACCGAGTCACGTCCATCTGTCCAAAGAGGAGAATCCGAAGAGACGCGAAAAGAATCCAAGAGAAGCTTAATCAAACGGTTAAAATAAAAGAAAAATAAAATAAAATAATCTTTTGAGAATCACACGCACGCACGCCATGATCACGGCAAGACAAGATAATTCGCGCGTGTGTGAAATAGAAGATGCGAGCCCAAGAACCCACTAATTCAAATGGGCCAACGTCATAGTCTCTTCAAAAGAATACACAACAAAGACACGAGTCCTGATTAAAAGTAAATAAAAACTTTTTTTATTTTTTTATATGGAACTATTCAACATAAAGAGAGACACAAACGTTTTAAAATTTAAACACAGATTTCAACAATATTCGAGAACTATTTTATCTGTTACCCCCGATCTATGTGAACTTTGCACATAATAAGCCAGTCCATTACATCAGTTCCATGCGACGGTCCTCTATAGTCGCGCGGTAGAAAGTGAATTTTTATCGTCTCGAAAATTTTGTTTGTTTCATGGATAACGCAATGGTGCCCTAATTTTCACAGCTTTCACCTCGGTCACCTCAGAGAAGAGGACGCTCAAGATGAAAAGTTTACATTAAATTCTTTCAAATTCAATAGGGCTAAACTTAAAGTTAAGTAAATTCCTCTTCCTCTCAAAAGTGACTCTTTTACGTTAAATAGTTGCAGTAAGAAGTCACATATTTGGAAGGGTGTGTGTAACAGTGTAGAGGGCATCATTCTTCGTCTTATCTTTTGGGAGTTTGTAATAAATAATGAGTTTTTGTGTATATATTGTACATGCGTCCCTGTTAATAGTGATTTTGCATGAAAATGTATCCCATATTTATATTTGCATGTATACCCTCCTTCAATGTCTACCCATTTTATCTGCAACAATTTTCACTGGATTTACTTGAAGCAATCTGTTATTAATCACCAGCACGAGGTCCTACTATCATCAAGGATCTTGGGGAAGGGCTGCCAGAAGAGATGAACAGAGAAGTATTCTGCAGTGTTCTCATGACCCATTTGGTTGGAATTATTGGAGTGCTTTTTTTTGAAAGATCTCTGCATAGAACAAATGTGATAGTGTCGGAGATTTTTGACCTTGAAATCCACCTCGAAACTCTGCGAGAGGAACTTTTGTAGATTATTCAATTGCCCTCCTATGGTGTCTTTCTCTCTTCATTTAAAAAAATTCGCATCCACTCAAACACAAAATCGAGATAATTTTGAGTCATTTGATTAGGATTAAATTATACAGGAGATTCTAATCGTTGAAATCCCCTAATAATGAGCCCTTACACCGGGTCACCAAGGGCTTGGCAGCTTAGGCCGCAAATTGAGGTGACTATAAGTTGCAGGGTATGCCCACTGCAGAAAGCTGCTTTGGCAGTTTTCTTCCAGCTTTGCTTAAATATAGGATTCCATTGTCATCTAGGAGACTTGGGGGGTTGGTGGGTTAGGCCGACAACTAGGGGGGGTAATCCAACCATGCCACATGGCTGCCTGTTCAACTCCCCTGGATTGCCAAGGACTCATGAGAGCTGCACTGCGGAGTGTTAATAATCCGCTTGGATTGTTTAAACATGCAGTCTATGCAGATCAACCACGGGGGTTGGTGGGTTTAGTCGTCTGGATCTTTTATTTCCATCTCTTCTATCCCAGGAACAGAGTACTTACTAATCAACTACATCACACACCAATCTGCATCCAAGTTGGTTAGAGGCCAATTATTGGCAACAGAAGGACAGCCCATGTTCGGGAGGAATCTGCAGCAAAGGACAAATTGATTGCACACCTCAATGCTTTCTAAGCAATGAATGTACAGGGCCTTCCTGTCCACACCCGAATTGGGGGCATAGGTCCAGGATTCTAACTTGGCAATCCCCAGAGGATTGGGGGATTGCAAACCCCTGATATCCAAGCACCCCCATGGAGGTGGCCCGGCTGGTGACTCCACTCTTCCTCATTTTAGGGGGAATGCGTGTAGACATCTCCCTTGAGAGGTTTTCCGGAGAACCAGTACGTTCTCCCATCCCCTGTTTCCCACTTTGTTATCTACGTGACAGAAAAAAAAACAAAAGAATGTATAGGGCCTTCCAAATGATTGTTGGGAGCTCAAAGTCCGTTCATGATTAAATGTTCATTTCCAAGATGTTCTAATGAATAAATTGGGGCCTTCAAATGCTATCTGGAACTGAAGTGAATCCTGCATTCTTGCTAGCATGGTTGCACATTCAATCAGCTCCCCTGACTAATGTGTTTTTCTATGAGCTAAGACTTGGCAGTCCCATGAAATCTGGCCAATAACTACGAAAGCAGAATTAACCGAAGCATATGACTTGCCCTTCAAATCTGAACGACCTGATAAAGGGAATGCACTGATGCAGAGGAAGCCTGCCTAGGCCTTCCAGGTTCTAATTTCACAGGTTTCATCCAGATGTGTCCTGGTGCCTCAAACTCCAACTGACTAATCCTCCAATCCTGTGTATTATCTACCGCCCAAATCACCAGTTCCAAAGGAACCACTTCTTTACCTTTGATTACAGTTGATCATGCTTCGGAAAGAAATTGTGATGATGAAGAAGTATAGAGCTTGGATCTGGCAAGGTAGCGTACGCTCTACAGTTTTATTTCTGCTAGTACAAAAATAAGAACAACAAAAAAAGTTGCTGCAAGAATACAACTTGCCACAGTGATGCACATTTTTTTGTCCCCTTTTGATGTGCAATTTACTTTTTGGTACAACGTTTGAACGCAGACCCAGAAGAACATCAAAAGCAAAGAGATGGAAACACCAGGATTTGGTATTACTGGGCCGAGGCCCAATGGGTGGGAGGGTACCCATTAGGGCGGCCCACCCGCGCCAAGTAAAACCCTATAAATATTCTACCATGCATGAACACCCAATGCTGATAACCCCGGAACACACACACACACACATATATACATATATATATATATATATATATTGCAGCGGAGCCGTTCACATATCTTGTCCTCCCCACACTTTGTTTGTATTATATACCGATACTGCGTCACAGGGACATCCACAATAAAGGGGTTAAATTAACCAAACAGAACCTGAGTGCTCGAAGGCGTCAGATCGCACAAGGAAGGCGGCGCATCCACAACTCGCCATCGAACGGAGAAGTTCACCTTGTTCTTCCCATCACCAAGGTCGCTGTAGCCCACCTTCCGGACATGCCCAATGGCGATATGAAGGCTCCGGCCGACAACATAGATCTTGCGATTGCTGGTGTTCACGGAGAATGGCTTGCATATCTTCTCCGGCACCGGCGAACCATCCACGGTGTCCCAGGAGTCGGATTCCATGTCGTAAACCTTCACCCTCAGGTTCTCGTGCTCTGACACCACAAACAGGTGCCCGTCGATGACCACGCTCGAACCAGTCCAACCTTCTCGGAGCCCAGCCGCCATGGGCTCCCAGGCACTGGTTTTGGGGTCAAATACCTGACCTCTCGGCGAGAACAGGAACGGCCAGACCCAGCCTTCCGTCACGAAGAGCCTGCCATGGAGGACGGCAGAGTCATAGGACGCCATACCGGTCGACATGCTCGCCACCGGCTGCCAGTTCCCCGTGATGGGATCGAGCACCTCTGCCGAACTGAGCTCGGAGAGGTTGGTGCTGCTCCCGCCGGCGGCGTAGACGAAGCCGTCGATGAGCCCGCCGGCGAAGAACGACCTCGGCGTGAGCATCCGGCTCATGGCGGTCCAGCGGTCCCGCTGCATCTCGTATCTCAGCACCGTGTCGAGGGGGCAGTCGACGCCCGGCAGAGCGCCCCCGCAGACGAGGAGGGCGCCCTCCTGGGGGATGGCGACGCACCGGAGGCCGTGCGGGCAGACGCGGTCCTTGCAGGGCATGGCCGGGATGGTGTGCCAGCAGAAGAGGGTGAGGTCCAGGACTTGCCACTGTATCTTCCCCGTGCACCGGTTGAAGGCGAGGACGAACAGCCAGGAGCTGGAGAAGCCCAGGCCCTTCCTCTCGGTGAAAAAACGCTCTTTGGCGGCAAATAAGAGACGCCATCTCCGGCAGACGGAGCTACAGGAGGGGTGGCTCTCCACCGGCAGCCGGAGCAGGCAGTTGAGGGCGATGTCATCGGAGAGGCCGGGGATGAGCTGCTCCAGTCCCGTCGGCGACTCCTGCTGAGAGGACACTGGATACTCGGAGGAAACAGGTGGCCTCTTGGTGGCCGTCGCGAACCTAAATTTGGGCGACAACGACATCTGTGAATCTCCAAGCTTGTGAACTGGAGAATGGGAGGAGATCCTAACCCGTCTCATCTCTGCTTCCTTCTTCTCTCCTTCTACAGGAAGACCAAGTAGAATCCTAAGAACTGCCCACCTGCGCCGGGGAAGGGATAAAAGCAGAAAAAAAATGCAATCTTGAAGAGAGCAGCTCCAGATTCTACAAGTGCCCACCTTCCATCTACCCCTGAAAAATCCCAACAAGGGCCTCGGAAGAGGAACAAGAGGATACCACAAAACAAGCTGTTAAATCACCCGCAGGATATTTCTTCTGGGGAGTAATCGATCGATTCAAGGGAAAATAGAACGCGAAAAGGTTCGAAAAATGAGCAGGAAGAACATGGAAGTAGCTCCAGAGCCCCCAAGGAACGAGATGGTTCTCTCTTTCAGACGTTCCAAGAACAGAAAGGAACCATAGCGACGGCAACAGAGGAAGACCCGACGCTAGAACCCAACCCAGGTAAGAAGAACTTAGAAGTCATGGCTTTATCGGAATCCCCGAGGGGAGAAGAGAACGGGCGGAAAGAGATGAGATGGTAGAAGGGTGGGAGCTCCGGTGGGCGGTGGTTTCTTCCGGTGGATACCAGGGAGGAAGATTTCAGCTGCACCGCCATTGCTGGAGGGGGGAGGAAAGATGGAGTAGTTGCTGCCACCGCCGCCGCTGCTGCTTCAGGCTCTCCGCCATCTTCCGGGATTTCGGACACACTCGCATCACGGAGACTCCGACGAAGGAAAAGTGACGACGGAAGGATGACCACAAGAGCAATACCCACGCGTCCGGAAAACAGGAAAAGAAAGAAAAATATCGGAAGATGAAGGGATGCCCACTTCTCAACTACCTGCTTCGCTTGGCCTTCTGTCGGACGCCGAGACGTGGCTCGATGTACACCTGCCGGGTGCGTTCTCTGAGAGGGGAGCTCAGCGACTGGCTCCTTTCAGTGCAGGTGACGACAAAAGGTTGAGGCTGCTCTGGAAGGCTTCCTTTCTGGGATTTTGGCATATAACTCCCTGAAACATTATGTATTTCTGAAGGGATTACATGTCGTAATCATGTAGGGGAATTTTTACATATTGTCTTTCTACAGAATTTTTTTCCAATAAATATTATTTTGGGGACTATTTGCAAAAAACATACTTTTTAATGACTATCTACGTGGACGATGAAAAGCCAGGGATAGCAAATCATGTCATGGTATGGACTCAATTTGCCCGGTGATAGCTAGCGCTGATTTTCTGACGTATAATTTGGTACTATACTGTATTGTATCTGAGGACGGGGAAAATTGCAATGCCCAATGCGACTCATTATCGTCAGGTCTAATGTGACTCATTATCGTCAGGTCTAGAACGGCACACGCCAATCGACTCATAGTACAGGAACATCGTCAGTTGGGACTCACTTGAGATTGGTCGGCTCACGGGTTCGATCCCCGGGCACGTGTACCACAGATGTCACGAAACCTGCCAACAAGTGAACGTTGGGGTTAGAATCATGGGAGTTACCCCCAACGGGAATCGGGTCTCACCCATACTACCGAGATACCCGTCATGATATCTTTTCTTAGAAAACAGGTGAGTGGCCAGCAGGTAATCCTCATGATCGAGTAGTTCTTTGTTCTACTAATTACGTCACCGCTAAGTCTGGAAACGGACGACACCAAGATGAATCATCTAAATAGAGTCATGATCAACCCCGAAGAACAAATTCATAATTGCATACAGACTCGCACGCAGACACGACTTTGCAAGTAGAGAGATACAAAGGGCACATCGCGTCACAAGTCCACTAAAAGCTTTCGGACTGCAGATCATTCCTCTGAGCTTTTGGTGTCTCTTCCGAGCACTCTCTCAAATCTCCCGAGCCAGTCGACACCCCCCTCTCTTTCTTAACTATGAGTTATTTCATCTTTTACTATACAGTGTAATACAGTGGGTGATGTTAACAATGCACAGGTTACCATTTATTTGAAGAGTAGTTCGGGGATGAAACGACAGGTGCTTTAGAGTGTAAATTCAAAAAATGTAGAGATATTTTGACAAATAGATACATTTGAGAGACTAAAATGTAATGACCTATGGTTGTAGGGGCTTAGAAGTAAAAATCCCTTCAAACAACACACTTACTGATTGTAATCTCAGGTGGAGAATGATGGTGGTTATAATGAACGTCAGTGCCCAATAGTTGTGATCTTCACCCTCCTCTAAACATTTATCTCATTTCAATGTACCTCTCTTTTTAATTATGAAGTTTTACAGTTTCATAGAAGTTTATGGATTCACAGAAGAGGGGTTAGTGAGTTAAAGTACAGTAGGATACCACTGACAACCATGCCTTTTTTTAAGTAGAGAACAGGAAAGATTGCATGGCCATAACACTAGGGCAAGGACGGCGTCCGGACAACGTCAATGTGCAAAAGGCACCATCGGCCATTACAGTCGGTGACGATGCCGAACTCCCAGGTTTGATTCCCCCCCCCCCCCAACCTCCACTCAAAAAACCTGCAAAATCTTAATTTTCCATGCGCAATTCCTGCCCCGGATCAGTTCCTCTTTGACAGGGAGTTATCCCCCACTTATCTCGGGGATAACTCTCGTTCTATCTTTTTTTTATTTTGATAAAAAAATAAAGATAATCGAGTTAGAACGAAGGATATCTCTCGTTTAATCTGGATATATTATTTCACTCTAAAAGATGGAACAGAGTTAACTCTCATTTATCTCAAAAAAATAATTTATTTTATATTAAAATAAATGAGACTAAATTTTATGACAAATTAATTTAGAAGAGATAACTCCCATTTTATCTATCCTTCCGTCAAAATGTCAGAAACAGTTGCAAGTCTGAACAGCTACTGTGACCTACAGTTTATTTGCCAAACATTGAACTTTGTCGGTGGACGAGGCCAGTGGGAAAAATATTTGACGTAATTATTTGCTTATAGATATTTTAATTAATAAGTCCTTATAATATTAATTGATTACATGTTAATCTCTTAGCTCCGTTTTGGTACGGGATTAAAATTGTCCCGGTTAAAGGTAAGTGAGTTTATATGTTCTTGGATTATACCTTTTTACTTTGGTAGGGTCTTGGGTTAAAATATCCCACCTGTGGAGATGGGATATGTTAAGATGACTTAACACAGTTTAAACTATTTTTAAGGGGATCATCTAAATCTACTCCAACCAAAGTAAAAAGGGATAAATTTCATCAAAAAATAACTTATTCCTGAGTTAAATCTTAAACAAAGCGGAGCCTAGGGTCATTTTGATAACGGGTTAGGTTAGGGGCGGGTGGCCTACTCGGGGTGACCCACCCGACCCCTAACCCTAATCGGTGTGGATTAACTCATTCCACCTATTTTCTTGGACTGAGTTAATCCACTTTAACCTTATCCGATCCGGGTTAAGAAAAAAAATATCAAACAAGAAATAATCCACCCGACCCCGATTAACTCACTCTAATCTGACTTAACCGGTTATCAAAGTGACCCTGAGTTATTTAAGTGTCCATATAAACTCCTACAATCTTCTAACGATCATAAAAAAATCCATGTGACTGACCTTCGTCGTAAAAAATATATTTCATCTTGAATGTGATGGTAGACCATTGCGTTGACGTCCTTTGCACGTGCGCGCGACGTCTCTTTTCTCAAAAAAATTTTAGTCGCATGATGGAGCGGCTCCCACTGGCTCAGACCAACGATTCAGAGGTCTCGAGCGTTGTCACGAGAGGTCTGACAATCAATTGGCAACCTAGCTCCCTAATATCTTGGACTTTGAGAACGGAACTGTCGGCCGGTTAATTCAACCGATGAAAGAGAACACGCAATGGGGCCCACACCTCTCCTCACACACATCCTCATTAACCGGAGTCGGTTAACGTACTCGACCCTCCGGGGTTGAGTGTGTTAGCCGGGAGCGGTTAACAAAGACGCCCAGCTGACTATCTCTCTGATACCTTAGCTACCGTTCGATTAACTTATGTTGAATGGAACGAACGACATAGATTTTGCTGTATAACGATTATTGTACGGACTTATATGGACGTCACAATAAGTCGGGGACTAAAATATAATTACTTGAGATTCTAAATATTTTTTAACAAAATTAATTACTTATTAGAAGAGATGAGAAGGAGAGCTACGATGTGACGTGATGCAGGTAAGTTGTCGTTGACATGGTCACATGCGAAGACACACGTAAGTCTAAGCGTTTTTGACACTTCTTTAATTAATAACGCATATAACTTGTCACTCGTTTTTTTTTTTGAGAATTTTACTATTTTTTGAAACTTTCCAAATATAGAATTTGATTTTGGAGTTAATTATTTTGAAAAAGTTTATTAAAAATAAAATGCTATTTCTTATATTAACTTTTAATTTTTTAATAGAAATAAAAAATTACATCTATAAAATAGATGTATCCTTATAGCATAAAAACTTGTCGAATGAATTGATTCCTGTTTCAAGAAGATGCGACTCTCTCCGTGTTTCTCTTCCTTAATACTCTCTTTGTTACAGGGTCAGAGTAATTTATTAGACCCATTTAACTATTTGACCCTGATTAAGGGACGAGAGTGGGACCCACACATTCTCTTTCTCTTATGTGAGATAAGTTACACAACTTATCCATTTCCATTAACAATGTAGGCTTAACGGAATTGCTTCACTATGGGATCCAAATCCTTCGCTCACTCAGAAAAAAAATGGGTGGGATTAAGGCAATTAGAACGGGTACTCGACGTGAGACTTGACTTGTTTGTCTTATAATATGGGGTCTAAGTTCATTTGTTTATATATTGATAAACTTCTTAAATTTTTATTACATAAAAATTATCAAAAATTTTCCAGGGTCTGAAATCGGGCATATTTGTCAATTATAAGTTGGTTGAAGAAAAATAATTTCTTGATACATCAATTTTGAAGTTCAAATCTATGTGACGACGAGACATAGACTTAGGGCCGTTTTGACATCGAGTTAAGATAATCTGACAGATAAGAGAGAAAGCGATGGATCTCGATCTCTTCTCACACACAGTCGGGTTAATCGGGCTCGGTTAACTTACTCGATCCTCCGAAGTCGAATAAACTAATCGCCGTTGGTTAGCAAAGTGACCATTAAAACCTGACGCAGTCCCATTTACATGTTTACTCAAAAAGATTATAAGATCCGGCGTGGGTCTCACTGCAACACCCCATTATCTGCCTCGCTATATGTATATATATATTTATATATATATATATTATTTTAGCAGTCCGATTAACCATCAAATTATAGGGACATGTGGTGTAGATGCGACTTATCATTATCAATACATGTTTTTTAGAAAAATTACTGCATTGTCGGTCGACGTAACAAGTGAAACTCTAGAATTAAATCTCACGAGAAAAAATTATGGAAGTTTCAAATTTATGGTTATATAATTTTGATTTGATTACATATTATTAGATTTTGAATTAAGATGTCAAGTGTTCATACTGAATCTTAGATCAACTGTATTATATTTCGAATTATAAAATAAAAAAATAAATCACACGTTTCAACGGCTCAAGAAAGATGACCTCTTTCCCTCTCTTTCACATGCTAGATCTGGAATCCGTCTTTCTGGTGGACTCGTTCGGTAAGTGGGGGCCGTTAAGAGTCGGCAACCACGAGATCCGTGACAGTGCAGGTCACCAAAGGACCACAACACGACAACAGTGGGCACAACCAGCGAGTGCACCCAGAAACGGCCACGTACCGTCGAGGGTGGGGCCATTTCTGGGGTGATGGGTTAGGCAGCAGCAGGCACAAATTTGGATTGTGGACCCCCACGCCCCAATCAAAGGCTGCTCACGCACGCGAGTGCGACGAAACGTGCGCCTCACTATTTGAGGCCGCTTTGGTTGGTCCGGACGCAACACGCAACTTCCGGGAGGGAAGTATATTTTATATTTATAATGTATATAGATTAGGTGACCGGGAAATTTTGAATATGATAAGCTTTGCTTCTTTTGAATTTTATGACATTGGCATCTAGTAACTAAGAAAAATCATCCTTAAATTGGGATTTTCCCTTCGTAGGAAAGAGGGATTGCGCTTTTGCCATCCTCCGTCCAGGGTGCCTTACCTAAGCCACACCGTCCATTCAGTTTGGTTTAAGAAAAGATAAATATTTTTTATGAGATTTATATATTTATATATAATATTGTTAAATTAATTAAATAAATTCTTGTATATATACATATGCGCATATGACTTGAAAAATTGATATTGTGTAAAAACAACTATGAAACGATCTTTTTTGCATATATTTAACTGATCTTTGTACATGTAAATTTAGTGCATATGGACCATTTTGTGGTTCTTTTTATAAGTTTTTTTATAGGGATTTTTGCATAAACATCCTTATAAAGTTCGGTATTGTCAAATATATCTCTCATCTGAGTATATTATCGTCAATATCCTTCATTTAGACAGAAATATTACGATTATACTCCTTTAGTATTTTACTGACGTCGACGGAGGAGAATATTCCGTGAAATATACCAACTACACGGTCATTAGATCTAGGGTATATTTGATAAAATCGAACTTTACAGAAGTATATATATAAATATCTTATTCTTTAACTCACACTTAACTTGGGTTAAACACACGAGAGTTATGGCGAGGGCATAATCGTGATATTATCTATATTTCAAGGATATTCATGATAATATGTTCTGATGAAGGGTATATTTGACAAAATTGAACTTTACAATGGTATATATATATATGTGAAATCCCTTTTTTATAATAAATCATTTTTACATGTGAAATTAAAAATATATTACTCTTGAAAATATATTAGTATATATATTCTCACTATCTTGAAAAACTTGCAGATATATCATCGTCGTAATCTCTCGCTACCACCCGTCAACTTAACTAGATTGTCTCTCTTAGGATTTGAGTTATTTACAAAAAAATCCTAAGTACAATCATAAAGTAAAAGTAACACATCTAGTAGGGGTATATAAATAAATAATTAAATTTTAAGGTTGAAACACTTGGAGGGTCATCTTACTCCTCATTCTCTTTGATGGGTTTCCGAGGATGGTAGTGGCATGGTTTGCCGTCCCGCCCCAACCCGCACCGACCCGCACGACCCGACCCGACCCGACCCAGGCGGGCGCCGGGTCGCACGGGGTGTGGGTCGTGGCCGGGACGCACTGGACCGCATGGTCCCGTGCGTCCCGCCGCGTACCGGAGGGGGTCGAGGCGGGCCCGGTGTGGTTCGTGCGGGACGGCCCGTACGTGCCGGGTCGCCCATTTAGCGGGCCGGGGTGCGGGCGGGTCTGGCATCCGCAGCGGCTTGAAGGCGGTGGCCGGCGGGTGTGGGCAGTGCAGAGCGGCGGCGGACGGCGGTGGACGGCACCGGACGGCAGCGACGACCGGCGATCAGAGGTAGGTGCCCTAAATTTTTGTTTTAGGGTGAGGAGGGGGGTGGGGGAGGTTGAGGATCGTGTAGATCTGCCACCGCGGGGGTGGGGGAGGGTGAGGGTGGGCGTCTGCGGACGTCGCGGGCACCGTGAGAGGGGGAGGGGGGCGTCTGCGGGCGTCGGAGGGGGGAGGGGGACGTCTGCGGGCGGCGGGCGTCGGAGGGGGGAGGGGGGGCGTGCGGCGGGCGTCTGCGCGCGGCGGGCGTCGCGGGCACGGAGGGGGGAGGGGGGGCGTGCGGCGGGCGTCTGCGGGCGGCACCGTCGGAGGGGGGAGGGGGCGTCTGCGGGCATCGGGGAGGGGGGACGTCTGCGGGCGGCGGGCGTCGCGGGCACGGAGGGGGGAGGGGGGGCGTGCGGCGGGCGTCTGCGGGCGGCACCGTCGGAGGGGGGAGGGGGGCGTCTGCGGGCGTCGGGGAGGGGGGACGTCTGCGGGCGTCGCGGGTACGGAGGGGGGAGGGGGGGTGTCTGCGGGATTCGCGGGCCGGGCACCGTGAGAGGGGGGAGGGGGGGCCGTCTGCACCGTGAGGGGGGAGGGTGAGATGGGGAGGGGGGGCGTCTGCATCGCCGCCGCCAGCTCTGGTGGGGGGCGGGGAGGGTGGGGGGGGGGGGTTGTTTAATTCTTTTTGGTTTTTTTAATTAAAAAATATAGGAAAATATTTTTATTATATTATTTAATATTATTATGAATGTATTATTTAATTCATGTTATATAAATAAGATAATTTTTGTTTAATTTATGTTGTATAAATATCATTTTGATTATGTATTATTTAATTCATTTTGTAGAATTAATATAAATAATATTTAATTCATGTTGTAGAAATAAATTTATTTTTTGATGTGTTATTCAATTCATGTTTAAATATTAGATTTAATATAAATGTAATATTAAATATTAAATTTAGTATTGCATGTTGTAGAAATATTGATATTAATATCAGTATTAGTTGTAGATGTAAAATATTTTTAAATGCATAATGTAAATTAGTTAATTGAATTGCATAATGTAATTTAATTTAATGTAAATATAAATTTAGTGTTGAATATTTTATAAATAATTTTAAAGTTAATTTATATGTACAATGTAAATTATTTAGAGATGTTTATAATTTATATGTGTCATGTAATTTAATTAGAGATGTAATTTTAAATATCTAATTAGTGATAAATAATTTTAAATTTAATGTATATGAATTAATTATAAATATTAACCTTATTTGTATGTTATAGAAATAATGATATTATTTTGAACTAAATTATATGAAGATGTATTAAATATTGAATTTAGTCTTGCATGGTACGCAAATAATAAAATTATGTTCATTGTTAGTTGTAGATGGGAAATAATATAATTTCATATTTTGAATTTCTTAATTTTAGGAGATAACACTCTATGGCTCCTAAGGAACGAACAAATGATATTGGGTGGTCACACGGAGTTTTGTTGGATGGCAACCGTAGGTGTTGGCGTTGTAACTATTGTAAAATAGAACACCGGGGAGGAGGGGTGTCTCGGTTGAAGAAGCATTTGGCAGGAGGAGCCGGGGCAGGATACTCTGAGGTTGCTGGGTGTACCCATGTGCCTAGAGATGTGAAACTTGCAATGGCTAGGCACCTGCCGGAGAAGAGAGCTGAGATGCAAGAAAAGGAAAAAAAGAAGAAAAGGGATCAAGCGGCAGTGAGCGGAATAGCAAGCGGCGGCAACGAGGAGGAATGTGCATGGACACCCAGTGACGAAGACGAACAAGCACGTACTGAACAGGCTAATGTGTATGTCACTGTGAACGATCTATACGAAGCCGAGTTTCGTGAGGCAGTACGTCAGAGCAGGGAAGAGTCAAGACATCCCGAGGAGACTAGAGTCCGTAGTCGCGAGGCGACGACGACCGGAGCATCAGGGAGTGGTGGTTCATCTACGACTCGACAACCACGAGGCATAAGGAGTTTATTGACTGGTGACTCGGGGACGCAAAGAAAAAGGACACAATCGATCAACATTGAAGATGTGGAGCCCGGTGCACTATCCCGAGAGCATGGCAAGCAAACGAGGATGGACGATGCATATGGCCAGAAGGGACCTAAATGGAAACTTGGTCAGGCTGTTGCAAAATGGTGGCACCACGCGGGTCTGCCTTTCAATGCAGCCAATAGCCCTTACTACAAACCAATGTTTCAGGAAGCACAGGTCCTTGGGCTACACGTGCAACCACCTACAGCGAGAGAATTGGCTGGCGTATACCTTGATGAACAAGTTACTGAGATCAAGAGTTACATTGACTCATTCAAGCAGAAATGGGCAAAGTACGGAGTCACACTGATGTGTGATGGATGGTCAGGTACCACAAAATCTAGAATGGTCAACTTCCTTATTTATTGTGACAGACAGGTATTCTTTCACAAATCAGTGGATGCGTCTAGTCAAATTCACAGTCACTAATATATTTTGTCATTGATGGAGCAAGTGGTGACTGAGATTGGGGAGGAGTACATTGTGCAAGTGGTGACTGACAATGGGTCGAACTATAAGAAGGCTTGGGAGGAGCTAATGAAGAAAAAACGGCACATTTTCTGGACCCCTTGTGCAGCACATTGTGTAGATCTGATGCTGAAGGAGATTGGGCAGCTTCGTATGGTAAAATATGTGGTCGAGGTGGCACAAAAAATCACGAAATATATCTACAACCACACACTTGTATTGGCATGGACGAGGGAGCATTGTGGCGGCGAACTATTGAGGCCTGGCATCATACGATTTGCCACCAACTACATCGCATTGCAGAGCCTATTGAAGCACAAGGATGGGTTGAAGCAAATGTTTAGAGGTGAGACCTGGTTGAGTTCCTCTTTTGCTGCTTCACGTGAAGGGGCGGAGGTCGAGGGGATTATCAACACCTCGAATTTTTGGGATAGAGTGAAGGTATTAGTGTCATTGATAGAGCCACTGTATGAGGTTCTACGATGCGTGGATGGGGATAGAGTACCAACCATGGGGTTGGTGTACAGTAAAATAGAAGCAGCCAAGCGGAAGATCCTTACAACGTCCAAAAAATATGGACCCACCATTCTAGAGATTGTGGAGGACAGATGGGACAGATAAATGAGCCGCGATCTTCACATGGCAGGTAAACACTTACATTCTCGTCCAATCAATACGCTGTGATTTTCAGTTGATACTAATATGTAATTCATTGTCTTACGATTGCAGCGTACTATCTACATCCGGCATTCCAATATTCTCGGGCCCTTGCTTATGACGATACGTTGATAGAATCGGTCAACATTGTGGTAGACCGATTGTCTTTCACCCTAGCAGATGCTGCTGATGCGTTGAATGAGGTATACTTGGATATTTTAACCTTGACAATATTAAATGAAATATACACTTCATATTTTTTGATATTGCAGATGAAAATATTTAGAGAGGGAATTTGTTCATTTGCGACACCTAATGCCATGGCCAGTCGTGACAGACTAGACCCAGGTAATGTGTCTTCACAATGTACCTTCTATATCTCGAGAAGTAATTTTAACATCTAATTATTATATTATACGTGATCTGTCTTAAACACAGCTGAGTGGTGGCTAAATTACGGCACAAGTGCACCCGTATTAAGGAAGATCGCAATGAGAGTTCTATCGCAAACATCCTCGTCGAGTGGGTGTGAGCGGAATTGGTCGACGTTCTCCTTCTTGCATACTAAGCTGAGGAATAGGCTAACACACCGCAGGCTAAACAAAATGGTGTATGTTCATTACAACATGAGGCTAAAGGTCCGGCATGTACAAATTGATACAAGGAGAGGAGAGGGAGATTACGACCCAACGGATGCTGTGTACTTGCGAGACGATGATGACCCTATGGTAGCATGGGTTGCAAGAGCGACAACCGAGCGTGGTGAGGTAGAATTGGACGAGGAGGCTGAAGAACCTGGCGAGACACCACGGCTTAATATTTTTCTCGCATCAGCTGTACAAGAGGCAGTCGGGGAGGGAGATGACACCCATGTGCATTTGGGTGGTGACGAGTCAGTAACGGGACGTGATGATGAAATTAATTTAGATGAAGACCTCCCCATTGGGGGTGGAGACACATCGTATGCGTACGATGATACAGCATGGGAGCGATTGATCCAACCCCCATTAATTGAGCATCAAGAGCCACCTCAGGTGAATTAATACATGAAAATCGAATCACAAATGTCATTAGATAGCGTAGTCATATATTGATGTATGATAGCAATATATTGCAGGTCGGTCCGACAAATGACAACATTGCGGGAGAACAGTGGTCCCGAGTTGCTGCACCGCGGCATTCAATATCTGCGGAACCAAGAAGGTTATCCACTTCAAGAGAGGCTAGGGGGAGTTCCTCATTTAGAGAGGTGAAATTATATTGTCATTTCTACATTTGTTAATATATAATTCATTGGTAATTGAATATATTCTTCTTTCAATTGTGTAGTCTTTGGTAGCATCGAAACAACCATCTCAGTCTACTGCGCCCCGACGCTCAACATCTAAGGCTAAGGCACCCAATCAGTCGTCTCAGGTATACGTACAGACTTACACAATAGAAAGTAAGTTAAAAATTTATCTAAGCAGGCTTCTGCTTCTCAGGCATCTAGAGGGACACAACATGCAGCAGGTAAGCCGCCCCCTGCTCCACAGAAGAAAAAATCATCATGGACCACATTATTCACCAGCAAGAAGGACAATGGACCACCATTAAATCCGATAGATATTGTAGACATGGAGACATTAGATCCCAATGCAGATGACGACACTCCCGAGCCCTCTGTTAAGCCCCGTATTAATGGGAGTCATGACTCCGATGCTGATAGTACACCGACAGGGTCTTCATCCCATGGAGGTGGTGGTTCTCAAGGTGGCCAACGGAGTCCTCGTGAGAATACTAGTGCTGGTGGCAGAGAGTACAGTAGTGGTCATAGTAGAGGTCGTGGGGGCCGTCAACATGGCGCATGGACAGAGGAGCAGCACTTCACACATGCCACGCAAGATGAGGATCACGGTGCTCCACCGGCAGGGACGAGGCGGACAGTTGATCATTGGGATCCCTACTATGGAAGTTCGGTTGCAGACAGTACAAGCTATCAAGGCATGTTGTCTGATTTTGAGAGGATGAGCACACATGACTCCCAGGGATCTGGAAGCTCGTATGGACGGTCATGGCCGCAGCAGCCGATGTATCATGGCGACTCAGATAACAGTAGTTCATTTTTTCCATCGTATCCATATCCTTATGCCGCAGCTACGTCAGTAGAGGTCGTGTACGCACCAGGTTCGCAGCAGTATGAATACTACGTACGCATGTACTGGGAGAACTATTCAGGTTCAATGCGCTATGAAGACTATCTGTCCTATCTGCGGACCACATTTAATGTCAGATTATTTGGAGATGGGCACTGGCCCAGTTTGGGTCCATACTCTTTATTAGTATGTATCATTTGGTTACATTTATAACTAACTAATAATTAATTGTAGATTTCTTCATATATAGAGTTTTGTACTTGTCATTGAAATTACTAATGTAAACTTTTACATCATTTGCAGGTCATCATGGACGGACGGCGTCACCCTGCGTGGGAGCATGGATACTCTGTTGAGGGTGATGGACATGTGCACTGTAGATACTGCGAGCATCGCGTCACCGGCATACACAGGTTTGCGAAGCACCTTGCGGGAGTGGGACGCGATGTTCGTGCATGCGACCGAGTTCCGGGAGATGTCCGACATTCCTTTCGGACACAATTACATGATAGATACGATTCTCGTAGCACACCGAGGACATCTTCTTCTACCTCCCGGGTACCTCCACCACGAGCATAGGGCGGAGCAGGATCTTCCTCCACGTCCAGAGTTCGAGCAACACCAGCACCAGCACCAGCACCAGTCGCACATGATAGAATTGAAGCTATAGATGTAGTGATGACTTTTTTTACAGATTTTCATGTACCCTCCACCGCAGCACACGACCCATCATTTGTGCAGATTGTTACATATTTTCAGTCCCACCCACATGTACCTCCACCCACTAGGATAGAGTTAGATTATACGGGTGATCAGTCTCATGTATCTGATGATGAGTTTTGGGATTCAGGCTTCACTGATGACGAGGATTAGTGAGTTTTGGGATTCGGGCTTCACTGATGATGAGGATTAATGAGTTTTGGGATTCGGGCTACACAGATGAGGAGGATGAGTGAGTTTTGGGATTCGGGCTTCACAGATGACGAGGATTAGTGAGTTTGTGTATTTTATACTTCATGTATGAATGTCATTATTATGTCACTGTTTACTTTTACATATTTAGTAATTAAAATATATTTTTATGTATTATATATAATAGGATGTTTAATTAAACAGTGTAATATGTAATTTTTATATAATTAATTATGTATAATTTAGTATGGATCTATTATTATAAATAAATTCTACATTCTAATATTTTTAAATATATATAACATTTAATTTTTCAAAATAAATTTATTAAAAATTTAAAAAAAATCAAAAAATTATTCGTCGAGAGCCCAATAGGGCAGACCGGGTCGCTGTGCGACCCGCACGACCCGACCCGCGCCGAGACCGGGTCGGCCGGGTCGGGCGGGTCGGTAAACCCTGGGTGGTGGTGCCACGAGGGGCGATGGGCTCGTGCTGACACTGGTGGTCTACAGCACTCCCCCCCCCCACCCCCACCGTCGGCCTGTTGCCACTCCCATCCGGCGAGCACCACCCCCACCCCTCCTTGTCATCCTCTCCCTTTCCCCCTCCTTCCCCTACCGGCTTGTGCCCCTACGCCCCTTCACCCTCCCGCCGTCCCCCCTACGGCCCACAACCCCCTTCCTCCTCTTCCCGTCGCTCCCCTGTGGCCCTCAGCCCCCTCCCGCCATCTCCCCTGTGGCCCTAGTCCAAGGAGCCCCCCCCCCCAATTCGTCGTGCTCCCCTACTCGTCGCCTGCCTGTCGTGATCGTTGGCCGCCCTAGCTCACCATTGTCGTTGTTACTGCTTACCATTGGTGCCTCCCTGCACACCGTAGTGCCACTGTTCCTTTGCAGTGCATATGCGTGCTGTGAGAGAAACCTGCTCGCCCTTTGCATGGAAAAAATAAGAGTAAGTCACCCTGCTCTGTTCCATCAAAGTGAGAGGAAGAACACAGCGAGTCAGTAACCATCAGGTTGTTGCCTCTCCCACCCCACGATCCCCCTCCCCCCTTGCCTCCACCTCTACTGTCGGCTTGCAACCAAACTCCCCCTGCTACCCCTTCCCGTTAACCCTCTTCCCCCTCCAGCCGCCGTCAGCCTATGGCCCCCAGTCCCTTGCCGTCGCAGTCTCTCGCTAGATCTCTAGTGCGAATGAGATGGATATTTTGGTCATTTGATCACTAAGTAACGAGAATCCTGAAATCTTTGAAGAATATTCAACTCCCCGTGGACATAAGTTAACCCTGATAACATATCTGCAAGTTTTTCATATATATGTTAATATATTTTCAGGAGTAACATATCTGAAATTTTACGTTAACAACACTTTATTTACAAAAACCTTTTTATAATATCCAAATTTTTGTAATAAGTGTGTAAATATAAATGTATAGATGATACATTTATTACTGTTTCTAGTGATAATTTATATACAAAAATTGTAATTTTCTAACGACCTCTCGAAATCAAGTAAGGAAAAGTTTAACTTGTTCAATTCAGTTCAAACTATTTTTTTGATATAGGAGAGACTAGAACTAGATGTTTCTTTGAACTAGAAGTACGGATCGATAAGATATTTAACAAGGAACCAGTATTATTTCAGGACCCCGAGTCAGTCTAATGATAAAAAAAATTATTTTATGATAGAGAAGTCCCCAGATCGACTCCCAAGAGGGTTATGGGACTCACATCTAATTTAATCCTAGAGGAATTTAAGTCAGAAATTTACTAATCTTATTAGATTCTAAGTAAAAAAATAAATATTACATCTAATTTTAACTTGGCTTGGACGTGCAAGCAACAAGTATTACTTTTTTTAGTGATGCAATCTAAAATTCGTTATTTTAAGTCAAACCATTTGGACACATCTACAAAACAGGGGAAGACACCGGTCACACCGCACTCAATCTAGAGTTGGATGCATCCACCCTGCAATCTTGTGTGCGCATCGTGCTTACAACAATTTTAAATAAAATCAACACTATATATAATTAATTTTAGTACGTTGTGAAGCTTTAGATTAATTTATCCACCAACTTCTCAATTCTCAAATTAAATAAACTCGAAATCTTCGTCAAAATAAGAATGGAGCTGATTTGGTGAGGTTATTTAATTATTGAGTAGATGTGAGCTCCAGAAGTTTGTTATTCTTAACGGGAAAAAGATGCATATGAGTTGAATACGATCGTATTTGAATCTAGCTCTCTCACAATGCTAAGTAATCTGAGTACTGTTGTGCTAAAGTTCCCGTCACAAAAGTATTTTTTAAATAAATTATTATTAAACATCTATTTATATAAATATCATTTCTGAAATTATATGAGTAAAATTATCTTTACCTTAATCAAAATAGTGTAAAAAGACCGTCGTCATAACTCCCCGTTACTTGCCACGAATCTAACTCTAGTTAAATTTAATTATACTTGACAAAAGATAATAATATTTATAATTTGAAAAAAAAATACCTTCGATGGGCTCACTGTGAGAGAGGGCATCTTTGGGGGGATTGTCGGAGGGGGAGAGAGAAGAGTGGGTGTTGAGGGGGGGGACTTGTGCAAGCAGGGCGGGCCAGATGGCCTCCGATGTCCCCCTCTGTGAGAGAGAGAGAGAGAGAGAGAGAGAGAGAGAGAGAGAGAGAGAGAGAGAGAGAGAGAGAGAGAGATGGGCGAGGGAGATGATGGCATAGGGGCATGGGGGTCATGAGGAGTGGGGGAGAGGGATTCCCCATCCACAAGAGAGATATAGAGAGACAGATTATACACTCATCGGTCGAGCGAGCGAGGTTGCAGACGCTCCGACATGGGGCACGAGCGAGGGAGAACAGACTGGCGACGCGATAGTGGTAGGTGCGGGCAGTGCGACGGTGGCGTGGAGCATGAGGGAGGGGTTGGAAGGCATAGGCGGGTCAGGTGGTATGGGGGTATGAGAGAGAGAAGGGGGAGAGAGCAAAGATGTGAGAGAGAGGGATGCACGGGGCAAGGGGTCCGCGCACACGAGAGAGAGAGAGAGAGAGTTCAGAGTGATGAGAGAAGAGGAGAGAGAGAAAAGTCGCTCCACGTGAGAATTGCTTTCCTTTGAAATCACTCCCACACAGAGCGACTTCCCCCGCGCACCCCTCCCTCCCCTCCCCTTCGACAAGCCCCCTCCCCCTCTCCCCTCCCCCTCTCTCATCTCTCTCTCTCTCTCTCTCTCTCTCTCTCTCAGACCCACCCCACCCCCTCAGCCGTCTCTCTCTCACCTCTCTGCTCTCTCTCCCACTCTCTCTCTCTTAGACTTCCCTAGGGCTGTCAATGGGCCAGGCCTGGGCCGGGCTTAGGTCGGCCCGGCCCGGGCCCGACTTATCAAGAGTAAGGCCCGAGCCCGGCCCGGGCCCGACCTATGTCGGGCCGGGCCGGGTAGGGCCTTACATTATGTGAAAAATTCAAAGCCCGACTAAGACCCGGCCCGGCCCGACTACTTAAATAAAATAATAAAAATAATAAAAGTTAATAGATTTAATACTATAAAACTTATAATCTCACTGAATAAATTAAAATTTTGATATTAATTACATAATTTGTGTGAAAAGAGAATTTTAAAATTTCTAATTAAGTAAAATAACATAAGTTTGACTAAATAGTTTTTAAATTTTGAAGTGAGAATAAAAACAGGGATCGGGCCAGGCCGGCCCGCGGGCCGAACTCAAAGCCCGAGTCCGGCCCGCGAGTCTAGTCGGGCCGGGCTTTTAGGCCCGACTAAAAACCCGCGGGCCGAAAAGGACCTTGCGGCCCGGCCCGAAGTCGGGCCAAGCCCGCGGGCCTGTCGGGCCGGCCAGGTCCATTGACAGCCCTAGACTTCCCCCACCCCCCGACCGTCTCTCTCTCACCTCTCTACTCTCTCTCCCTCTCTCTCTCATACACACGCCACTCGATGGATCTCTCACCCCTTGGTCGTCTCTCTCTCTCACCCCTTTGCTCTCTCTCTCTCTCTCTCTCTCTCTCTCTCTCTCTCTCTCTGACCTCCCCCACACCCCTACGGTCTCCCTCTCACCTCTGATCCTCCACCCCACAACCATCTCTCTCGGACCTTCCCTATAATATCCCGGACCCTTCGGATCCTTCTTCTTGGGTCCCAGATTTATTTTCTCGGAGAATTTATTCTCATTTTGCCCGGAATTATCTTTCGCACATTTTTGGGTTCGGATCCGTGGGTTTCGGATCAATTTCGGAGGTCCCGGAACGTGTTCCACGGTTTTTCGTGTTTTTCCCTGACAGGACCTATGGAATCTCGTAGCGGGTGAACCGGGCCGTTCACCTACTCAGGAATGGTACCACGGCGATCAGCGTGTTCCACCGATCGTGGCGGTGTATTTTTTCTATTTTTTCGTATTTTTCAAAAAAATTCAGATTTTCTATAAATACCCCATTTCTTTTTCTTTTTCTTTTTCTTTTTCTTTTTCTTTTCTCCTTCTTCTTCTTCTTCCTCCCTTTCTCCCCCGTGAGCGCACACGGCCGTGACCGGCCCCCCTCTCCCATGGACGCGACGGCGTGCTCCCCTCCGGCTGCAGACGGTGGTGGGCGACGGCGTGGCGGCAAGGGTGACGGCGTGGCGATCTCGGTGGCGTTCGGTGCCCGGTGAGATCGTGGGAGCTCGAGAAGGTTTAAGCGGGTTTTTGAAGATCGGCGGCGATCCGCCGCGTTTCAGACGAATCTGAGGTAGGGTGACGGTCCTTAGCTCGGTATTTATCTTCCCCGTGATTCCTAGGCCGAGGCGAGGTCGAGTGTGGGCTATTTTGAGCCGGGAAGGGAAAATCATGTTTTGGTGTGTGAGCGCCCGATCTAGCATTTCAATGCACATTTTTGTGGTTTATGGGCATCAAAAGATGCAATAGGGGCTTGGGAACATGTTTTCTTTTTGTTTCCCCTTCACCCAGGGGTGAATGAGGCGTGGAATGGCGAATTTGGGATTTTCCCGCCGTTCTCGATTTTCCGAAAGTGTGGCAGTCCTTCCAGTGACCGCCACTTCCTTCTGGCGGTCCCTGTTCGACCGTTTCAATCTCTCTGCGCGTGGGTTGGGCATGGCGGCCTCACGATGAGCCACCAGAGCCCAGGTGGCGGCCGAAGGTCCAACCGCTAAGCCCAGTTGGCCGGCGTGGCCTTCGAGGTGTTTTGACCATTGGAGGCTTTTGGGTCTGGCGGCCGAGGGTACGCCCGCCTCATTCCTTTTGGCGGCCCTATATAGGACCGCTTGTTCTTTCGTGACCCAGGGTGTGGCAGCCTATCGTTGAACCGCTACAGTTCCTGTGGCAGCCCAATGTTGAACCGCTAGCTCTTGTGGCGGCCCAAAGGTGGACCGCCAGTGGTTCATGTCCGACCGGAGTTATGTTTTATCGATTCGAGTCCCGGGTGAGAGGACCTCGATCCGCGTGTTGACCCGTGATCTGACTGATGCCAGGCATCATGTGGGGGCCACATATTAGGGTGTCGTGGGATCCCGGGAGTTGGTGTTCTCGGCTCGTGTCATCGTGAGTCAGTGTTCTCGGCTCGTGTCACCGTGAGTCGGTGTCGGTATGAGGAGCGGACCTTGTGCTTTGTCCAGTTTAGACGTAGTTTTCCATTGACTAAAGAGTCTACCCTTTAAGTGACCCTCCATTAGTCGTAGCCTTCCGACATGCGAGTGCTCCCACCAGGGAGTGGTGGCGAGGCTACCCTGAGAGACGATTTTAGACTGGTTTCTGTCGGGCCCCACGTTTTGCATCCAGAGTCTGGCTGAGGGGAAAACCAGTCAGAGGGCAAGACCTGGGATGTATGGTCTGTGTGTGAACACGTGGTTGGGGGCGGTTGGACCCGCGCTGACGAGCACGACCCTGTAGACACGTCGGTTTTGACATTACCGTGAGTAAATCTCATATTACACTATGATACCCCAAGGTTGTCTTCACACTTTTAATTACTTTGGTGATTTCCTATTTTTTCTAAATTTTTTTATATTTTTTTAAAATTTTTTATTAAAAATCTTTGACGTGTCAAGCTGCTTTGACGCCTCAATATTGAGGTGTCAAGGTATCTTGACGCCTTCATAAAAATATTTTTTATTATCTTTTTATTATTTTTTAAATATTTCTTTTTCCTTTTTGAAAGTGGCAGGGTACCTGGTGGTGGGGACACCGGGCCCACTACCGGACGTCACACCCCCGCACCGAGCTTGTGGCTCGAAGATTTGGCTGCCTGAAGACTCGACGTCAAGTATTTATGTATTGAGTATGTACGCGTGTAAAATACATGTATTTACTACATAGCTTATTTCCTTTTTATTTTATTAGGCAAGGTTGGTCAAAAGTGATTGTATTTTAATTTTATTAAACCCACAAAGTCAATAGTGGGTTGGTGGGCTTTGTCTTGTTAGGCCAGGGTATAAACACAATAAGTGAAAGTTTATGGGTATAATTATTATAGCCTCCTCCTATATAAGGAAGGCTAGGGTGTGTAATGTTTGATATGATGAATAGAATGAAGTTTGCTTCCTACGTGAGAGAGTATCCACTCCTCTTGCTTTCCTTCCCTCTCTTATCCATTTGTGAGATTTGAGTGTGTCGCCCGGTGTGAGACCGTCCGGTGTGAGGCCGAGCTGCGCGAGGTAGCAAGTTATCCATCCTGTTCGCGTCCCAGAGTTGCTGTCGATCCATTTCCACGTCGCCGCCGCGTCAGATTTGGTATCAGAGCCCAATAACGGCGGCTCCGTCAACCCCGACACCGGCATCGTCTCTCCCCCTCCCTCTCGGTTGCTAGAAGGAAAAAGGGAGAAAAAAATCAAAAAAAGAGAGAGAAGCATACAGATTCCGATTGAAGAAATTGAAAAAAAAGGAGAAAATAAAAAAAATAGCAAAAAAACCCCCCCTGCATTTCTTTCCCTCTCTCTGTTACTATCTCTCCCTATTTCTCTCTCTCGGTTTCAGTCTCTCTGTGTACTCTCTCTCTCTCTTACACACTTTCTCTCTCTCCCGTGAATGTCTTTCTCTATTAATCTCCCTCCCGCGTCTCTCTCTATCTCTTTCGATCACGCATCTCTCTCTCTCCTGGTTTCTCTCTCTCTCTCCCCCAGCCGCGCGCCGACGCCCATCTGCGCCCAGGAACGCCACCGGTCGCGGGTCATCAACTCGCCCGCGTGCTCCTGCACCCGCGGATGCTTCCACAGACGATCACGGACGCCTCTGCCAGCAGCGCCGCGAACCAGGCCCCCCTCAGCGAGCACCCTGCGCACTACGCCGGCGCCACCGTCTTCCCGGCTGACGGCCTCCACGCCTCCTCACAGCCGCAGTCACCCACCAGGCCCCTGCCGCCCGCCGCCGTGCTCACCCTGCGGCCTCGCCGTCCACGCTATCACCTGCGCGTGCGCCCGCCAGTGCCAGCCCACCGCGTGGCGGCCCGCATTCCCTGCACCAGTCGCCCTGCGCTTCCACCTCCGGCAGCCGCAACCCAAGGCCGCTGCCGCCGCGCCCGTGCGCCACCCCGTGCGCCCAGGCCTCTGCGTCCCCCCGTGCGCCCGCCTCACCGGCGCCTACGCCCGCCACCGCCGCACCCGCCAGCACGTGCGCCCTCCTCTGCGAGTGCGCCGGCGTGCACCCGACCACCTTCACCATCAGTCGCCCACAGCCACGTTGACCTCTGCGAACCCAACCACCCCCATCCGTGGCTTGTGCTGACAGTGAAAGAGAGTGAAAAAAAATAAAAGAGTTTGAAAGAGTCAAAAAAAGGAGGTTTGAAAAAAAAAGAAGAAGATGTTTGAAAAGAAAGGTTTGAAAAATGGTTTGAAAAAAAAAGTCAAAAAATGGGGTTTGAAAATTGAAAAAAAAAAGTGTGAAAAGTCATAAAAAGTAGGTGAGGTTTGAAAAGAAAGAGGTAGGTAAAGGTTAAAAAAAGAGGTATATATATATAATATATATCCTTTGGATATATAACATTATATATAATATTATATCTATTATATATATAATATGGATATATATTTAACACTCATCTATTTTTGGTTAACTTATTGATTGTGGCACCTAAGTTCACACAGCGACGGCTCTACCCGTGTCCGAGTCGCCCGGATGCCGACAGACAGTCTGTAACATATGGGACGTGGGTACCTATGAGTCTCCCTGCGCGGAGAAATTGGACTAATTTATTCCCTTGCGTGGGAAATTTTAAGTCACGTGGTTTTGTAATAATTGCAACCTCCCTGCGAGGAGTGAATTCTTTGTAACCAGTGAAGCTTCTTCGACGCCGTGCGGGCACGCACGTCCCCGCTCGCCTTCGTCTCCGGTCGGAGCTTGACTTCTCAGTTAGCTAGGTACGTGCTCCAAATCACTTGCTTATTTAGTATCCTTATCATTTGCCGCGCAACGAAGTGAGAGAGAGCTCGAACCATGTAGCAAGTCTTCTGAGTGCATCACTGTGGACGGAAAGCGAGAGCTTGCTTGCACCCATCCTTAGGCCCTAGATTGCCGCATTAGGACACCCTAATTGTCAGGAGGTAGTTCCACAACTACTTCGCCTACGGGCGAATAACTTTTCTGACCGATTCCTTCAAATTGACCATTTGCATATCAGCTGGGTCCACACCTTGCTAATTTTCGGTCCCAAGATTGCATCATCTAGGTCCGAGCTCGTGCATGCCACGTCGGTCTAGGAATTCATTAGGCCGTCTAGAGCACATTTCAACTCTACAAATACCCATGGATCAAGAGAGATATATGGCTGATCCTGACCTCATCACCCAATTTGAGGAAATGGATGCAATATTTGATGGCACGCATGTCGAGTACATGCAGGTAGGAGACATTTTTTAGAGTTCTAGCCAGAAAAGATTGAGTGTAGTTCGTTGTATCTCAACACCCCAGGAGGACGATTGGCGTCGAACCTCTATCTTTCAAACCTACATCACGGTGAACTCTCATCCCTGCAAGATAATCCTTGACAACGGGAGCTGTATCAATGCAGTCTCTTCAGATTTTGTCCCCGTTTAGGTCTACCTACGCACCCTCATCCAAGGCCATACAACGTGGCTTGGGTCGATGACACTTCTATCCCAGTCACCACCACATGTGCCATTCCCATCCAATTCCAGTCCTATCAAGGATAAATCTTATGTGACGTAATGCCTATGAAGGCCGGGAGCGTCATCTTAGGACGACCATGGATCTATGATGTAGACCTCGCTACCTTTGGTCGATCGAATCAGTGTTCCTTCTCCCACAATGGGAGGATGATTCAGTTATACCCGACACCCCCAAAGGTGACCTCGGGTAAGAGTTCCACCTCCACTCCCACTGGAACTTTAGAAATTCAGGAGAATCCTCAAACTCCCAGTGAAGGGAAACCTCCCCTTCCCTCTTCTCCTGCATCTATCACACCCGTTTTTGAGGCCCCTAAGGTTAATAATGACCTAGTTAGGTGCCTTGACTCCATGAATGTCGGTGAGCTAGACATAGAGGTTGCTGAGGGTGCCCCTATTTTGGCTGTTGACGTCACCATCACACCCAAAGAGTCCCGAGTCTCAGTCCCAACTAAAGTCCCGATAATACTACAGGACTTCCAAGGCATCGTCCTCGAGGACTTATCTTCTCGACTCCCTCTCATGCGTGATGAACAACACGCTATTGAGCTTGTCCCCGGGTCCACCCTACTCAACCTTCCCCATTACCAACTGAACCCTCAAGAGCATGCTGAGCTCCGACGAATTGTCGAGGACCTCATTCAAAAGGATTTTCTCAGGGTGAGCAAGAGTCCATGTGCTATGGATCTCATTCTCCCTCCCCTCGAGTCTAGAATGTCCAAGTCAGCCGAAGAGTTTGCACAGCATGTCAAGAGTCTGCATGAGTCAGCTGATTCGCATAGGTGTCAGCATGAATTTCAAGAAGGTGACTTGGTTATGGTGCGAGTCCAACCCGAACGACTCCCCTCGAGAGCCGTTAAAAAGTTACAAGCCCGTAGTGATGGTCCCTTCCCGATACTGCGGAGGATTGGCTCCAATGCTTATGTTGTGGACTTACCTCCCGAATATGGGATTAGCTCTACTTTTAATGTGGCAGATCTAGAGGCCTACAAGGAACCCACAGCGATTCCTAGTAACCCTTTCGAGCCTTCTCCTCCCATTGAGAGTGAGCCCACCCATGTGCGTCCCACAGCTTCGAGAGCACCGCGCGAGCGAATTGAGAGGATACTGGATGAGCAGGTGACCACTACACGGAGCAGGGTGTACCAGCGCTACTTTGTCCGCTGGCGGGACCGTCCACCATCAGATGATTCCTGGATCAGCCGGGAAGATCTCCCGCGCCTCGATCCAGATCTGCTGGAGCACTACCATAGCGGTGTCCCCCCTTACTCGACGGAGTCGAGTTCCAGCCGCCCCGAGAGGGTTGGTGGGGACATCAAGCCCACTACCGGACGTCACACCCCCACACCGAGCTTGTGGCTCGGAGAATCGGCTACCTAAAGACTCGACGTCACGTATGTATGTATTGAGTATGTACGCGTGTAAAATACATGTATTTACTACATGTATTATTTCCTTTTTGTTTTATTAGGCAAGGTTGGTCAAAAGTGATTGTATTTTAATTTTATTAAACCCACAAAGTCAATTGTGGGTTGGTGGGCTTTGTCTTGTTAGGCCATGGTATAAACACAATAAGTGAAAGTTTATGGGTGTAATTATTATAGCCTCCTTCTATATAAGGAAGGCTATGGTGTGTAATGTTTGATATGATGAATAGAATGAAGTTTGCTTCTTACGTGTGAGAGTATCCACTCCTCTTGCTTTCATTCCCTCTCTTCTCCATTTGTGAGATTTGAGTGTGTCGCCCGGTGTGAGACCATCTGGCGTGAGGCTGAGCTGCGCGATGTAGCAAGTTATCCATCATGTTCGCGTCCCGGAGTTGCCGTCGATCCATTTCCACGTTGCCGCCGCGTCACCTGGACGTCTCTTTTAAAGGCGTCCAGGACCCTAGACGCCTCATTCAGAGCTTCGTGCAACACGCGGGCGGCGCCGCTCCGACTGGCTAGTTTGACGTTTCGAATAAATCCCATCATGAAGACGTCATTGATTCTAGACGCGTTTTAGAAGTCAAAGTTAGGCGCCGAAACCACTCGCTTTCCCCACTGTCGACGGCTTTCGGCGCCGTTTTAATGGAAATTCATTGAGGCGTCAAGGGTCCTAGATGCCTCAATCAATAAAATAATAATAAAAAAATCATGGGTGCGTCCAGTCAACTGGACGCCTCAACATTGAGGCGTCCAGGATCCTGGACGCCCTAATAATTTTTTTTCTTATAAATAGGGATGACCCCCCTCCCTCGAAATCAGAGAGCTTCAGATCCGACAGAGGAGAGGGAAACTATGCCGGATTCTTTTCTAACCCGTGGGTTTTGTAGGAGGAGGTTCTGCTGAATATTCGGGTGCCCGCGCTCGCGAAAGGAAGGCAATCTTCATCCACCGTGCTTCCACGACGTCCCCACGCTGCCAGAGCTCCGCCGGATCACGTCATCGGTGCCTTCAATAAGCCACTCTCTCCCCTTTCTCTTTTGCCATTTCTATTGCATGCATCATCCGCCATTTGTCATCTTGCTTCTGTTTTATGCACGTTTGCACTATCATTCATCTATCATAACATTTTCCTCCTACTCGTGTCCGAGAGGGATTTAAAAATAACACCAACCAGGTGTGTGTCTCGCCATGATTTCGCTATTTTCATCACAAAGGATTGATACTACACTGCCATTTTTCTGATTCATTTCCTCTTTATCTATTTTTGTAAGGGTAACCAAAGAAGGACCTCTCCGTCGGTCGGCCGAAAGGAAAGGAAGAAGCAACCCACCATTTCCTACTTTTGAGGTAAACGCGATCACTCTTCTTATTTTTTGGGTCTCCAGCCCCTGGCGATCACATCATATTTTCGAGGCCGCGGCGAGTCACTTCCCGCTATGGCCGTTTGAATTCTATCTTTAAAATTCTGCCCTATTCTCATCTCTTCGAGGCCTATATCCCACTGGAGCAATCTTCTGTGGTGGTGCTATGGCCGTTTAAATTCTGTCCTTTAAATTCTGCGCTATTCTCATCTCTTCGAGGCCTATATCTCATTGGAGTAATCTCCCGTGGTGGTGCTTTGGCCGTTTAAATGCTGTTCTTTAAATTCTGCATTATTCTCATATCTTCGAGGCCTATATCCCACTGGAGCAATCTCCCGTGGAGGTGCTATGGCCGTTTAAATTCCCATCTTTTAAATTTGGCACCATCCCCATCCCCCCGAGGTCGCGGAGAGTCATTTCCCGCTATGGCCGTTTAATCCCCGCCTTTATTACGCCATATCTATTCTGTATACCCCGCCGGAGCAATCTCCCGTGGTGGTCTCTATCTCTCTCTCTTTCTGTGTTATAGCAAAACGAGCGCGCTTCGCTCCCCGCCACATTCCGCGTGACGTCGCTCACATCTTGACGATCACGGTGGGACCTTCTTTCGCTTTCTTTTAGTTACCCTTGTGATTTCTTGTGGTTTGCATTATTATCCCTCTTGGGTGTTGTTATACCTCTGTTGTCTTTGTTATTTTGTTGTGTTCTATATATCTGTCAGCACTTCATTGCATACATCCACCCCATTTTTTTAGTTTTTCTAAGGATCACCCTCTCTCGGTGAAGGAAGGACTCTCCGTTCGGGAATTCCTCTCGACGGACTAGGATCTCCTCCACCGGGACCTCCGTAAGTCCCCGATAGCAAATGATTCCCTCTTCGTTCACTGGGCCGGTTGTACCATTGAAGTTCCCCAGAGTTAGTTGACCCATTCGTGGTGAGACGAGTGACCCTAGTTGACACGGCGGTGAAACAAATTGAAACTAGGGTCCTTCCTTATTTTGTGTGAACTTCAGATCTGGTCAAAAATACAAATTTTTTTATTAAAACAGAAACAAAAAAAGGGGGCGTAAAAGCATCTACTTGTTTAATAATTTATGATATTTGCTTGTTGGTGTATGTTTTTACGTTCCGGAAGAACTTTGAGCATGGCTCACGAGTCTTTTGAGGAGAACCACCCCGGTCGTGGTCAGTCAATTGAGCCACATGTCCATGCTATGGACTCGGGCCCTTCCCACGAGCCCCCAAGCGAGTTGCGGGCAACTACAGGGGACGCATCCCCTCCACCGGACATCTCCTCCTTATTGGGTGCTCTCGCCAACACGGAGCTCACCTCCGAGCAACTCTGGGCCTTCCAGGCCATTCTAAAGGGAAAATCTATTTCTCCCGCTCCCCAGGAGTCAGCTCCAGCCATCGCACCCCTCCAGGAGTCGGTGCAAGCTATCCCCTCTTCTACACTGGTACAAGCCATACCTTCTCCCTCACTTCAAGGGCAGGCAAGCCAGCATCCCCCCTCTTTCCAATTCCCTTCACAATCTCAAACCCATGTTGTTCCCCACACACCACTCCAAACAGGACCAGCTGCCGGAGGGCCACCATATCCCTCTCATTCGGGGCTGCCTCCTCAAGTCTCCGGGAGACATCTTCCTCCCCAGTGGCAGGTGCCACCTTCGCCTACCGAGGAGCTTGCCCAAGCACTCCTCCATAGGTTCAATAAAATGGATGAACAGTTTCGCAACATAAAGCAAAGGGTGGATGTAAAATCCACCCCCGAGGTTTCTCTACCAATCCTACCAGTATTCCATCTCCCTCCCTCCGAAATGCCTACGTACCGTAGGTACAATGGTACTGGCAATCCCTTTATTCACCTCAAGGACTTCATGTATGAATCCTCCTATTGGCAAAATGACCAGAGATCCCTGGCATACCTCTTTCGGAGATCGTTGGACGGTCCCGTGCTAGAATGGTTCTATTCTCTTAAGCCGGGCGAGGCTGAGAATTTTGATGCAGTGCAAAGAAAATTCCTGCAAAAGTATCGGGATAGGGTTGGTCCCTCTCTTTCCATTACCGACCTAGTGGTCGAGAAAATGAGGCCAGATGAAGATTTTGTTCGCTATGCTGACAGATGGAGGTCTCTGATAGACAGGATAAGAGATACCCTCTCAGAGTCCGAACAAATGAAAATGATTATGTCCAATGCCACCCCACAGTTTAGACATGTCCTGGCCATGAACAAGTTTACCACAATGGAGGAACTCTACGAGAGGGCCCGGTATATCCAGACCCAGTTAAAAGACTCCCCCATTATGCACATGTTTGAGCCGCCGAAGCCCAAGGTGGTCAAAAAGATAGGCACTGGTGTCCCAGGTGGAGCGACAGAAGGAGTCGTAACAAATGAGCATGTGAGTGCAGTCAATAACGCCAATTATGCAGCCAACCCAAGGCATCCACAAATGTCTCGACTTCCCCTCCAGCAAGGTCCCTTCCCGTCTCATCCTCCGCCCCAAAATAATTCACCCCAGAACCATATGCCTCAACCATTTCAACCCCAGTAACAACCCCGACCTCAGCAACAACAACCACCACCTCAGTACCACCAGGTTCTGCCTCCAGGAAACTACAGCCCCCCACAGCAACAGAGAAGGCCAATTGGCCCCAAGAGAGCCCATTACCCGCCATTGCCAGAAACTTTAGCGGATATTTTCAACGCCCTCATGGCCTCAAACACACTCGTTCTACCAAGGGAGAGGCTCGCATGGCCCCCGAATGTTGACACCTCCAGATACTGTGTGTACCACAGGCAGCCAGGACATACAATAGTGACTTGTTTCCATTTTAAAAACTACATCTATGATATGAATGATGAAGGCAGAATTGGCTGGGATAAAATAAGGTGATATATCGCCACTCTCAAAGTCAGGAGACCTCCTCCCAGACCACAGTTCCAACAACAACAGCAGTTACAACAGCAGCCATAGCAACAACCACAACAACAACAACAACAACAACAGCCTCAGCAGGCCCAACCATAACAGCCTAACATGGGCATAATCCAGGACCCACTACCGGAGCACCAACAACCCAATCACCAGGTCAACCCCATCTCCTCCTTCCCAGAAGTTGGGAGAGAGCAGGGTTGGCAATCAGAAAGTACCTCCGTTCTCGCAGCCGCCAACCCTATCATCAGGCAACCCCCTCGCCTTGCCCGGGTAGCACCTCTCTATCATCAGCCCGCATCACAATCTATAGCGCGGCCTTCATCATTTCCACAGCCATCACGCCCTCTCATTCGCACCCCTCCCGCTAACCCACCAATGACCTATCAGCCAACGCCCTCCACTATGCCCTCACACCCTCTCATCATCTCTCACCCCTCCATTTTGCCATCTACCCCAACTACACATACACCTATGCCTTCCAAACCTCTCATCATCCGTCAACCGTATGCGACCCCGCCTACCTCCACCATGCCTCCACTAACGCCCTCAAAACCACTCATTATCCACCATCCGTCTCAGAACCATTATCCATCTCAGGCCTTGTCCACCTACACTTTGCCTCTGCCTCCATCTTCCAGACCCCTTTCCCTCCATAGCTCACATGAGATTCCCTCTACCTCCACCATGCCTCCACCCTCCAAACCCTTTATCATCCACCATACATCTGAAGTCTTACCTCCACCAAATAAACCCCTAATCAAAATCGCTACACCCACCATCACACCTACTCCACCTACTATTCCTCCACCACTACCCCTCAAACCCTTGCTATAACCCACATCTAAGCCCATGGAGGTGCAGAAGCCGCAAGTAATGGTGCTCCGGAGTGGAAGGATTTTCCACAGGGTCTTCCCCCAGAACAGTCAGAACCCTGAGCAGTCTTAGCCAGAGAAAGATAATGGAGAGCAGCCAGAAAGGTCCATCCCTATAACACAGTATGATTTGTTAAAACACCTAGACAAGACGCCCGCTCGGATCTCCATCCTTGAGCTGCTTCAGAGATCCGCGTCCCATCAGGCAGCCTTAATGGAATATCTTCAAAGGGTCATGGTGAATGAGGACCTCCCTGTAGAGAAGATTTCGGTCGTTCTGACACCGACGGACACACAGCCAGCCATTATGTTCCACAACCACGAGCTTGCCCCCAAGGAAGCTCGAAAATATGCATTGTGTGTTTCGATAAAAGTCAATGGAGTGTCCATAAACCCGTGCCTGGGAGACACAGGTGCATCCATAAATGTGATCTCCATGAGCACCCTTCAGTTGTGTGGGGTCGATGAGGAACAGATAAGACCTTCTTCAATCACAGTCACGGCTTATGACAATAGCAAAAGGCTACCACAGGGGATGATTATCCTAAGGGCAGAGTTAGGCCATGTGTCAGTCTCTACGGAATTCCATGTCCTCGATATGGACCCCACATTCAAGGCCATACTGGGCCGCCTTTATATTGAAGCAATGGATGTTGTGTCTTCTACCAACCACCAATGCCTAAAGTTTTCGCACAATGAGAGGATTATTAAAGTGATCAGCACACCTGCCCTTCATACAGTGGATGCTATTAATATCTCTCTGCCTTCTGTTTGGTCGTCTCATCGGCCCATATTGTCACTGCTGGATGTGCGTGACCCATCCCGTGTTACACCAAAGAAGCCACTTTCGGTACCAACGTCACGTCTCCCTTTTCATTCTAAAGGATGAGAGATTATGAGGAATATCGACTATCAACAGGGCAAAGGCTTGGGCGCACAATTAGAAGGAAGGCTAAAACCGCCAAAGAAAATAAGGTTGAGCCACAAGTTTGTTCTAGGCCTTAAAGGACCGCTCGAGGCGGATGGAAAATCCCTCACGTGGACCCTATCCTCTCATTTCAAGAAGGGACCCGTTATTCAGATGGGGGATTACCCGCAAGAAACACATGGGGGATCGCACGTTGTATACTTGGCTGAAAAATGTTCAAGGGCCACTAAGAGAGGCAAGATCAAAGATCCAGAATGCGAATGGAGCAAATGGTTTGACATACAAGATATTTCCATCGCACTAGAAAGAATGTTCTCGCCTCCGCAGTTGGAAGGGCCACCATTGATCTCTGAAATGCCAGGGAATATCACTACGGTTGTCAAAGTTTCAAACCATCCACGCCAAGAGGACTCTGTCACCGGTGGACCTTCATCCGTCATCAACATTACCATCGACAGCTAATTAGCCATCGTCTTCTCCAATCACTCACCTCAGCCTTCGCTGATGTCTTCCTCCTAGGCCAGACGGTTGTCTGATGATCTTCCCAGGTCCCCTTCTCTATTTACATACCTACGCGGGTTTCTCAACTCGCGCCAGGTTTTCAATCATGATCTGCTCTATGAGCCTCTCAACCCTTTAGCCATAACCACTTTTCTCCCTCCTCCGATTTCTTTTCATTACTTTGTCATTAAAAATGAAAACGAAAAAAAAAACGTCAATTTTTAAACCCGTCAACAACACATCTTCGTTGAGGAAACCTCCTACATTTCCCACGAGTGCGTCCTGCCCTGCGGGCCACTCATCCAAGGTCCTATGAGCTACCTTTTCTTCCCCTCCTCTGAGCAGTCCTTCCCTGTACATTCTTCAGCATCTTTTTCAGCTTCTTCTTTGTCCGTAGGACTGCTTAGTCAATCTAAGAATAATGGGTCAAGAGTAGTACCCAAAAGGAAATCCAAGGGTAAGCAGATCCCTCGTCGTTTCCTTCTAGATCTAGCCAATAGGTGTCGAGCGTGCCTATCCATTCCTCAATTGCTAGAAAATCCCATCCAACCGCCAGAGATAGATTGTGAGGAGAGTTGCACAATTGATGAAGGGTATGGAGTCTACGAGATCACAGATGAAGAATGCCTTATTGAATAAGAGGACGAAGAATATGAGGACGCGACCGGCACATATGCTAGTGGCATGAGGAGATTCGACGAGGTCAGCTGCCGTAGAAGAGTCCACCAAAGAAGTCAACTTGAGAACTGAGGAAGATCCTAGGATCATCCTCATAAGTGATAATTTACCATCATCTGAAGAAGAGGCATTAATTGAAGTTCTCAAGGAGTATAAGGACATGTTTGCATGGAGCTATGAGGATATGCCAGGTTTGGATTCCACCTTGGTCGAACACCGCTTAACTTTAAAACCAGGGTCCATCTCGGTAAAATAAAGGTTAAGGCGTTTCCACCCTCAGATGGCATTGAAAATGAAAGAAGAGATCGACAAGCTCCATAAAGCCAGATTTAATTGAGAGGTTACAATTCATTCGTCGGTTTGTGTCTCAGCACTCACAAAGGTGTAGACCTTTCTACGAGTTGAGCAAGCCAGGAGTATAATTCTATTAGGATTCTAAATGCCAGAAAGCTTTCGAAGGGTTAAAAGAATACCTGGCTAATCCACCCGTTCTCATTCCACCTAAGCCAGGAAAACCTCTGATCCTTTATATCTCAGTCTTGGATGACTCCGTGGGAGCCGTCCTCGCACAAGCCGACGAAGAAGGCAAGGAACATGCAACCTATTACTTGTTCAAACTCCTCAATCCCTGTGAGCAGAAGTACACGGCCATGGAGAAAACCTGTGCTGCCCTCGTTTGGGTAGTGCAAAAATTGAAGCACTACTTCTTGGCCCATGAGGTCCATTTGATTGCTCGCATGAACCCTATCAAGTTCCTCTTAGAGAAATCTGTCCTTACTAATAGGCTAACACGCTGGCAGAGTTTCCTATCTCAATTTGACATCACCAACATCCAGCAAAAGGTAATTAAATGCTATGATATAGTCGAGCATCTCGCTCACCATCCTCTTCTCAAGTTCGATCCTGTCCAATCAGAGTTTCCAGATGAGGAACTAATGCCCATCACCCAATCTGACGAGCCAATGTGGACATTATATTTTGATGGAGCTCTGAATTCCCAAGAAAAGGGTATTTGCATTGTCCTTCTAACGCCCGAGGGCATTACCATCCCATAGGCATTTCATCTCGCATTCCCAGTCACCAACAACATTGCTGAATACGCGGCTCTTCTAGCTGGTCTGGAACTAGCCCATTCTTTCTATATCACCAAATTGCGAGTCGTGGGCGATAGTAAACTCATTCTCCACCAGGTACTTACCAAATATTGCACTCTTGATCCCAAGCTCAAGCCTTATCAGGAGCTAGTCTCCGCTTATGCCAAATTGTTCACCAAGCTGATCTTTATCCATGTTCCTCGCGAACAGAACATTCTGGCCGATGCCCTCGCCTCCTTGGCGTCATCTTTTAAATTCCCTCTAGGTGCATGGTCTGAATCTAGCACTATCTACAAGTGCCTCGTTCCTGATGTTCATGACCCTTACCTTTTAAGAATCAAAGAAAGAGTCATACGGAAGCTTCAGGAAGGGGAAATTCTTGAGAAGAGGGAAATCATGTTGACAGAATTTGAAGAAGAACTGGCTGACGAGGAGAAACCTTGGTTATATGAAATTACCAAATATTGCAAAGATCAGTCTTATCCTGAGGGAGCCACCACAGAGGATAAGAAAGCCATAAGTAGGGTGACCCAGAAATACACATTGGTTGGAGGTCTACTCTATAGGAGGAGCCTTACTGGTGTTCCTTTAAGATGTCTTGATGATAATGAGGTCTGAAAATGTGTAGAGGAAGCACACTAAGGTGTGTGCGGTGGCCATGTAAATAGCCAAATGTTTGCTAAGAAGATCATTCGGCAAGACTTTTACTGGCCCACTATGGAAGAAGATTGTGCTATCTATGTCCGTAGGTGTGTCAAGTGTCAGCTTCACGCCAATAAGATTCATTCGCCATCTTCCTCACTTCATCCAGTATCCTTCCCATGGCCTTTCTCCATGTGGGCGTTCGACATCTTTGGTCCCCTAGGTGATCCCAACTCCCTCACCAAGCAGAAATCCTTCATCATCACTGCGACGGAGTACTTCACCAAATGGGCCGAAGTCGAAGCCTACGTGAAAATCAAGGCGTCAACAGTCTGCAAGTTCATCATGAAGAACATCCTCACCAGGTTCGGCATCCCAAGCACAATCGTCACCAAAAATGGGCCACAGTTCATCTTGTAGACACGCCATTTCTGACGTTACGATGAGTACATCCCATATTGTACTGTAATGTCCTGAAGTGGCTTACATGTTCTTTTATTTGAGTGATTTCCGTAATTTTGGTTAAATTACATTTATTTTGTGAGAGGGAGAGAATTAAAATATGTGTACATATAAATAAACGAAAGAGAAAATGAAATCCAAAAACAATGCGTGTGTAATTATGTTTACATAAAAAAATGTAATTGATTTTCTTTAATAATAAATTTATTTTTGTAAATATATATATATATATATATAAGTGATTATTATATGTATAAAATTAATAGAAACATATTAATTAAAAGGTAAAAAAATACAATAACCATTAAAAATAAACACAAAAGAAACAAAAAAAATAAAAATAAAAATAAACAAAACAAAACAAACAAACATAAAATATAATAATATAATAAATAATAAGATAATATTCCTTACCCCATTTTACCTTCTCTCTCCACATTACTTGTCCCGCCACCCTCCGGACGAGATACTCTTGAGGGGGCTATCCAATCATGGAATGCGGTCCTTCCACCGCTTTGTGCTCCTCTTCCGATCTCTACTCCCCGGCGCCGATCTGCGGGGGCACCAAAGGAGCTGCTGACACGAAAGCCACGCTCTCGTGCTCTTCGGTAGCGTTCCTCACCGTCCTTTAGCCACTGCTCGGCGAGCCCGAGACTGGTCTTCAATTCAAATAATTGGGCCTCCAGGGCCCTCTTCTCCTCTTTCTCGACCGACTTCTTGGCCTTCTCTCTTTCCTTGGCCTTTTCCCTCTCAGCACGTTCTCTCGCTCTGTCTTCCCTCTCCAGCTGAAGGGTGATCCTCAGCTCTATAGCGTCCCTAGAAAAGTCATCACCTAGGCGACGCTGCAGTTCCTCTTCTAGCTCGGCTATTCTAGCTTCCTTCTAGGCGGCATGTGCGAGTGCCTCCTCCGTTTCTTTCTCCTGCCAGACGTTTCATTTCAGGCTTCTGGTAACGCTTGAACAAGGGATTTTAAATGGTGAGGCTCTCACCTGTACAGAAAGCATCCTTTCTGCTTCCGCAGCCCGCTGTGTGGCATGAGCAAGTTGCTCGTGTAGTGAATCTAACTCTGAAGTGGGAATCCATAGACTGGAAGAAACGCCGTCCGCCCCCATTGCTGATGAAACTACATCGAGCTGGGCACGCTGCGTACACATATGAGAGGTGACAGTTAAATGGTTAACGCCATGAATTTCAAATCATGCCAGGAGTATGTATATATACACTTACTGATGAACCCAGAGCCGCTTGAGTATCAGTTAACTCTTGCTCCGTGTCCGCCAAACGAGCTCGTAAGTTCGTTATTATGGTGTCACGGGCATCCTACAGCCATGGCTCTTGAGTTCACAAATAAAAATAAAAAAAATAGAAATTATAAAAGACAAAAAAATGGTGTTTTACTTTACCTCTATAAGCCCTCCAAGCTGGAGCCTCTCCGCATACATTGCCCTATAGAGCCGTAGGTAATCTTCACTGTCTTGCGCTTGCGATTCCACGAGCGTGCCACCCCGCTGTCAGTCTTCATACTGTTCGGGGAAGCATACCCTCCAATCAACGCAGGTTGCCGGCCCACGCGTCTTCTTCCCGACGCTGGGTGAGGAGGTTATATCCACCCATTCCTGGGCAAGCCCGAGGGTTCTCATGACTAATCGTAGCCTTAGTGGCTCGATTTCATTCAAGCAATGGAGCCAGAGATCCCGTCCGAATCGGGCACGGCTTCCAATTACCCATGGCTGGTCGACATCGACCATATTCAAGTAAGGCCTCCAGTTCACCTATGTTGGGTTGTACATATCCTCTTAATTACTCAAAAATACAAAAAATAATAATAATAAATGAACAAAACATATAAAAAGGAGAAAAAAGTATCCTACCATCGCTGCAGGGAACTCTTGCAGCTCCCGTCTCGATACCATCAGCTGGTAGGATAATGGTGCTGTACTCATGATGGGTTACCACCGCCTAGCCAACGGGATCGTCACTGGCCGACAGTGTCGAGCTCTCCCCATTGGAATATAATAGTAGCTCCACAGCTACACCATCATGTGTCATTGGCACCAACAAATACAAGAAAAAAAGCATAAAACCAAAACCACAAAAAATAATTTTTTTACCTGGATGAAGGGCGTAAACCCATTTATTGTCACCTCTCGGCCTGTCCTTTGCGACAGACCTGTAAATAGATGTGCCAGCACGGCAGCTCCCCAAGCGTACTGTCCTACTCTCTCCAAATCTACGAGCAGCTCCAGGAAGCGGCAGTGTATGTTGTCTCCCTTGGAGCCCAGTAGCAGCCTACCCAGCAGAAAGAGGAGGAACCTCCTCAGGTCCATGTTGGTCCTCTCCCAGTTACTAGCATCTGCACAGTATACAGCACGGACACCCTTTCCATAAATTCCTCCAAGGACTCGTCATCCCGTGGACGGATGTCAGTAAGCCCTTAACCCTCCATGATCGATGTCTTGGCTACTGACATGTTCTTCCGTCCATCGAGTTCCAGTCCTAACAGTTTCTGGGCACCTTCTCGATAATCCGCATAAGTGACGCCGGTCACTGCCTCTCCATCCACTTTGAGGCCTGTAATGCGGACCATATCTTCCAAACTGGGCACCATGTGCCCCCAAGGCATCTGGAATGCCCGACTCGCCGGATCCCATCTTTCATGTAATGCTTGGATCAGGGCAAGGTCGAGCTTTATCGGCTCGATTCGGAGGAAGGCACCGAACCCCATCACATCTAGCCTGGCCTTTTGGAAGTCCGGGAGACCTCAATATGCTGCCACTACCAGCTCCCACGAGATGTGCGAGCGCATCATGCTCTGCACATATACAAGAAGTGAAAAGGGGAACATTGCTAAGCAAGAAAGGAGAAGAAAAGGATGAAGGAAGGAAACCAAAGAAGCCACTTACAAGCTGTGATCGGGTCCTCTCACTCAGTTGTCCTTCGACTTCTGAGAGTCTCCTGGAACTGCTACCTGATATGCTCCTCTTCGAGGAGCGGGAAGACTCACCTTCTGCTCTAAAGCTGGATTCACCCTCCATCCTGAAAAAATGAGCAACACTCGCAACCTCCCTTCCTTACAAATTTGCACTCCTCAAGTCTGCTCTCAGGACTTCAGTGTTTCCAAGTCGAGCGAAAGGGGAGGTATTTATAGGATTGGAAAGAAGGTGGTCTGGATCTATCACCATCACCCCAGCAACATCCTTTACGACGAGTCACCCTCTCTTTACTCTCGCATGTCACCCTGCCATCTGGAGTGATCAATTCGGAGGCGTGATTTGTTGACTTGCCCTCCCCATGCGGTCTAAAGATTCCCCGTGTTTATTGTCCCGTTGCGACTACTTTTAGCGCAAAGAAGAAAGTGGGGGACATTTATACGAGAAAATAGGACCAGGGACCGACGTTGTTGAAATTGGTGGTAGATTCCTTTGAAAGTCATGGCCACGGTACACTCGCGTGCCACTTTGCCATGTGAAGTAAATGGAGCAGAGCTGTGATTTGTTGACCCGCCACTCCTAATCGGTCCAAAGATTCCGCGTGTCCCTTGTCCTATTGCGACTACTTTTAGCGCAAACAAGGAAATGAGGGACATTCACGTGGGAAAAGAGCACCACAGGCCGATATTGTTGAAATCCGTGGCTGATCCCCTTTGAAAATCATGGCTATGGTGAGTCGCCGCCCCGTGTTTTAAGGAGACATCTCGTCGAGTACGTCTCGCGGGAACCCATGTGATAGAGAAGAGCTGTAGAGCAGAAGGAACATATCCAGGGCGAACCAGTCGTGTTCAAACCAAGCTATTTCACTCATACATCTATATAAGGTTTTGTGCCCATCATGAGAAGGGAGTGAGTGAACAAGCCACTCACTAACCCTCATCACCCTCCTGGTCGCTTCTCTTCTCTCTCCGAAGGCAAGCAGTCCCTCGGAGGCCTTCTATAGTTCCGTGACGCAGCAATCGCTTTGTCGGGCCATGCGTTCCCACCTGCTCTTCGGCAGTGCTCCTCGCGGTCCTCCTGTCTCTCTCGCGACCCTGATGGCCGCGAAGCTCTTGAAGTCGAGGCCGCTAGCTGAGCTGTCCTATGCTCTGCCGATGAAGATGCTACTAACTCCAGAAGCTCCTCTGTTGCGAGCTCTAATCCCCTCCAATCTGCAGAGCGAGCCATGACTGGATGCTCTTTCTCTCAGAGCTCCATCTCCTGCGCCTCTTGTGCTGCTCTATTTTTGCCTTTTCTCTCTCTATTATCTCTTGCTTTATCTCTCTCTTAGCCATTCGAAGAGAAATCTTTAGCTCCCGGGCATCTCAGGGCAACTCCTCATGATAGTTGCCTTGAGTTTTTGGCTCTTGTCCGGAATGGTTGGCTATCACCTAGCACTGGCTATTGCAGATGTTTGTGCCAAAAATAAGAAAAAAAGAGAAAAAAAGGGAATTAAAAAAAAGAAAAAAAAACAGTAGAGAGTAAGGATGTAGATGGCATTAAAGCTTCCATATTTATTCCAAGAAAAGATACATTATGGTTTGGGCATCTCAGGCCTCAATTTCTCCAACTCGATTACATAAGCTTTCAGCAGTTCTTCGTCCTCACTCACAGACTCTGTTGCCCTCAGTGTAATGCTGGCCTTCCATGACGCTTTGATTGTCTTCACATTTCTTGCGTCACCCCCTGTGCCTATCTCCCCTTTCCTGATTAAAGGAAGCTTGGATAGCAGTGGGAATGAATGGCGAGGGAAGCCCATCTGAGTATGACACCGGTGCGTGTTGTAAAGGATGAATTCAGACGCGCCAACAAGCTGGAGCTCCATGTTAAGAGAAGACCTCGTGAGAAGCTCATATGGGAGTAAGCATGTCGGTGCACGAGTGAACATATACTCTTCAATGGTACTGAAGTGAGCCCGCCAGTCTTCTCGTTTCTTCAGCCAGGGAACGTGATTTGCTATACTACCACTAGAGCCTAACACATTGACCATATGGTGAAGCGGGCTTTGTTGGAAGAGTCTTGAAGTAGTCGACATTCCCTCACGATGGTTAAATTTGAAATGCAAGTCAGTCCAGCAATTCAAAAGGAGTGCGCAACCAAAAGGAGGCTTACCCATACTGGAAGCCGTGAGTCCGCTATAGAGATAAGCAAGGATGGCAGGTCCCACTCTCTTTCCTTCCCAAATTCCACAGATGGCGCTTAGTTGATCTTCCTCCACTATGTTGTCAGTATAAGGAAATAGGAGAGCACCCGCTAAGCAGATAGTGAATCCCTTCATAAGCTCTTCAATGCGATCATCATCGCTTGTCAACCTTTCAAGAGCATTTATGACCCAATCTGCAAGTTTTTGCAGGTGGATTCCCTTCTGAGTCTGGACGCCCTTGATGGTTTCAGACGGCATGAAGCTTCTGAGCACCTCCTCGGAAGTCACCCTTCTTAGCATGCGCATAACCTTTACCTTGCCATTTCTCTGGAATTTCTTCACGCCCAGCAGAAGTTCTGCTTCTTCGGGAAAAATGAATGTATGGGTTTGAGGGTGCCAAAGCTCTACCAGTGCACCCATAGCCGCCCAATCCATGTGAATCTCGTTGTAATGTTTGGCATGAGTTACGAGCTTTTGGAGATGCCACTTTCTGATGATGGCCCTCATGCTGATCGAGATGTTCGAAGTAAGTCTCGACAGCCATGGCAACCTTGAAAACTTTCTCGGGCCAGGAAAGAGAGGATACGGCTGGAAATAGAAAAGCGGAGAAGGCGAAGATAAGCATAAGAAAGTCTTGCAGAAACACAAAAAAAAAGAAATGTTAACTTACCATTCGAGACCGGATTCTCCCGCTAAGATGCCCTTCGAAGTCAGTAAGCCGCTTGCACTCGTTGTTGGGCTTGCTTTTCTTCACGGGATTGGAAGACTCGCCTTCCATCTCGAACTTTGATCTCCTCCTAAGCTTCAACTTCCTTAGCTCGCCCTGGAATGCATTTTCTTAAGGCCAAGGGGGCGATACTTATAGTGAGGAAAGGAATCTAGGAACAGTGTTGGCAGTTTCGTTTTGTTGTGTGATAATTTGCTTGTATAGTTGTGATTTTGTTTTGTTATGTTAATTATCGAGTGGGGTACCACTGTCCCACCGACGCCCCACCTTGTCCCGCCTTGTCCCCTAATCATTCAATCATTGTGGTCCCCCCTTATCATGCATTGTATGGTATGATATTTACGCTACTAGAGCATGCCAAGGACCTTACGCCTTGGACAAATCTGGGATTTGAGTTCCCCTTCAACAAAAACAGTGATGATCCCGGAGGAGTTCAGGACGTACGGACAGGCCGTTAAGTTGTGATAGAATGGGGACGATGGTTCCGTTCGATGAGTCGGTACGTGGATAAACGGGCCCCGGCTCAGTATCAGCTCATTGGATCGGTATCCTGACCCACTCTCCACAGCTTAGCAATATTATCCTTGGCTAGTTTCTATTTTAGTTTGTTTTATTTTTTTTTTAACCCAGCATGCATTCATGTAGGACTTTGAGTTCAATGTGGAAAATCATTCATTTACTTTGATTGTGTGAGCGACTGTGCTTAATTGCTTAAATATGGGATATTCCATTCCGAGTCGAGTACTGAGTTTCCCCGAGGTTGCCTTGGGATGTTTCTCTGGATGAAACCATTGTTTGGATCTGTCTCCAATCATCTGTTTATTCCCCTCGGACCCACCTTGGCTGCAGCACTTCCACAATGGCTGGTAACCGCTCCCCAATGGTGAAACTTGAGGTTTACGACCCAGGTACTTCCGCGCCGTGAAGTTGGTCCTTTTAGTTTGTTCGTGCCCCAGCGCACACAATGTCTTTCCCAGTTTGTTTACCATCCAAACAATCGTTGATTTCGGAGGACCTTCCCCAAGGTTGCTTCGTGAAACTCCGGAAAGATTCCCATCGCGTGATGTTAGAAGCGTGTCTCATCGCACCTTGGCATCCGCTTTTCAGTCCATTCCATTTCACTCCAATACACTTCATTTCATTCCATTACACGCCCCTCCCCTACAAAGTGGATGCCAAGGCGGGGCAGCTGTAGACACGCCATTTCTGACGTTACGATGAGTACATCCCATATTGTACTGTAATGCCCTGAAGTGGCTTACATGTTCTTTTATTTGAGTGATTTCCGTAATTTTGGTTAAATTACATTTATTTTGTGAGAGGGAGAGAATTAAAATATGTGTACATATAAATAAACGAAAGAGAAAATGAAATCCAAAAATAATGCGTGTGTAATTATATTTACATAAAAAATGTAATTGATTTTCTTTAATAATAAATTTATTTTTGTAAATATATATATATATATATAAGTGATTATTATATGTATAAAATTAATAGAAACATATTAATTAAAAGGTAAAAAAAATACAATAACCATTAAAAATAAACACAAAAGAAACAAAAAAAATATAAATAAAAATAAACAAAACAAACAAACATAAAATATAAAAATATAATAAATAATAAGATAATATTCCTTACCCCATTTTATTCTCTCTACGACTCTTTCTATTTTCTATTTTCTTCCCTCTATCTCACGTAACCCCCTCCGTCTCTTTCTTTCCCCTCTCACCTCACTGCTCAATTCCCTCTCCCTCACGTCACACACATGGACACTCACCCTCTCCCTCACTCTCATCTGCTAATCACAACCTCACTCTCTCATTCCCAGCTATCAACCCATGCTGCTCATTCTTCTCCAACTCTCATTCTCCCATTTTCTCTCCGAAACCAAACAACCCACAAACCCAGCCACCCTCCTTCGTGTGAGCCCATCCCCCTCTCACTAGCCACACCCACCGTCGACCTTCATCTTTCCATTGCTATCTCCCATGCACAGCACTCCCCGTCCACCATCTCTCCCCCTCTCTAAACGCCCTTCCAACCCCCTGCGCATGCACCACCACGCCACCACCCTCTCCACTGCGAGCCCCTCACTGCCGCATCCACTTCCCTCTCCACTCCCACGTCGTCGGTACACCGCCACCGCCGTTCCCGTTATCGTCCGGCCGCGTCCGAGCACCCCACGGCACTGCACCCGGCCACTGCACCGCCCACGTGAGTCCGCCGGAGCCACCTTCAAGCCGCCGCTACCGTCGCTGTGAAGCCCGTCGGTCGCCTCCCTCGTCACCACCGCTGCCGTGAACCTCCACGCCTCCACCGCGTCCTCACCACCGTTGCTGCCGTTGTCGTCTGGACGCACCAACACCGTCGCGAAACCCCACCTCCACCTGCACCAACACCGCCGCGAAGCTCCCCTCTGGACGCCCACGGCAGCTCCATGCTCGCCAGCACCCCTGCCGCAGAGCTGCCGTGACCACCCACGAGCCCCCACCTACATCGCCGGAGCACCGTCGCCGCCACCCGCGCCCAGCCTGCACCGCGTCGCCTCCCGCAGCCACCGCGAGCACCGGCCTCCCCCCCTCTCTCCTCTCTTCTCTTCCTCCTTCCACTCTCTCTCCCTCTCTCTGTCACTCTCGACCCCCCTCTCTTTCCCTGCCTCTCTTCTCTCTCTCTTCTCTCCCCCCTCCCGATCTCACTCCCTCTCTCTCTGCTCTCTTCTCTCCCTCTCCCTCTCTCCCCCTCTCGCGTTTATCCTCTCTCTCCCGTTTCCCCTCTCTCTCTCCCGTTAACTCTCTCTCTCTCCTCCCGACCGCGATCCCTCTCTTCCTCTCTCTTCCTCCTCCTCTCTCTGTTTCGCGCTCTCTCTTTCCCTCTCTCCCTCTCTCTTTTAATTTTTTTTATTTTACTCTCTGCTTCTCTCCGCAACGTCCTCTCTCCTCACCGATATCTCTCTGCTCTCTCTCTTCTTCCCCTCTCACAGCTCTCTCTCTCTCATTATCTCTCTCTTCTCTCCCCACACCCGATCTCTCTCTCCTTCTTTTACTATTTTTTTTTCTCTCTCGTTCTCTCCCTCCCTCTCTCCTCTCTCCGCCTCTCTCTCTCTCTCTTTTTATTTTTTTATTCTTCTCTCTTCTCTCTGTTGCGTTCCCCCCTCTCTCTTTTCTCTCCCTCTTTCTCTCTCTCTCAACCGCTCTCTTTCTCTCCCCCCTCTCACCGCCTCTCTCTCTCCCTCTCCGTCTCGTTCTCTCTCTCTCTCCCTCTCGATTTCTTTTTTTTTTAATTTTTTAATCATCTCCCCCACTCCCTCTCTCTCTCCCTTTTCCCCCTCTCTCACCCTCTGCCTCTTTCTCTCTCCCCTTCTCTCTCTGTCTTTCGCCGCCCCCCCCTCCCTTTTATTTTTCACCCTTTTTTCTTTTTTATTCCTCCCTCTCATCCCCTCTCTCCCCTCTCTCTTTCTTTCTCTCTCCTATATATATATATATATCATATATATATTGTATATATACATAATATATATGTATATATATCATATATATATATCTTATCCTTTCTTCCAAAACAAAGTCTTAAAAATAAATAATAATAAAAAAAGAATTTTCTCTCTTCCTTTCTCACCTTCTCTCTCGAATTCATGTTCTTTTGTTTTGGTCAACTTACGTATATGTTTATATATGTTTGTATTTACGTATATGTTAAATATCTTTAATATGTCTAAGTATATGTTTATATAAATATACTTATCATTCATATGTATATGCTCGTGTGTGTGTGTGCTCTTATGACCGGCTTAACCAATTTCTGAAGTCCGCTTTGAAGGCCCTCAGTCGTGATGTGCTCGTGTTACTGAAGCTCCCCCAAAGCCCGTCATCGGCACTTCCCCGATAAGCTCTTCTGCCTTTTTAATTTTAATCAGTCAGTTAATCATGTTCCATGCATCATTTAGCATATGTGCCATGCCTTTCTCTCCGAGAGGGCCTAGCTTGTGAGTGTCTTTGTGTTTGTGCATTTCATCATGTCATTCTCCCACCCTTTTAGTTCCAAAGGGGTTTTAAACACACCAACCAGGTACGTGTTCGTTTATGTTATTTATAGTTTTATTATCTAAGGATTGGCACTACACCGCCGTTATTCTTATTTAGTTATTTTTCTCTGTTTGTTCTTTGTGTAAGGGTAACAAGTCAAATGCCCTCTTCTTCGGCCTGTCGAAAGAAGAGGAAGTTGGAGCCGCATAACCCCGTGTCAAAGGCGAAAGCGATCAATTCACTCGGGACCCTCGGTCCCTGGCGATCACAACACTCTTAACGCGTGCTCCATTTTGATCATCTTTGTTTTAATAACACCCGCGGAGAGTTACTTCCCGCAGCGGTTATCTTCTTCTGTCTCTGACCTCACCCGCGCGGAGGATTATTCCCCGCGGCGGTTTCTGTGATTTACTTTCTGTATATCTAACTCCTAATTGGTGCGGTGGGTCACCTCCCGCGACCGTTTCCATTTCAGCATTTTATTTTATGCACTTTACTTTCTAATTCCTAACTATTTAATTTCAGCATTCCCCTATCATCGCTTTAAAACCCCGTGGAGATCAACATCTTGCGGCGGTTTATTTGATCCCTTTTCCTTTCCTGTCACATATACTTATATTATAGTAAAGACCCCTCAGAGGCCACAGTCTCGTGGTGGTTTATATTTATACATATATATATATATATATATATATATATATATATATATATATTATTTATATTATTTATGTCGCATTAAAAACCCCGCAGAGGCCACAGTCTCGTGGTGGTTTCTATATATATATACATATATATACATATATATATATATATATATATATTATTTATGTCGCATTAAAAACCCCGCAGAGGCCACAGTCTCGTGGTGGTTTATATATTTACATACTTATACTTATTATTTATGTCACAGTAAAAACCCCGCAGAGGCCACAGTCTCGTGGTGGTTTATATATTTATATATTTATATTTATTATCTATGTTATAGCAAAAACCCCGCAGAGGCCAAAGTCTCGTGGTGGTTTCTATACATATATATATATTATTTATATTATTTATGTCACAGTAAAAACCCTGCAGAGGCCAATGTCTCGTGGTGGTTTATATATATACTTATATTTATTATTTATATTACATTAAAAATCCCGTAAGGCCAATGTCTCGCGGTGGTTCCTAGATGTACATATATTAATTACTGCTCATATTACAATATTGTTGTTAAAACCCCGCAAAGGCCAATGTCCTGCGGTGGTGTGCTTTTATTCATATTGTTCTTGTAACCGTTCAAGGAGTGATATATCGTTACAATTTCCGAGTCCACGTGTCTTCCCGTCTGTCAAATTCTATCACGTAGAGTCCCAGGGCTCGAATTCGGTATCTGAAAAGTTGCTCTCGGAACGGTAGGTCACGCCTACTGGGAAGGGGTTCAGTTTGCGTGAGAGGGTCTTCGGACTCCTATCTCCGCCATGTACCGGAGTTCGGTCAGTCTAAATTCTTTCTGTCTCCATTAGAGTGTCATCTGTAGATGTACTTGTCCACCGTTCTTTCATATCCCCTATAGCGCGCGTTTCATTGTTTGTCCTCATTTCTTTCACCCTTTATTACTCAGAGAGGGAGAAACCCCATCTCCCTCTCTCAGTCCACCACGTGACGCGTTCACACATCTCTCAAAACCTTCAGGACATCGGCAAAAGATACGTAATTGCATTGCATCATTCGTCACCTTATTACCCACAAGGTAATGGCCAGGCAGAGGCCACCAACAAAACATTGATCAAAATCATTAAGAAAACCTGCGAGTCTAGTAAGTTTTCAGACTGGCCAGAAAAGCTTATCAAAGCTCTATGGGCCTACCGCACCTCAATCCATACTCCCACCGGGAAAACCTCGTTTGCCATTACTTATGGGATGGAAGCGGTAGTCCCGTATGAGACTTTGATTTCTTCTCTCAGGGTACAATTGGATGAGGAATTTCCCCTCGACGAACGTCGTGATTCGCTCCTTGCCCAATTGGAACTCTTAGACGAGAAGCGGCTGGCCGCTGCCGAGTATGCACGTGTTTATCAAAATAGACTCGCTCGTTTTTACCAAAAGAAAGTCATTGAGAGAAATTTCAAAGTCGGTGAGATGGTCGTAAAAAGAATTTTTGTCAAACCTGGAGGATCGCGTTCTAAACTTCAACCCAATTGGGAAGGACCATATGTGGTTCGAGCTGTGTACCCCTACAACACCTATAAGCTAGTCAATGCCGAAGGGGCCGAGTTATCCCACCTTTGGAACGGGCTTTATCTTAAGAAATACTACCCTTAGATATGTGTAACAACTGGCATGGTACGAGGACCATCAGAGCTGAAAATTCACTCTTCGGTCTTTATGGTCTAACTCAGGGTTGACCTCCGTACACTCCCACACCCTACTTTTGGGATCAAACGAAACGGAACTCGAGGGAACACTTTCAAAAAAAAAGAAAAACAAACTAATGCCTGGTGATCATCATGCAGTCAAGCCTTTGCATTTATCCTTCATATTAAGATAGGACCCCTTAAGGTTCGGTAGGTCTCGGGTCTTGGTCTGCCAGAACCGTGGAGATTCCTGTCCGGTTATGACGGCTTATGCCCATTAAAAGAAGGCAACATGCACACACGCAGGTGTTTTAGCCAAAAAAGTTGGTGGTATTACCTATTGTGAGGCTGTACTCGAAGGTCTCCAGAAAAGTCGTAATCTTTGTTCTCTTCTTTCTCGATCCAATGAGACAGCCGGCGCCCTTAAAACGCTGAGCATAAGGGAACCGAAATACATTACCCTGAAGGCGAGAGTAGGATTCATCTCCTCGAACTTGAGTCAGAGCACGAGAAGAGGCCAGTGTCCCCGCAGGCATATAAGAGGGATTTCAACATATCCAATTGTTACGGCTCCCTCGAAAAAAAAAGAGAAAAAAGAAAAAAAAGAGGTCAAATAAAATCCTGGTCGTGGCCGTGCCTGATTTCAACAAGTGAAACTCCCTCAAAACGGAGGCTAAATTCCACAAAGGGGCAACATAATTCTGTTCGAGGATCGGTCCAAAGTCGCTCAAAAGGGAAAGGTCAAGTAGGTCCCTATTAGCTCGTCGGGTTAACGGTTTTACCGATCCTCTCAGAAGGTTTACCCCATTACTCTTCTTTCTCCCCTCAAAGATGAAAGCTCAACGAAAATCCCGAGAGGCGCGCCCCGCTAAGGCAAGCAACCTCGTTTTAGCAAAATACACATATAATTATCTACTTCGAAAAGTAAAAGCCATCGTCGCGAAGGAGTCTCGGTGTTTCTGGCTGGTCAAGACCTCTATCTACCACCTTGATGGCTTCTTACTTTAACCTCGGGCTTAGGTCAATGCAAGCGTGTCACCTATAGGTGCGACGGCGTCTGATTCCGGGTCAGCGTCGCGCGGTTAACCGTTAGGGTTCCAAGATGTTCCATCCTATACCGTCTAGAGTTGTAAAGAAATAGACCCGGGTCGGGCAAATCTTTTACCTCGAACACTCTTTCGGTGTATCCTTGCGGTCGGAAGCAACTGGGAGCCTAAACATGGCATGACGGTTTTGTCATCAGGTTAAGTCTTAACCGGCAGGATTATCATTTGAGGAGTCTAGGGGCCCAAATCACTCTAGATGTGCACACAAGTTACCTGTGAGGTTAAAAAGAAACCTTGTCTTCATAAAGGTCAGGTGCCATAAGAATGGTCACCTGGCGTTGGCCAAAAACAAAAAAACAAAAAAAGAGAGAGATGGTAGTGATGTGATGAAGTGGCCCTCGGAAGGCGCCGTCAGTTGAGTTCCCAAGTGAAAATTCTTTTGGAGCATGTTAACCCTGCATTAGGCTATTTAAGAACGATTTTAAACACCCCGGATCCAAGAACCATGTCGGTTGTGATAATATGTGTCCTTCAAAAAATAACAAGACAAAAAAGAAAAAAAATTCTAATATTTTTTAAAAATAAAAAAATAAAAAAATACACACACACACCAAAAGAAAACAAAACAAAACAACAAGAAAAAAAGAAAAAGAAAAACCATTTGCATCCGTGTGATCTCATATGTGTGCTACATCTTTACATTTTGTTCTCATTTGTGTGCCCGTGTGTTGCATTCATCATCTTTGCATTTGTCTTAATTAATAAAGGCTTGGCCCCTTGACTTGTTATCAAGGTTAGTCTCAAAATGATCACCCACTATTTGAGTAAGGGGCCATGTCAGAACGAAAGAACTGACTTGTTTCATTGAACAATGTGTACATGATTGAAAAGCAGGAATGAAGGCAGAAGACACGAAACTGAACATTCCTTCCTTTATTTCCTTCTAGAAGTTGTACATTAAGTTCCGTCCTCTCTCTCAGAGTTACCCCTCTCTCCGCTCTACAGGCGAGGAACCTTGGAGGGTGTTGCCAAACCATGCAAGGCGGTGCCTCTACTGCTCGGTACCCCTCTTCGCGTCTCTGCTCCCCGTCGATCGACAGGAGCGACAAAGAAGCTACTAACACGAAAGTCGCGCTCTCGTGCTCTTCGGTAGCGCTCTTCACCATCTCTCAGCCATTGCTCAGTAAGACCGAGGCTGGTTCGGAGTTCAAACAGTTGGGCCTCCATGGCCCTCCGCTCCTCCCTCTCAGCCAATCTGTCGGCTCTCACTCGTTCGATGTCTCTTTCCCTTTCCGCACGTTCTCTCTCTCTGTCCTCCCTTTCCAACTGAAGGGTAATCCTCAGCTCCACGGCGTCTCGAGAAGAGCCATCGTCTGGACGATGCCGCAACTCTTCCTCTAGTTCCGCTATTCTGGCTTCCCCCTGTGCAGTACGGGCAAGTGCATCTTGCACCTCTTTCGCCTGCCATAACCATCATCTCAGATATGTGGAGGCGCGAATAAGTGAAATTCAATGCGTAGCGCAGGCAAGTTGCTCATGGAGCAAATCAAGTTTGGAAGTGGGGATCCATAAGCTGGAAGAGACACCATCCGCACCCATGGCTGAAGAAGCCGCGTCAAGATGGGCGCGCTGCAACACGCATGAGGTGGCATTGAGGGTCAAGCACCAGGAACCTTGGTCTATGATCATGAGTAAGCAGGCTTACCGAAGAACTCAAGGCTGCGCGAGCATCACGTAACTGCTACTCTGTGCCTATCAGGCGAGCTTGCAGGTTCGCTATCATGGTGTCGCGAGCATCCTATGGCCAAGGCATAAGTTAACGTATTAAAAAAAAGAAAATAAAAATAAAATAAAAAATGTGTTCACTTCCATAGTCCCCTCGGGTTGGAGTCGATCTGCATACATCGCCTTATAGAGGCGTAGATAATCCTCGCTGCCTTGAGCACGTGACTCTACGAGTGTACCACCCTGTTGCCAGTCTTTATATTGCTCGGGGAACCGCACTCGCCAATCAACGGAGATCGTCGGCCCACGCGTCTTCCTCCCAACACGTGGTGTTGTAATTATGTCCACCCAATCCTGGGCGAGCCCTAAGGTTCTAATGGCCAATCGTAGTCGAAGTGGCTCGATTTCATTCACACAGTGCATCCAGAGGTCACGCCCAAATCGGGCACGACTCGTCATGACCAATGGCTGATCGGCGTCGATCATGTCCGCATAAGGTTTCCAGATCACCTAGGTCAGGCCACACACGTCTTCTTAATAATAAAAAAATTCAAAAAAAATCATCAAATTTAAAAAATCAACAAAAAAATTATAACCACCATCACTGCGGGGAACTCTTGCAACTCGCGTCTTAGCACCATCAACTGGTAGGATAGAGGGGCTGGGCCCATGAGGGGTTACCACCGCCGCTGGGCGCCAATGACGGGCCTTTCCCATTGGAAGGTAATAATAGCTCCACAACTGCACCATCATGTGTCTTTAACATATCAAAAAAAAAAAGAGAAAAAAAGAGGATAGGGTGGGGGTGCCTGGATGAACGGCGTGGAATCACTCACTGTTATCTCTCGATCTGCTCTTTCAGACAGACCCACAAATAGATGCGCCAATATGGCTGCTCCCCAGGCATATCGCCCCACTTTCTCAGGGTCTACCAGGAATTCCAAGAAGCGGCAATGGATGTTGTCTCCTTTCGAACCCAGTAGCAATCTCCCCAATAGGAAGAAGAGGAATCTCCTCAAATCCATGTTGGCCCTTTCCCACTTGCTCGAATCTACACAGTAGATGGCGCGGCATCCCCTTTCGGTCCTCTCCATGAACTCTTCCAAGGACTCATCATCACGGGAACGAATGTCAGTAAGTGCCAACATTTCCATGATAGGCGTCTTGGCTACGGACCTGTTCTTACGATCATCTAGATCCACTCCTAGCAACCTCTGAGCAGCCTCCCTGTAGTTGGAGTACGTGATGCCAGTCAGCGCCTCGCCATCCACTTGCAGGCCCGTAATTCAGACCACATCTTCCAAGTTGGGCACCATGTGCCCCCAAGGCATCAAGAAGGCACGCCTCATTGGATCCCACCTTTCACATAATGCTTGGATGAGGGCGAGGTCGAGCTCGACGAGCTCGATCCGGAGGAAGGCTCCAAAGCCCATTACGTCTAGCCTGGCCTTCTGAAAATCCGGGAGACCTCTGTATGCTGCCACCACTACCTTCCATGATATGTGTGATTTCATCACGCTCTGCGCATACACAAGAAATGAAAAAGGGGCCTTTGTCAAGAGAGAAAAAAGAAGAAAGATTGAGGGAAAGGGCAAGAAGGCTTATTTTACGAGTTGCGATTGGGTCCTTTCACTGAAGTGCCCTTCAAGGTCCGAGGGTCTCCTGGAACTGCTACCGCTGGACCGGCTTCTCTTCGAGGAGTGGGAAGATTCGCCCTCCATTTTGAATCCTAGAACTCTCGGTCCTTCCTCTTCCGTGGAAACTTGTACTCTGCGAATTGGCTCTCGATATCCTTGGAAGAACAAGGGAGGGAGCTATTTATAGAAATGAGAGAAGTGCAAGCCAACTGCCTCCATCAGCTTTAACAATAACCCTCGTGATAGAGTACCTTCCCTGCGGTCCCATGTGTCACTTCACCGCCTGCGCAAGGTAATTGATTGGATGGTGCGATATGACGATTCGCTCCTTACGCAGTCTAGGGATACCGGGATGCCCTGTCATGTTGTAGAAGTCATCTAGGAAGGTTGAAAGGTCATCCGGGAGAAGGAGCTAGAAGCTATCATTGTTGACTTTGATGGAAAATGATCGCGGCGAGACGCGATTCCCCATTTCACAGCGAGGTCTCGTCGAGCGCATCACATGGAAACAGTATAAAGGAGAAGAAGCGTAAGGAAGAAGGAACGTGCAAGAGAACAAATAAGCAACAGGAAACCAAATCACTCCATTCATAGCTCTACATAAACAGTCATAAACATAACAATCATAGAGAGGAGGTGGGTATGCTAGCCCGCTAACCCTCGCCATCACCTTCATGTTCGTCCCTCTGGACGTCCCTCTCCTCTCCCCTAAGGTGAGGGTCCCTCAGGGGCCTTCTGGGGCCTCGTGAAGTAGCAGTCCCCTCACCTCGCAATGCCTGATCAGCAACGGTGACTCGCTGCTGCTCCCCTGGCGTGGCGAAAAAGCCACCAACAGAAAGGTTGCCAGACTGGCGGAGTCGTGCCCCGAACTCTCGTGCTCTCTCGTAGCACGTCTCCATCACTCCTAACCTCTGCCCCATAACCAAAAGGCCTAGCTGGAGCTCCCTCACCTGGGCCTCCAAGGCCTTCCTCTCATCCCGATCCTGCTGTCGCACGGCCCTTCTTTCCTCCCTCTCTTTCTCCCTCTCCTCTCTCTCTCTCTGCCTCCCTCCTCGCCACCTGGAGGAGGACCCTTAACTCCAGGATGTCTGGAGACGGCCTCTCTTCATCGTGACGCCACAGCTCTGCTATGGTTGCTGCCCAAGCATCACACTCCTCTTCAGCCCGGGTCGCGCGGGCCACTGCACTGGCAAGTTGCTCCCGGAGGGAGGCGATCTCCAGAAAAGGAGCCTGGGAGCTAGAAGATGATCCGCCGGCCATCCCTGCCATCGTCGCCTGCCGGGCACGCTGGAACATACAAATAACAGCCATCGGTTAAGCCCCAGGATTTCAAAAAAAAGGGCCCTTCTTTCACCTCTGTCTGTCTCCCTAGTTGAAAAAGCCCCACTTGGCTCTCCCTGCACTGTCGCAGGTAGTCGGCACTCCCCTGTACATGTACGTCACCTCGCTGCCCGTCTGGGAACTAAGCAGGGAGACGTATGCGCCAGTCTTCAAGTTTTGTCTTGCCGCGTTTTTCTCCCTCGGCGCGGTTCGGCTCATCCGCACTCGCCCACTCATCAGCCAAGCCCGGGATCCTTGTCATACCCTATGCATCAAAAGGAAGGGCCACATCATTACAAAACAAACAAAAAAAATAAAAAAAATGCGTCTCCTTTCGAAGACGCGTTCATCATTCAAGTGCAACGCTCGCCGAGCCCTCTTCTCCCTCTCTACTTATTCGCTACCAAACTAAAAGGAGTGGAAATCAAGGAGTTTACCAGGCCATGCTCGCCTCCCTCCATGTCTTCGGGTCCCTCGGGTCCCTCGAGTGCCAGAAGAGGCCCTTCCTCTTCCGTGGCCGCCTCTCCGTGCTCCTGCACGACCCTCCTCGAATGAGGGGTTCCTCGTCCCCCTCTCCCTTCACTACGGTTTGGCCCACCGTACTCCATGGATCAAGAGTGGAAGAAGATGAAGCTAGGCAAGCAAATCTCGACGAGAGGAGGAGTTGTTTATGGGCAAAGTGAGGAAGGAGAAAGGCCGCCATGCGGTTCTCGGTGATTTAAATTTGAATTAAAAGGTTAGAACGCATCCTCGCGCCTAGACGTCCAAAAAAAAAAGCTAAAAAAATAAAAAATAAAAAATAAAAAATAAAAAAGAGAAAGAAAATTTTTACACACAATAACTTCTCATTCATTCCGTTAAAATAGCAGAGTGAGCTACATCAGGGGCTTAGACACTTCAGGCCTTAACTTTCCCAGTTCGATTACATAAGCCCTCCACAGCTCACGTTCTTCCTCTACATGCACTAATGCCTTTCCCGGAATGCTCGTCTTCCAAGACACTTTGATGGCCTTCACCTCCTTTACATCATCTTCCGCGCCCAACTCTCTCTTCCTTAGAGGAGTAGTGCCAGATAACAGTGGGAACAAGTGGCGGGGAAGGCCAATTTGAATACAGCACCGATGCGCATTGTAAAGAACAAACTCAGTCGTGCCAAAAAGTTGGAGTTCAGCTTCGGGGGAAGATCTCGTAAGGTGTTCGCGCAGGAGTAGACATGCCGGTGCACAAGTGAAGAAGCCTTGCGTCATAGTTCTGAAGTGAGACCTCCAGTCTTCACGCTTCCTCAGCCATGGAACACGGTTCACTATGTGACCACCAAAGCCTAACACATCGGCTATGTGGTAAAGGGGGCTTTGTTGAAAGATCCTCGAGACAGTGGGCATCCCCTCACGGTGATCAAATTTTAAATGTAAATCAACCCAGCAATTCAGAAGAAGCGCGCAACCAAAAAGAGGCTTACCCATGCTGGAAGCAGTAAGGCCACTGTAGAGGTAAGGAAGATCGGCATGTCCCACCCTTTTGCCATTCCAAATACCGCAAATGGCACTTAGTTGATCTTCCTCCACTATGTTGTCGGTATGAGGGAATAAGAGGGCACCCGTCAAACAGATTGTGAATCCCTTCATAATTTCTTCCAAACGATCATCATCTTGCGATCCTCTCAGGGCATCCATGACCCATTCCGCGAGCTTCTGCAAGTTGACTCCCTTATGAGTCTGGACGTTTCTAATAGTAGACACGCTATTCCTGACGTCTCCTGAGAAAATCTCATATTACTATGCGACGCCCCGCAGCGGCTTTCGCATTTTGAATCGCTTGAGTGCTTCCTATTCTTGAGTCTTCTTCCGCTCCTTCGGCATCCGGAAACCGTCTCGTTGCGGAAATCATGCGGCATACGGACGACATAACCACCAATCGGACGCATCGGAAGTTTTCGGAACCAGGAGAATGTCTGGCGGACGGCTACCGACACCATTTCGGGGAATCCGGGGGGTCTTCATGGAGGTGTCCAGGCCCCTGGACGCCTCCATAATTTTCAAATTTACAAAAACACAAAAAACATATAATAAAACAATAAAATCATGGAGGCGTCCAATTGTCTGGACACCTCCATCAATACATATATAAAATAATAATAATAATAATAAAACAAAATATAAAAAATAATTTAATGGAGGCGTCCAGGCCCCTGGACGCCTCCATCAACTTGCCCACGGGCGGCCCCCGTCTGGCGGTGGGGTTGTTGTTTGAGAAAAAATCTAAATTGTAAAGACGTCCTGCCAACTAGACGCGCCCATTCATGAATCACGGGCACCGATCGAAACCACGCGTTGTGCCAAACCGCTTGCGGCTTTCGACGGGGGTTCGGTGGGCTTTTATGGAGGCGTCCAGTTTCCTGGACGCCTCATTGAAAATATTCGAAATAAAAAAATAAAAATAACATAAAATATTATTTTTGCCCTGATGAAGGCGCCCAGGGTCCTGGACGCCTCCATCCTCCGGAGCCCTATAAATAGAGACCCCCCCTCAGTCCGGGAGGGAGCTTCTAAGAGGTCCGATAGGCTGCCGGAGCCCAGAGGCTGCCGGAGTCATTTCTAACCCGTGGGGTCTTTTGTAGGGGGAGGTTCTGTCGGCTTCTCGGGTGCCCACGCTCGCGAGAGGAAGGTCATCTTCGCCCACCACGCTTCCACGTCGTCCCTACGCTGCCGAAGCTCTGCCGGATCCCGCCATCGGCGCATTCAATAAGCCAACTCTCTCCCCTTTTCTTCTTAGTTCTTTTACATTCATCATCTCGTATTCTCCGTCTCCCTTCATAAGGGAATCTTCGTCGATATACATTTGCATAATTCCATTCATCATAGCATTTTCCTCCTATTCGTGTCCGAGAGGGGTTTAAAAATAACACCAACCAGGTGTGTGTCTTATCATGATTTCATTACTTTTTATTGCAAGAGATTGATACTACACTGTCGTTTTCTAATTCCGTCTATCTACTGTCTGTTATTTTGCAAGGGTAACTGAAGAAAGTCCTCTCCGTCGGCCGGTCGAAGGGGGAGGAAGAAGCAACCCGCCACTTCCTGCTAGTGAGGTAGGCACGAACACTCTTTCATTTTGGGGTCCTCGACCCCTGGCGATCACATCATAATCTCGAGGCCGCGGCGAGTCACTTCCCGCAATGGCCGTTTGAATTCTGTCATCCTATTTGCATATCTTGTTATATCTCTATATATGCTTGCTATATTCTCGAGGCCGCGGCGACTCACTTCCCGCAATGGCCGTTTGAATTCTGTCATCTATATATCTTGCTATATCTCTTATATCTTGCCATATCTCTCTTCTGCTATACTCTCGAGGCCGCGGCGAGTCACTTCCCGTAATGGCCGCTTAAATTCTACTCCTTTTTATATCTTGATATATTCCTATTCTGCTGTACTCTCGAGGCCGCGGCGAGTTACTTCCCGCAATGGCCGTTTCAATTTTCGTTATTTAATTTCTGCACCATTCCCGTCCCCCGAGACCGCGGCGAGTCACTTCCCGCTATGGCCGCTTAATCCCCTTCTTTATCATATTGCATTTATCCCGCTCGCCCCGCCGGAGCAATCTCCCGTGGTGGCCCCTTCTCTCTTCTCTTATTTTTTTGTGTTGCAGCAAACAAAATGAGCCCGCACGCTTCGCATTTCATTCCTCAACCGCGTGACGTCGCTCACAGGCACCAGACGGCATGAAACTTCTGAGGACGTCCTCGGAAGTCACATTCTTCAGCATCGGCATAATCTTTATCTTGCCATCCTTTTTGAATCTTTTTAACCCAAACAGGAGTTCCACCTCCTCAAGAAGAATGGTTGCCTCGAAGGTGGGGAAAATGAAAGTGTGAGTCTGAGGATGCCAGATCTCCACCAACGCGCCCATAGCCGCCCAGTCCATGCGAATCTTTTCGTAATGCTTGGCGTGAACCAGGAGCCCCTGAAGATGCCACCTCGATCATGAGTATGGCCCTCATACCGATGGAGATGTTGGAAGTTAGCTTTGAAAGCCATGGCAGTTTGGAGAACTTCCTCGGGCCTGGGAAGAGAGGGTACGGCTGGAAAAGAAGAAGAAAAACAAAAGGGGAAGAGGTGAATGAAATGTCATATAGAAAATTTGAAATGAATCAACTCACCATACGCGACTGGATCATCCCACTCAGATGTCCTTCGAGGTCGGAGAGCCGCCTGAATTCGCTGCTGGACCTGCTCCTCTTCATAGGGCGGGAAGATTTGCCTTCCATCTTGAAGAACCCAAGATTCTTCTCCTCCTCCCCTTAAGCTTCAAAACTCTCCTTGGTGCATTTGGCTAAGCTGAGCAAGGGGGGGGTACTTATAGGAAGGGAGGGGCTTAAAAGTCAAACACATCACATCAATTACGAGTCGTCAATATTGACTTTAGCAAAAGGTGTTTTGTCTTGTTCTCCCTTGTACCGTGTATTCTCATGTTATGATAATTGAAGTGCAATTCTGTTGCTTTGAGATAATGTTGTGCTAAATAATGAGTGCAGGTTTCACTAGTGGGCACCACTATCCCACCTCGACCCATCATATACCACCTTTCGATGATTGGTCCCACCATGTCATGCATTGTATTATATGATATTTACGCTATTAGAACATGTCAAGGACCTTGCGACCTGAACGAATCTGGGGTTTGAGTTCCCTTTCAACAAAAACAATGATAATTTCATAGGAATTTGGTTTGTACGGATAGGCCGTTAAGTTGTGAAAGCGTGGGGACGATGGCTCCATTCAGTGAGTTGGTGCGTGGATAAACGGGCCCCGGCTCAGTATCAGCTCACTGGATCGGTATCCTGACCCATTCTTAACAACTTGACAATATTATCCTTGGCTATTTTTAATTTTTATTTGTTTTAAGTTTTCCTTTAAACCCATCATGCATTCATGTAGGACTTTGATTCCACTGCGGAAAATCATTCAAAGTAATTCGAGTGTGAAGGCCGATGTGCTTAAATTCTTATAATATGAGATATTCCATTCCGAATGAAATACTGAGTTTCCTTGAGATAGCCTTGGGCAGTTCTTCCAAAAGAGACCCTTGTTTGGACTGATCCTCAAATATTCCTTTACTTTTACTCCATTTGACCCACCTTGGCCGCACCACTTCCACATTGACTGGTAAACACTCCCTAAAAGTGAAACCTGCAGGTTTACGACCTAGGTACTTCCACACAGAGAAGTTGGTCCCTTTTTTTTCTTCTTGTGCCTGAGCGCACATCTTCCCCTTCCTTGTTTGATTTCCGTCCAAACAATTGTTGAATTTGAAAGACCATCTTCAAGGTCGCCTCATTGAGACTCTGAAAAACATTCCAAACCATAATGTTAAAAGCGTGTCTCATCACACCTTGGCATCTACTTTTCAGTCCGCTCCCACTCTATTTCATTTCACCTCTATGCCACTCCATTACGTCCCACTCCCTTGCAAAGCAGACGCCAAGGCGGGACAGCTGTAGACACGTCGTTTTTGACATTACCGTGAGTAAATCTCATATTACACTATGATATCCCAAGGTTATCTTCACACTTTTAATTACTTTGGTGATTTCCTATTTTTTTGAATTTTTTTTTATATTTTTCTGAATTTTTTCATTAAAAATCTTTGACGTGTCAAGCTGCTTTGACGCCTCAATATTGAGGTGTCAAGGTACCTTGACGCCTTCATAAAAATATTTTTTTTATTATTTTTTATTATTTTTTAAATATTTCTTTTTCCTTTTTGAAAGTGACAGGGTACCTGGACGTCTCTTTTAAAGGCGTCCAGGACCCTAGACGTCTCATTCAGAGCTTCGTGCAACACGCGGGCAGCGCCGCTCCGGCAGGCTAGTTGATGTTTCGAATAAATCCAATCATGAAGACGTCATTGATCCTAGACATATTTTAGAAGTCAAAGTTAGGCGTCGAAACCACTTGCTTTCCCCGCTGTCGACGGCTTTCGGCGCCGTTTTAATGAAAATTCATTGAGGCGTCAAGGGTCCTAGACGCCTCAATCAATAAAAAAATAATAAAAAAATCATGGGCGCGTCCAGTCAGCTGGACGCCTCAACATTGAGGCGTCCAGGATCCTGGACGCCCCAATAATTTTTTTTCCTATAAATAGGGACCCCCCTCCCTCGAAATCAGAGAGCTTCAGATCCGACAGAGGAGAGGGAAACTCTGTCGGATTCTTTTCTAACCCGTGGGTTTTGTAGGAGGAGGTTCTGCCGAATTTTCGGGTGCCCGCGCTTACGAAAGGAAGGCAATCTTCATCCACCGTGCTTCCACGACGTCCCCACGCTGCCGGAGCTCCGCCGGATCACGTCATCGGCGCCTTCAATAAGCCACTCTCCCCCCTTTCTCTTTTGCCATTTCTATTGCATGCATCATCCACCGTTTGTCATCTCGCTTCTGTTTTATGCACGTTTGCACGATCCTTCATCCATCATAACATTTTCCTCCTACTCGTGTCCGAGAGGGGTTTAAAAACAACACCAACCAGGTGTGTGTCTCGCCATGATTTCGCTATTTTCATCACAAAGGATTGATACTACAGTGCCATTTTTCTGATTCATTTCCTCTTTGTCTATTTTCGCAAGGGTAACCAAAGAAGGACCTCTCCGTCGGCCGGCCGAAAGGAAAGGAAGAAGCAACCCACCATTTCTCGCTTTTGAGGTAAACGCGATCACTCTTCTTATTTTTGGGGTCTCCAGCCCCTGGCGATCACATCATATTTTCGAGGCCGCGGCGAGTCACTTCCCGCTATGGCCGTTTGAATTCCATCTTTAAAATTCTGCCCTATTCTCATCTCTTCGAGGCATATATCCCACTGGAGCAATCTCCTGTGGTGGTGCTATGGCCGTTTAAATTCCGCCCTTTAAATTCTGTGCTATTCTCATCTCTTCGAGGTATGTATCCCACTGGAGCAATCTCCCGTGGTGGTGCTATGGCCGTTTAAATTCTGTTCTTTAAATTCTGCATTATTCTCATCTCTTCGAGGCATATATCCCACTGGAGCAGTCTCCTGTGGCGGTGCTATGGCCGTTTAAATTCCCATCTTTTAAATTCTGCACCATCCCCATCCCCCCCGAGGTCGCGAAGAGTCATTTCCCGCTATGGCCGTTTAATCCCCGCATTTATTACGCCATATCTATTCTGCATACCCCGCCGGAGCAATATCTCGTGGTGGTCTCTATCTCTCTCTCTTTCTGTGTTACAGCAAAACGAGCGCGCTTCGCTCCCTGCCACATTCCGCGTGGCGTCGCTCACAGACCCCAGCTAGTCACTTGTTCTGTGGTTACTTGTACGGTGTCTCAGTTCCCGCTGGGCCGGAGGGAGACACCCGAGGCGCGGTTTAAGTCATCAGTGGACGCATCCGGCCTTGCTTCTAGTGGGTTAGTACTCCTATCTTCGTCTGGTAGCGACTCTTGGGGTTCTGTTGCGTTTTGGCGAGTTATCTCAGTTTTCGTGCCGTGCGTTTGGTACTAGCCGCAGTGGTAGCTTGCAGTTACTTTCCGCGCAGTTTCTCGATTTACGAGGTGGGGACCGGATGGTCCCTGCTGAGCCTTTTATTTTGAGGCTCATTCCCTGCGTGTTTTCCGTGTTTCAGGTGAGATGAGGCTTCAGGGGAGCACTTCCGAGGCTCCACGCGGTTCAGGTGCCCAGGGTTAGTTGCCAGTTCCGGGTAGTTTTATTTTCTCTTTGGACTGTACTAATTGTGGACTGTTGTTATTTTGTGGACCATGTAATTTAATTAATGTCATTATTTATTTCCTGCTTATTTATTACCTGTGTAGTTTTGCAATTATTTTAGATTCTTGTGTATCTCCACACCACCGCTTTTAACCCTTCTGAGTCTTCGGGCTCGTGGGTGGCGGTTCGAGATTCGTGTTATCGGGCCTTCCCGGTGTTCGGATCTCGGGTCGTTACAGCTAGTATCAGAGCACGGTTGTGGATATATATGAGAATCGTAAATAATTACAGTGGTCCACTAGTCCACAATGATGATGTACAGTTGGCACTCGCTTAGGGCACCGTGTGTTTTATTGAATCCGTTATTCTCCGTGTCTTCTGTCTTTTTACAGTAAGCGAGTATGGCGTCGAGCAAGAGGAGCAGAGCAGAGTGCCACCAGATGCCATCGATGCAGCGAGAGTTCCGGGGGCCGAGGATTTCTTTCGGATCATGTTTCAGTTCATGTCTCAGTAGTTTGGCGGTGATGCTGGTGAGGGCTCGTCGTCCAGGGGTGGACCCAGTCGTGCTGTGAGGGACTTTTTACAGTTTCATCCACCCTACTATGATGGTCAGCCAGATCCCGATATGGCCAGGAGATGGCTCGATGAGATGGAGAGAGTGTTCAGTTCCATGCGCTGTGCCGAGGAGGACATGGTGATGTTAGCCTGTAACCAGAAGCAGGGTACGGCTCGAGATTGGTGGTCTTCAGAGTGGAAGACGTCCTTCCAGTCTCGTTCACTTCAGCAGATCGTGTGGAAGGACATTGTTACGGTCTTCGAGCGTACTTACTGCCCATCCTATATTAGTACGTAGAAGATGCGTCAGTTCTTGGAGCTGGTTCAGGATGACATGTCAGTGTTGCAGTACAGGGCTCGGTTTATGGTGTTAGGCCGTTATGCTCCCCATATCATGGAGCATGAGGGAGTGAAGACGGAGCAGTTCGTGCAGGGTTTGAGGCAGGAGCTGAGGCACCTCTTGATGGCGAACGCTGCTATTGATTTGGAGACGGCTTCTCGTGTGGCGGCATCTTTGGAGCTGGATATGCAAAAGGTCCGAGGACAGGGAGGCCAGGGGCAGTCCTAGTTAGGCCGTAGTCAGCACACGGCTACCCAGCAGCAGAGTACTTTCCAGCACACTATGGGTAGTTCGGGAGCGGACACCGGCAGCGTCAGTGACATGATCTGCATCTTTTGGCTCCAAGGTTAAGAAGTTTCTCAAGAAGGGTTTTGGTAAGAAGCGCAAGGATCAGAGGCAGGCATCTTAAGGCAGTGTGCAACAGCTGATTCCTTTTCAGCGTCAGGGATCAGTGGGTGGACCGCGGGGACCGTATCCCCGATGTGGCGAGTCACATCCAGGCAGGCAGTGCACGGCGCCGGTGATTTATTTCAGGTGTGACCAGCCAGGGCACATGGCGCGTGACTGTCCTCAGAGGCCGCAGCAGCAGCAGTATCCTCCGCAGTAGCAGTATTGTAATGCCCCGGGTTTTTCGGATCTGGATCCGTGGGGTTTCGGATCATCTTTCCGCGGGTTGCGGAGTGTGTCCAAGTGAGTTTCGAACTTTTATACCAGATTGTCAGACCCGTTGGTGGTGTGCCTGTGAATTTCCTTAGGTCCGTGGCGTTGTGAGGAGCACGCCGGTAATTTTCTGGAATTTTCAGAGCGTCTTTGTGGGTCCCGGGTCGCATTTCGGGTTTTACACGTATTTTTGGTTGTCGGACCTTCGGAACGCCGTGTAGGGTGAACCATTGCGTTCTTCGACTCCATGATGCTACCATGACATTGTGCGTTTTTCGAGGATCACGGGGAGTATTTTCCCTATTTTTCAGATTTTTAAAATCCCAATTTCATTTTCTATAAATAACCCCCACCCCTCTTTTTCTCTCATTCTCTCTTCCTCACTCTCTCTCTCTTCTCACACTCTCCCTTTCTCTCTCTCTCTTCTCAAGCGGCCGACGGAGGTGGACGGGGGTGGGGCGGTGACGTGCGTGGGGCGAGGAGTGGCGTGGACGGGTCAAGGGACGAGGCAGTGGCGCGTGGTGAGCGCGGTCGAGTTCGAGTGCCCACGGCGTTTTCGCGTCAGAACGGCAATCTCGGCGCGTCAAATCTTCAGTGGAGGTAGGGAGATGGTTCCCCAACTCGCATATTTCATTTCCCGCGATTTTGGTAGCCCGTGGTGAGCCGAGCGTCGGTTTATTGCTCGTTTGGGGGTTAAAAGCATGTTTTAGGGCATGTGACGGTTTCGCCCGATCGAGCGAGGTTTCTCCACTTTTATCCCTCCATTTTTGGGTTTTTAGGTCTAGGGGATGGTCCCCTATGGTTTCCCCTTCGATCGGGATCGAACAGGGCGTGGAACCGGGCTCTCGGGTTGAGCTCGAGCGATTTTCTGCCGTAACCGGTCGACCGTCGCGGGCGGGTCGATCGACCGATAAAGCGCGGATCGAACCGGGCATTTTTGCCCAGTTTGGTAGACCGATGGGGTCATTTCGATTGACCAACCCGGTCCGGTCGATCGACCCGGACAGGCTGGTCGACCGAAATGATGTGTTTTGGCTCGTTTTGGGCTCCGGTCGGTCCGGTTGAGACCCAATGACCGACCTATGACCCCATGAGTGTCTCGGACACCCTGTGAGTACCGTGATTGAGTTTTTGGGTGTCTGGAGATATCACTTTACCTTGATCACTGTTCCCATGAGTTTAAGGGTCTGGGCGACCCTCTTGTGCTCCGGTTGCATTGTGTTGGTCTCCGGTTGACCCGGTTGTGACCCAGTGGTTGACCTTCGACCTTGTGAGTGTCCCGGACACCCCGTGGGTTCTGTGTCCGTGTTGCTGGGGTGTCGGGAGATGCCGTGTTACTTCGATTAGCGTGCCCGTAGGTGTGTGTTTTGGGCTTTGTGTTACGCTTGATCGAGTCACCGTGTATCGGTGTGTGTGCGGTGGGGCTTCCCCCGCATGTCGTAGGTTTCTGCGGAAGATGGTTCCCGACTGGGCCAAGTGTTTGGTCTTGGACTTTGAGTCCAGTTGCCAACCTGGGACTATAGGTTTCCCGCTTTTCCCTGGGATGGGGAATCGGCGTGGCAGCTTGTGAGCTGCCTTGTGAACCGTGATTCTGTGCTTTCCGCATGGGCCGTGTGAGTGGCATGTGGACTGTGAGTACAATCACCCAGCCTGAGATTAGAGGGTTTCTCAGTTCCCTTTCTGAGGGAATGGTCTCGGCGGCTCGTGAGCGGTCTCGGTATTCATGTCACCGTGGTGTTAGACATAGGGATTAGGCTGGATTAACGGCATTATGCCGTTGCGTATGATGGTCTTGACCCCGAGTCTCGTGACTCAAGGACCGTTGGATTTAGTGAGTCTAGAGGACTGTCCAGAGTCCAGTGGCTCGATGCCACTTGGTTCTTCTCGACTTTCACACAGGGTGCGTGCGTGTTTCTCGGAGTTTCTCCTTGGAGAGTGGTCACACTAGTGACTCCCCACTAGTCGTAGTCTTCCGACACGCGAGTGGTCCCACTAGGGAGTGGTGGCGAGGCTACCCCAGAGAGAGACGGTTTTAGACTGGTTTCCGTCGGGCCCCACATCTACCTGCCAGAGTCCAGCTGAGGGGAAAACTAGTCAGAGGGCCAGACCAGAGACGCACGGTCTGTGTGTGCACACGTGGTTGGGGGCGATTGGACCCACGCTGACGAGCGCGACCCCAGCTAGTCCCTTGTTCTGTGGTTACTTGTACGGTGTCTCAGTTCCCGCTGGGCTGGAGGGAGACACCTGAGGCACGATCTAAGACGTCAGTGGACGCATCCGGCCTTGCTTATGGTGGGCAGGTACTCCTGTCACGTGAGACATGACTGTCCTGTTTCCGGGTTCCGCTTCCCGTCTGCGAGACGTGGTTTTCTGGACTGTCCGGTGTTTCTGAGTTAGTGGCCTGGGTGCCAGTGGCTTTACCGAGGTTGCGTCTTGTTGGTGTGGCGCCCGCGACCAGGTGGTCGAGGTTGCACCTTGGACAGCGTGTCCAGGGCGGCCTTGTCCATGGAGGATAGGCCTCTGCGGCTAGATTGCCGTAGGTTTTGCCTCGGTAGGTGGTGCTAGTGTGGTCCGGATCCCGATTGTGAGATCGGTGTCTTCCTTTCCGGTACAGTAGGAGTAGCTGTAGTGCCGAGTTTTGACCGGCCACCAGTTTGTTGTTCCTGCTGTAGTTGTAGCTTTCCTTTCTGCTACCGCCGTTGTTTCCGGTTGGGGTTCCGCGGGACCCCTGCTGAGTCTCTGTTTGGAGACTCATCCCTGCATTTCAGGTGCGACAGCTCTTCCTCGAGGTTCGAGGGTACTGTTCGGAGGTTCTCAGTTGTCAACTCACCGGGCCGAGTGTTCACTTGGCATGTGATACGTTTTACTGCTTTAGACTGTACTTTCTGTTGGACTGGACTCTATTGTAGTAGTTGTTTATTTATTTCTATTAATTGTTGAATTATCCTGTCTTATTTCCTATTTCTTTGTACCTCCACACTCCTTTTAGCCTTTCCGAGCCCTCCCGGCTCGTGGGCGGCGGGCCAGGATTTGAATGGTATCGGGCTCCTCCCGGTATCCGAATCTTGAGTCGTTACAAGTATCCCCAACAGCAGAGGCAGCAGCAGTAGGGGCAGCATCTGCCGCTACCCAGGTCAGCAAGTGTGTGGGCAGGTAGAGGTCCCGAGGCCAGATCACACACATGACCAGGGCAGAGGCAGTGGCGTCACAGCTCATGAAAGGTACCATTAGGATTTTGGATTGTGCGGCTCGGGTTTTGTTTGATTCTGGCACGTCTCATTCGTTTATTTCGGAGGATTTCGCGCTGAGTATTGAGGAGTCGGTGACCCAGTTGTCCTGTGATTTGACAGTGGAGTTGTCTTCTTGTGATTTTATGATCACTCCGTATTGTTTCGATGAGATTCCTGTGTGAGTTGAGGGGCTGAGTTTGTCGGCCAGGCTTTATGCGTTGCCACTTCAGGATTTTGATGTGATTTTGGGCATGGATTGGTTTGAGGCACATCATGCTTTTGTGGATTATGGCTCGAAGAGGATTTATTTCCGATGACTTCGTGGACCCACCTTCTATTTCCAAGGTATTAGGTCTTCCTCTTCCCGCTTTCTTATTTCGGCTATTAGGGCTCGTCGTTTGCTTGATGCGGGTTGTCAGGGTTTTCTCGCTTATATGGTCGCGGTGGACCAGTCCGAGCCGGATGTGGAGAACATCCCAGTGGTGTGCTAGTTTCTCGATGTTTTTCTCGAGGACTTATCTGGATTACCTCCCCAGCAAGATATTGATTTTGTGATCGAGATTGTGCCTGGTACGGGACCTTTGTCGATGGCTCCTTACCGTATGTCTCCCGCTGAGTTGAGAGAGTTGAGGGCATAGTTACAGGAGTTGCTGGCCAAGGGGTAAATTCGCCCTAGCTTTTCCCCTTGGGGTGCGTCAGTATTGTTCGTGAAGAAGAATGATGGTAGTCTGAGGTTGTGCATTGACTACCGGCAGCTGAACGAGGTAACCATTAAGAACAAGTATCCGTTGCCGTGGATTGATGACTTGTTCGACCAACTTCAATTTGCTCGAGTGTTCTCGCGGATTGATTTACGGTCCGGTTATTATCAGTTGCGGATTCGAGAGTCTGACGTGGAGAAGACTGTGTTCAGTTCGAGATATGGGCATTATGAGTTTTTGGTGATACCGTTTGGGCTCATCAATGCCCCCGCAACATTTATGGATTTGACGTAGAGGGTGTTCTGTCCTTACCTGGACCAGTTCATGGTCGTGTTTGTAGACGGCATCCTTGTTTATTCGCAGTCTGCAGATGAGCATGCGTATCATTTGAGGGTTGTGTTGCAGACTTTGCGAGATCACCAGTTCTATGCTAAACTCAACAAGTGTGAGTTTTGGCTTCATGAGGTGCACTTTTTGGGGCACGTGATTTCTGGTGATGGTATTTCTGTGGATCCAGCCAAGGTCGAGGCAGTGATGCAGTGGCCGAGGTCAAGGTCTGTGACGGAGATTCAGAGCTTCTTGTGCCTTGCAAGCTATTACAGGAGGTTCATTCAGGATTTTTCTCGTGTTGCAGCCCCGATGACCAGGCTTACGCGGAAGGATGTACCGTTTGTCTATACTGGTGAGTGTGAGCAGAGCTTTATGGAGCTTAGGAAGTTACTCACCTCGGCACCGGTGTTGGTGTTGTCTTCTGGATCGGGAGGTTTTGTGGTGTGTACAGATGCTTCCGGGGTCGGGTTGGGTGCCGTGCTGATGCAGCACGGTAGAGTTGTGGCTTATGCATCTAGGCAGCTAAAGCCATATGAGGAGAACTACCATACCCATGACCTTGAGTTAGCGGCTGTGATCTTCGCATTGAAGATTTGGAGGCATTATCTGTACGGTGAAAAGTTCGAGGTGTTCACAGACCATCAGAGTTTGAGGTATATGTTCACTCAGAAGGACCTTAACCTCTGGCAGAGGTGATGGATGGAGTATATGAAGGATTATGACTTCACCCTATCTTATCAGCCGGGCAGGATGAATGTCGTTGTTGATGCCTTGAGTAGGAAGGTTTTGGTCAGTGCCATGATGATGAGGAAGTGGAGGCTCTGGGAACAAGTGCCATCAGTGTCATTCAGGCTCAAGGTTTCCCAAGAGCTGGGGTCAGCTGTTCTTGCGAGCTTGACTGTCACGCCTGTGATTCGTCGTCAGGTGACAGATGCTCAGTATGCAGACCCTGAGTTGCCCCGGATTTTGGCTTTGGCTGATATGGATTTCGGCGAGGACGGAGCTGTGAGATTCCGTGGTAGGCTATACGTCCCGGCCGAGGAGTAGGTGAGGCGTACGGTGTTACTAGAGGCTCATGGGAGTCGGTACACTGTACACCCGGGTGCGGCGAAGATGTATCGGAACTTGAAGAGACAGTTCTGGTGGCCAGGTATGAAGAGAGATATTGCCGAGTATGTGACCCGATGCCTGACCTGTCAGCAGGTGAAGGCGGAGCATCAGCGATCAGGATGTACTCTTCAGCCCTTGGAGGTTCCCGCTTGGAAATGGGACCACATGACCACGGATTTTGTGGTGGGATTACCGAGGAATCGGAGTGGGCAGGATAGTATTTGGTTGCTGGTTGATCGACTAACGAAGGTGGCTCGGCTGCTACCGATCAAAGTCAGCTGGGGTGTGTCAAAGTTGGCTCGTCTTTATGTGGAGCGGATCGTACCTTTGCATGGGATTCTCATTTTCATTGTGTCAGATCGAGATCCGTGTTTTACTTCTGGGTTCTGGAGGAGTTTCCAGCGAGCTCTTGGCATAGAGTTAGCGTTCAGCTCAGCATATCATCCTCAGTCAGATGGTCAATCAGAGAGGACCATTCAGACGTTAGAGGATATATTGAGATCATGTTGCCTGGAATGGCAAGGGAGTTGGATTCACCATCTACCATTGGTGGAGTTTGCCTACAACAACGGTTATCATTCGAGCATTGGGATGGCTCCTTATGAGGCGTTGTACGGGCGGCCGTGTCGGACTCCACTCGATTGGTCAGAGGTTGGTGAGCGTGTTGTGACGGGACCGGAGCTGGTGCAACAGTGCATTGATGTGGTGCATCTGGTCCGTCAGAACATGTTGGCTGCGCAGGGTCGGCAGAAGAGCTATGCTGATCGGAGAAGGCAGCCACTCTGTTTCACGGTCGGTGACCGAGTGTTTTTTAGGGTTTCTCCCATGAAGGGAGTGATGCGATTTGGACAGCGTGGGAAGCTGAGTCCCCGCTATGTTGATCCTTTTCTCATCGTGGAGCGCATTGGCGAGGTTGCTTATCAGTTGCTGCTACCTCCTGAGTTTGCAGCGGTGCATGACGTGTTCCATGTCTTGATGTTGAGGAAGTATATGCCCGATGTTTCTAATGTGTTGGAAGATTCTGTTTGGCCCGAGGTGACTCCCGATCTGTCTCTACCAGAGTTCCCTATCTGTATTGAGGATCGACAAGAGCAACACCTACGGAACAAGGTTATCCCTTTGATAAAGGTGGTGTGGCAGCGACACTCTGGTCGTGAGGCTTCTTGGGAGCGTGAGGACGAGATGCGTCAGCAGTTCCCTTACCTGTTCGAGTGAGTTTCCCTTTTCTTTTCTTCCCCTGTACTTTATTTTAAATTCCGAGGATGAATTTTGTTTAAGGGGGGAGGGCTGTAATATCCCGGACCTTTCGGATCCTTCTTCTTGGGTCTCAGATTTATTTTCTTGGAGAATTTGTTCTCATTTTGTCCGGAATTATCTTTCAGACATTTTTCGGGTTCGGATCCGTGCGTTTCGGATCAGTTTCGGAGGTCCCGGAACTTGTTCCGCGGTTTCCCGTGTTTTTCCTTGACAGGACCGACGGAACCCCGCAGCGGGTGAACCGGGTCGTTCACCTACTTAGGAATAGTACCACGGCAATCAGCGTGTTCCAACGATCACGGCGGTGTATTTTTTTCTATTTTTTCGTATTTTTCAAAAAATCTGGATTTTCTATAAATACCCCATTTCTTTTTCTTTTTCTTTTCTCCTTTCTCTTTCATCTTCTTCTTCCTCCCTTTCTCTCATGTGAGCGCACACAACCGTGACCGGCCCCCCTCTCCCGTGGACGCGACGGCGTGCTCCCCTCTGGCTGCAGACGGCGGTGGGCGACGGCGTGGCGGCAAGGGTGACGGCGTGGCGATCCCGGCGACGTTCGGTGCCCGGTGAGATCGTGGGAGCTCGTGAAGGTTTAAGCGGGTTTTTGAAGATTGGCGGCGATCCGCCTCGTTTCGGACGAATCCGAGGTAGGGTGACGGTCCTTAGCTCGGTATTTATCTTCCCCGTGATTCCTAGGCCGACGCGAGGTCGAGTGTGGGCTATTTTGAGCCGGGAAGGGAAAGTCATGTTTTGGGGTGTGAGCACCCGATTTAGCGTTTCAATGCACGTTTTTGTGGTTTGTGGGCATCAAAAGATGCAATATGGGCTTAGGAACAAGTTTCCCTTTTGTTTTCCCTTCACCCGGGGGTGAATGGGGCGTGGAATGGCGAATTTGGGATTTTCCCGCCGTTCTAGATTTTTCGGAAGTGTGGCGGTCATTCCTTCTGGCGGTCCCCGTTCGACCGTTTCAATCTCTCTGCGCGTGGGTTGGGCATGGCGGCCTCACGATGAGCCGCCAGAGCCGAGGTGGCGTGTAACACCCCGGATCCTTAGTGGATCTTTTGTTGGATCTTTATTGGGTCTTTCGGATTTACTTTGGTGAGTTTCGGATCGCTTTGGTGGCTTCCGAGTTGAGTTTTTCGAGCCATGTGGGTTTTTCCCTCGTACTAGTTGCGGAACCCTACGGTGAGTTTATTTCTCAATTCATCGACTCGTGAACGCTACAGCTGCGATGTACTCTCCGAGCCGGTCGTTTTGACTATTTTTACGTATTTTTCTGAATTATTACATTTTTGGCTCAATTATCGGATTTTCAGAAATTAGAAAATTTTCTAATTTCTTTTTTTATATCCCTCTTTCTCTCCCCCACTCTCGCACGATCTCCCTCTCTCCTCCCTTTCTCACCATCTCTTTCCCTCTCTCGTTCTCTCTCGTCTGTGGGCCATTCGGCGCGGGGCGCACACCGTTGCGGAGCTGGCCAAGGCGGGGACGCGATGGAGTGATCGAGATGCGGTCTAGGGCGGCGGATGGAGTGTGGGATGGCGCGATCCCTCGGTGGATTTCGAGATGGCGTCGTTCGTGGTTTTGGAGATTTCGGCGTGGTTTAGTCCCCTCGGGACGCGATTTCTTTGGTGGAGGTAGGGTGACGGATCCTCACTTCTTTCTGCTCATTTTTCCTGCCATTGCACGCCGTTCGGTGTGAAAACGGCTGAGTTTGGACTTGTTTTGTCTAAACCGTGATTTTCAGGTTTAGTAGGGTTCGCCGGAAAACGGCAACCATTTGCGGCGTAGTTAGTATCAAATGGACCGCTGGGATGTCTTGATCCCATTCATGTTAGTTACGTGTTGATCGGTGGTCATTCGAGGCCGGTAGGAGTCCGGGAACCTCGTTGACTCGTTTAGGGTTGATTCGTTGGAATCGCCCCGATCTCTCGTTTTAGTGCTTGCATGTGGGCTTTTTAGCCTCCTAGTGTTGTTTTCCATCGTGTGCCTTTGTTTCCCCTGCGCTTCGGCGTGAATGGGGCGTGGAACGGCCCGATTTGGCGTTTTCACTGTTTTCCCGCCGTGACCGGTGTAGCGGTCGTTCCAGGGACCTTCACAGTCCCTGACGGCCCTACGACAGATCGTCACAGCATCTGGGCGTTTTTAGTTTTTGTGACTGTGGGAGTGTGACGGCCCAAGGGAGGAGCGTCACAGCTCTCTAACGCGTCCGGGTTGATGCGTCACGCTTATTTTGTCGTGTTATGTTTTGGGTAAGTCGATTCCCCTGACGCGCCTGCCCTTATGCGTCAGGCTTGTGTAATGCGCCTGCCCCAGGCCGTTACGTTCAGTTTGACCGATTTTGACCCTTTGAGTCGGTTCGTCAAACGGTAGTGTCCCCGTGCGTCACAGCGTTGTAATGCGCCTGCCTCAGGCCGTTACGTGCTGTTTTGGCCGAGTTGGGTGGTTGTGTCGTTGGCTCTAACGGCCACGCCCCCATGCGTCACGCATGTGTAACGCGTCCGTGATCGACCGTTACGTGCCTTTAGGCCAGTGGTTTCTTGACTTGAGCCAGTTGGCCCTGACGTGCCTGCTTTGCTGCGTTAGGCTGTGTAACACGCCTGGTCTAGTGCGTTACGTGGTTCGAGTTGTCGTTTTAAGCTTGAGGTCTGTTGGCCCTAACGGCCCGGGTCGGGCGCGTCAGAGCGGTGTAACGCGCCTGGTGTAGGCCGTTACGTGCCTTGTGTGTTTTAGATGTTGGTTAGGGTGATGTATGTGTGACGGCTCTTCCTCCGACCGTCACGTTGCTGTAGCGCGTCTGCATTAGACTGCCACAGTTGGAGTGTAACGGCTAGAGTTAGACCGTCACATTCGTGTAACGGTCTAAGGGTGGTGCGTTACAGTCCTTGTGCTCCGATTTCCGTCGTTTCGGTTTCTGCTTGTCTTGGCTTGACCTTGTGGCCTGCCCGTTTTCCCGCGGATGTCTCCTGACATCCTATGAGGGCTAAGACTACGTTGTAAGGTAGCCAGGAGTCTTCTTGCTTGAGGTAGGATTCTTTTCCTACTTTAGAGTTGTTGTCTGGTTCCGGTCAACCCGGTGTGGCCCAGTGGTTGATGGGTAACTGTGTGTGTGTCTCGACGGTTCTGCCCAATTCGAGACTTTGGTTCTGGATGCCTCGAGGTACTGTGTTACCTCGGTTCGTGTGTCCAGGTGTGCTGAGGGTTCTTGGTGTTCCCTCAGGTCTCCGTGAGTCGATTCCTGCGGAGTGTCATTTCCTCTGGCTTAGGGTTAGACCGATTGGCGGCTTGTCCCGCTGTCTGTGACGATCTTGCCTTTGAGTCGTTCGACTCAAGGATCGTTACGTGGTAGGTCTAGTTGCCTTGTCCTGAGTATGTCGGCAGTGGTTGTGCTGCCATTGGTGTCTCGAAGTACGTGGCATGGGGCGTTCTTGCCTGCCTGTACTTCAGCACTCGTGTTTTGAGTCTTTGTGTCATGTGAGCCTCCGCTTGTTGTAGCCCTAAGGCCTTTGAGTTGCCGACCTGCTAGCGGATGGCGGAGGGGTGTTTCCCGTGATACGGTTTGTAAGCTAGTTCCGTGGGCTCCCAGCCAACGGTAGCGTCCTACCGAGGGAGAAAACTAGCTAGAGAACCTGGCTTAGGCTAGAGCCAGTGTGTGCACACGTTGTAGGGACTGAGGACTTACGTCGACGGGCGTGACCCTGACTAGTTACTTGTCCTCTTGTTCTGTCGTTGCTATTGTTCCTGTTTGGTTCAGCGCATGTCTGCGACTCTGCCGTGGTTTCAGTGGTACCGTAGGCGAGACACTTGCGGCACAGCATAAGACGTCAGTGGACGTAGCTGACTGTTCTTCTTGCGAGGAGGTGCTTCCGTCACGTGGCACGTGACTCTCGGCGTTTCTTGTGCGTCGTGACCTTTCTGAGTTAGCCCTCTCGTGGCCCTACTCGAGGTCTGTGTGGCGTTGTGTCCACGGCGTTCTAGTCGTGTGTGTCGTCGTGTTTGTCCGTCGTCTGTCTAGATCTTTTCTAGACTTTTGTCTGTCCTTGCATGTCTTTATCTTAGACCTGGCGTCGTGTCGGAAGATCGGTAACTCCTGACTTTGTCAGTTCAGAGTCGCCCTTTCGTTGCTGTCTGGAGTAGTTTGGGGTGTCGAGGTTAGTTCGGCAGCCGCTTGTCTGGTGCGGATTCTCCCCCTTTCATGCTTGTTCCCTACTCTACTCCCCGTCTATTCTTTACTGCTTCTAGAGTAGTTTTACAACTTAGTAGTGTAGCTTTTCCTGCTTGGCTACACCTGCTATTTCTACTGTTGCTTCCATTCTGTGTTCTGCGTGTTTTTCAGTGGGGATTCGCGTGACCCCTACTGAGCCTTTGTTTGGAGACTCACCCCTACTTTTCAGGTGGGCGTCGTCTCTGTTCATGGTTCCTGGCGTGGCGTGTTCGTAGCAGCCAGCGGTACCTGCGTCGGGTTTCCACCGACCTCAGCGTATGTTCTTTTCCTGTGGCATGTACTTGTCTTTAATTTCCTGGACTGGACTCTAGTATAATTGTTAAATTGAAACTGTTAATTAAAAAGTAATTTTATTTCTGCTACTTTAGCAAACCGATCTAATGAAATTTAATTGCTTACTGTTCTATCTTTGTGACTTCAATGTACTCTACACATGCCTTTTTCCCTTCGGAGCTTTACCGCTCTTGGGAGGCCTCGCGGGTTCCATGTGGTATCACGTGTATTCGGTAGTCCTACCGAGTATACCTGGTATCCGGGATCCGGGTCGCCACATGGCGGCCGAAGGTCCGACCGCTAAACCCAGTTGGCCGGCGTGGCCTTCGAGGCGTTTTGACCGTTGGTTTTTGACCGTTGGGTGCTTTTGGGTCTGGCGGCCGAGGGTACACCCGCCCCATTCCTTTTGGCGGCCCTATATAGGACCGCTTGTTCTTTCGTGGCCCAGGGTGTGGTGGCCTATCGTTGAACCGCTACAGTCCCTGTGGCGGCCCAATGTTGAACCGCTAGCTCTTGTGGCGGCCCAAAGGTGGGCCGCCAGCGGTTCATGTCCAACCGGAGTTATGTTTTGCCGATTCGAGTCCCGAGTGAGAGGACCTCGATCCGCATGTTGACCCGTGGTCTAACTGATGCCAGGCATCATATGGGGGCCACACGTTAGGGTGCCGTGGGATCCCGAGAGTTGGTGTTCTCGGCTTGTGTCACCGTGAGTCTGTGTCGTTACGAGGAGCGACCCTTGTACTTTGTCCGGTTTAGACGTTATTTTCCGTTGACTAGAGAGTATACCCTTTCATTGACCCTCCACTAGTCGTAGCCTTCCGACACGCGAGTGGTCCCACCAGCGAGTGATGGCGAGGCTACCCTGAGAGACGATTTTAGACTAGTTTCCGTCGGGACCCACGTCTTGCAGCCATAGTCTGGCTGAGGGGAAAACCAGTCAGAGGGTCAGACCTGGGACGCATGGTCTGTGTGTGCATACGTGGTTGGGGGCGGTTGGACCCGCGCTGACGAGCGCGACCCCAGCTAGTCACTTTTTCTGTGGTTACTTGTACGGTGTCTCAGTTCCCGCTTTGTCTGGTAGCGACTCTTGGGTTTCTCTTGCGTTTTGATGAGTTGTCTTGGTTTTCGTGCCGTGCGTTCGGTATTAGCCACAGTGGTAACTTGCAGTTACTTTCCGCGCAGTTTCTCGGTTTGCGAGGTGGGGACCGGATGATCCCTGCTGAGCCTTTTGTTTTGAGGCCCATTTCCTGCATATTTTCTGTGTTTTAGGTGAGACGAGGCTTCAGGGGAGCGCTTCTGAGGCTCCACGTGGTTCAGATGCCCAGGGTTAGTTGCCAGTTGCCAGTTCCGGGGTATGTCCCGTGTAGTTGTACTTTTCTCTTTGGACTGTACTAGTTGTGGACTACTGTTATATTTTAGACTGCTGCTATTTTGTGGACCATGTAATTTAATTAATGTCATTATTTATTTCCTGCTTATTTATTACCTGTGTAGTTCTGTAATTATTTTAGATTCTTGTGTATCTCCACACCACCCCTTTTAACCCTTCCGAGTCTTCGGGCTCGTGGGTGGCGGTTCGAGATTCGGGTTATCGGGCCTTCTCGGTGTTCGGATCTCAGGTCGTTACATTCCCCACCCCCCAACCATCTCTCCCTCACCTCTTTGCTCTCTCTCCGTCTCTCTCTCATACACATAGTGATGGGGACATCAGAGCAAGACCACTAACTTTTTATTTTACATTTGAGTCCTTTTATTTGCATTTATATCATTGGAAAAATATGTATGCAATTGTAAGGCTTTATAAGCCAATTTGTCATTCCTTAAGGATCTTTGGGTTTTTATGTAAAAGTCCAGTAGGACCAGCAAGGGGCCTCCATCTCCTTCCCTATTGGTCCACCTAAGCCTTAGGGCCCATGTGGGGCCAGTCAAAGGTCCGAGGTGGGCTTCTAGAAGCTTGACCATTCAAAGGGGACAATGGGCTTAAAATGTCCAAGATGCCATCCCCATCTTTCAAAGCCCCCCCCCTCTTAATATTTTTTTATTTTGTTCCAAACCACATGGGGAATTAAATATGTTCTATCCCCTAAGTTCCCCTTCCCTAACCTAGATCTGAGGTTTGTTTAGGTCATTTTGTATTTCATACAAATACCATGTAATTCCCATTTTACTAGAATTAATGAGAAGAAAATCAAAATTTACCTCCAAGAGCCCAAGGGCACCCCTCTCTCTCTCCCAAACCCTAGCTACTGTGAAAGCTGTAAATTTCTGAGGTGTGAAGTCTCCTCCCCCTCCCCCTTCCTAAGTGTAAAGCTCAGTGTCACCGCCGTCGCCACCATCGAGCCGCCATCGCGCCGCCACCGCCACTGCCACTCGCCGGAGTTCTGTCCAAATCAGGATAGAACCTCACTCCTGTAATTTTATTTTTTTCTCTTGTTGTCTGATCGAGCCCAAACTTTGAGGGTTCGTTCTTCCTGTCACCCCTAGTCTCCAATTTAAATTTCATGCCATTTGGCTTTCTTTTGGTATTTTCTTATATTTTTGTTCTTCCCCTCAGTAATCTGCTAGTTTGCATATCTGCGGGATAATGTCCCCTTTTCATATTTTTCTCACCCCCTTATCAATTTTTAGAATATCCATAAAAGATCTCAGGTGTTCCTAACATCCACCCCTTCCACCAGTAATTTTTGCAGCACCCACAAAATTCCCCTACTCATCGGTCAAAAATCATCTTCAGTCAGATCCCTGTCTGTCCTGATCATCTGTAACCTGAGTCATAAAAAAACACAGTGTTGCAGAGCCTCCCAATTCTAATCCCTTCTTTTGATCGACAGGAAAAACATATATGTTGTAGATCTAGGAGTCCTCTTTCCAACGCCACTGGTGTCGCCTCTATCTGATTCGGATCTGAGAGAATTAATTCTTGCCGCCGAGGCGCGCAAATCTGTTCTCTGTGCAGGTCCGAAATAACAGTATAGAAGAAATTCACAAATAAATACCAAAAGTCAACTTCAGCGACCGCTGCTCCTAGGAGTCGACGAGGGACGTCCTGCCAACGTTCCAGCCAAGCGGCCCCTTCAGAAGATCTCAGGAAGATGATGTTCCTTTGGAGGTCACGGCTTGCTGTCCAGCGAGTCAGAACCGAGTCGGCACATCACCGAGTCGGAGCAGGACCGAGTCGGACCAGCATGCCGAGTTCGCCCCAAACGCCCGTCCAGCTCGCCGCCCGTTAACCCAAGATCGGTCCTCCCGGGCCCACTTGTAGTCCTTTATCTCCCTGCGTGGAGTGGGCAATATAATTCACTGCTGTAATTAAATTTTAACCATTGTTACCGGGAGTTACTGTACTTGGCCGGGAAGTCTTCCCCACGCCCTGAGCGTGGAGGTAAACCCGCTACCCTCCTCGTAGGCATTCGCTTTACCTGTATATTTATGAATGCCGCTGCATGTGATAGGTTATTAGCCCGTTATATCAGTTGTATCATCGCTGCGAGAGAGTGAGTGTGACCCGTCCCGTGACTCGATCTGAGTACACGCGGAAAGCCGATACTCAAGATTCACTGCCGGTTTCTCAACCGCGCACGATCCAGCGTTTCCCTCGCATAGGGACGATCGCGAGCTAGAGTCCCAGGTCACGTGTCCGTCCCGCATCAATTCGGTATCAGAGCGCCAGTTGAGTCTAGGGTAGTCATTCATCATTGCTTAACAAATATAAAAAAAAGAGTCATTTAAGTCGAGTCTATGTTTAAGTCGGTCCAAGGTTGCATCGCATATCTTATTCGGTATATTAAAATGTGTTGTCCGAACGTTAGGCTACGCCTATCAGGAAGACCGCACACTTGCGCGAGAGGATCTTCGGATCCCGTAACTCCGCCAACGTACCGGATCTTGGTTTAAGTCTAGGGTCCTTAGTGTGCATTAGTTAGTGCATTCCAACCTTGCATAGTCGTGTCTAGTGTCTTGTCCAAGTGTCAGCATGTCCGTCTTGTAGTTCCCCATTTCTAATGGAATCTCGATCGCCCAGGCGATATGACCGTTGGCACACCCATGGACTTGGCAACCACCCTCTCCACTTCGTAGGCCCGAAGCCTCGGATTTTTATGGCTCCAATGACCCGGGCGACTACCTCAGGTGGGTGGCCGCCATGGACACATACTTTGATTGTTATACTATGTCCGAAGCCGGGCAATTCTACTTTGCCAAGAAGAGGCTCCTCCACGAGGCGATCGAAAAGTGGAGAGACATCAAAGGCTTGAGAGAGGTTAGGAGGCAATGGCCCATCGAATCATGGTGGGACATGAAGAGGGAGCTTAGGAGGGTCCATCTTCCCCATCAGGTCCCTTCCAACCCGTCCCACCCATTTACTTCCAACCCCGTGGGTCATACCTCCAGCCGACCCCACCAACTCACTTCCAACCAAGTGGGTCATAATCGGAGGCAAGGAGCTGTGGACACTAAAAAAATTCTCACCCCCATGTTTACGTGCAGGAGATAAAGAATAGGAGAGAAGAGAAGAGAAGATGAGAAGAAGAAAAGAAGAAAATGAAGCCCCTCAAGTGCCCTTCCAACGGCACACACTCTTGGGTGCCTCTCCCACGGCACACCCTCAAGTGCCCTTCAACGGCGCACCCCTTTCTTGCCTCTTCCAACCGCACAGCAACCCTCAAAGGCCTCCAACGGCACACTTCTTGAAGCCCCCAGCGGCACACCCTGCCGGCCCTTCAGCGGCACACCCTAGTGCCCCTTCCAGCGGCGCGCTCCAAACAGCCTTCCAGCGGCACACCCCTCAGGTGCCTTCGACGGCACACCCCGAGGTGCCTCCAACGGCACACCCCCCCAGAGTGCCCCCAACGGCACACCCTTAAACGGCCCTTCAACGACACAATCTTTGTGCCTCCAACGGCACACTATTCAGGTGCCCCAGCGGCACACCCACTTTGTGCCCTCCACCGGCACACCCAATTCGTGCCCTTCTAACCGCACACCGCCTTGGCCCTTTCAACGGCACACTTCAAACGGCCTCCAACGGCACACCAAATAAGCCCCCCCAACGGCACATCGTTGCAACCCCCGGAACGGTACAGACCGACAGAAGGCACAATGGTCACTAGGTGGGGCCCTTGGCGCGGAGCGTGACCACTTCAACGCCAGCTAACACTGCGCCATGGTGTCATCCTCTGATTCGGCCATGGTGACTTCGACCTGACAAAGATGGGACTCGGGTCAACCTCGGATGGTAGTGCCATCATGAGGCTTCCCCGTCAACGATGCACATATAAAGGCCCCTCACCGAGAAGAGAAGAGGAGGCGCAGACAACGATACAAGAAGGAGAAGAAGAAAAAGGAAGAAGAAGAAGAGAGAGAAAAGGTAGAGGAGAGTCCTGAGAGAAAGAGAGAGTGCGCCGTATGTAGTGGAGGGGGAAGGAATGTAGTGGAGGGAATAGCCATCCCTTCCTAGTTCTAACCCTCTCCCCAACGAGTTTCTCTTCTTTTCCTCTTCCTTGTTGCTCCCCTACCTCCGTCAGATGTATTATATTGTATTTGGCCTTCGGGCCATGATCTTTGTCATTTTGAGTTCTTCATGAATAAAAAGTGTCTTTTGGGTTTCACCTCTTGTTGTGTTTGTTGTTTTCTCCCCACCGTTGCCATGTGAGTTTGCATTCTTCCCCAGCCTCCCAACTCCCTGTCCTACCTGACTTCCCATGGCATTGGCCTGCGTAGTCGATGGGTATTGTTCCTGGCTTGATTGTGGGGCTGCCCTCCTCTTCCTTTTAATGGTTTCCCCTCCAACATAATCATCCCTCTCTTCTCTATACGGGTTTGTTAGAACCTATTACCCCCATTCAGCACCTGGGACTCACCCACTGGCCAGAGCATTCCCCTTGTCTCCCTTTCAAAGCCCACGATGTATATATACATGCCTGAGTCTCCCACCGGTGTACTCCCACTGGGGCACCCCATCTGCCGTTGCCCGGTGCACTCCTGAGGCGTCCAGCCCGGCACACTGCCCAGGCTTCCATCAGTATACCATGCGTGCCTTGGCCAGCACACTTCCCTGTCTTCCTGCCCGGCACACCCCTTGGTGCCTTCTTTGGCCGATACACTCCCCCTTGACCCTCTCAGCCGGCACACCCTGGTTGACTCTCGTCCGGCACACCTTGGCCATACCCTATCCGGCACACCTCTGGCTAGTCCAGCCTGGCACACTCTAGCCACTGATTCCCTAGTGCATTTGTAACTTGAGTCAGTCTAGTGGCTTCTCGTTTGGTGTTTTCTCCGAGTTTTCTGAAGTTTTCTCAAAGGTGGCTGCCTCGACACACACCTCAAATTGTTGGGTCATGCCACTCCTCGTGGGCGTGTTCCCTTTTCACTCTCTTACCATCCGGGTTAAGGGGAGATCCTGTCGAATTTTTATCAGAAATAACAACATGTTAAGAGACAAAAGGAAGCAATAAACAAATGAAGTAAGCAACAATAAAATATTCTAATCAAATGAAGGAACCATGCAAGACTCAGAGGATTGGACTATTGAGCATGACCCTGGAATTAATCACATGACAGAAAATTGAAAGCTTGATCATTCAGGGCCCTCCGTTTGAACTCCGTGAACAAGGGACCTTCTCTCAAACCTTACTCACCCATCTGGACTTTACTTCATCTACATTGATCCTCCATTCTCAACCCATCTGCCACCGGTATACTTTATACCCTCTCATCTGGCACAGTTGCTCTGCCTCTCTAACGGCACATACCCTCACTCCTCAGTGGTACACCCTTTAGCCCCTGGCCCGACACACTCCTCAGCGGTACACCCATAGTGGCTGAAACTCAAAAGATAGAAAATCAACCCTTCACTCTGGTTCGGATCCTTTCCCGACGAGAGAATTAAATAATCAACCCTTCACTTTGGTTCGGATCCTTTCCCGACCAGAGAATTAAAGAATCAACCCAAAACATTCTAATCAAATGAAGGAACCATGCAAGACTCAGAGGATTGGACTATTTAGCATGACCCTGTAATTAATCACATGACAGCAAATTGAAAGCTTGATCATTCAGGGCCCTCCGTTTGAACTCCGTGAACAAGGGACCTTCTCTCAAACCTTACTTCACCCATCTGGACTTTACTTCATCTACATTGATCCTCCATTCTCAACCCATCTGCCACCGGTATACTTTATACCCTCTCATCCGGCACAGTTGCTCTGCCTCTCTAACGGCACATACCCTCACTCCCTAGCGGTACACCCTCTAGCCCCTGGCCCGGCACACTCCTCAGCGGTACACCCATAGCCCTTCCAGCGGTACACACCCTAACCTCTACCCGGCACACTCACGGCTGAACTCCAGCGGTACACTCCCCGGCCTCCCAGCGGCAAACTCATTCCTCATTCCCCAGCCTCCCAACTAGCGGCACACTCATTCCCCACTCCTCAGCCTCCCAGCGGCACACTCATTCCTCACTCCCCAGCCTCCCAGCGGCACACTCATTCCTCACTCTCCCTTACACCCATTCCGGCACACCTTGTGCTCACGACATCACACCAAAAGGGGTATAATAGAAGAAAAAAGGGAAAACATAATAATGATAATAAAAAAGGGGAAATCCACTCGATAATCAAAAAAGGGGGAAATTTATATAATAATAATGATAGAAAATGTAACAATAAAAGAAATAATAATAATAATAATAATAAATGAATGATTGTAATAAATAATAATAATAATAATAATGATAATAAGCATAAAATATGTATAATAAATAAACAAATAATGATAAAATGAATAAGTAATAATAATAACAAACTTACCCAAAACATATAAAATGACAGTTAATAGTGATAAAAATTCAAATAATAATAAAATGATGAGATCTGCACTGCAGCCTCATTCTCCTCAAGACCTGGTATAAAGGGAACATTAACGCCGCCCCTCCAAGTCGGGTTCAGACCTTGGGAGCCATCCCAATATGGCAGTAATCCGACATTACTGTGGGCTGATAGTTCATCAAACCGGACTCTTTCCCATTGGGATTCGTCTCCGCTCTTTCATTGAAATTACCGTAAACTCGGCATACATTCGCACGGATTTATTTCTGTTTATGTCGTACCTTCGATACGGACCTTTGTCCGAACATAAAGTGGTCTATGCATGACCGACAAAATTCGAATGGAACGAGAAGGCTCTCGTCATCCCCGAACCCTACGCATGGGAATATCGATAAGACCTTCGTGAGTCACGCTTGGACCTCGGGTTCGTCCCAACCATGGTCATTGCATGACCCACATCCTAGGCCTATAGCCAGCAATCTATGTACACGTCTTTGTTTTAGAATCTAATCTCGGGACACTTTTCCGCTGCCCTTCGGCACCGAAATATTAACGATGCCAACGCAAGTCTCGTTTGGACCTCGGGAGGCGCCCCCGGAATGGTCCTGACTCGATCTCGCACCGGGCCAATAAACTCACTGATTTCCGACCACTCTAACCGGGATTTAACCGAATGTTTCCCACCCCTCTGAACAATCAATGTGCCGTACCTCGGCAAACATATGCTCCGGTTTCCCCATGACGATTACGATATTCTCAAGCCGGACACTCGTCCGAACATTAAATGGTCCCCTGAGGGATCGACATTTTTCGAATGCTTGCCTCCCTAGACATAGGGCTTTCCAACTGATTCGAGATCACTATCATCTTGTTTCTCTCGATATAATTTCCTGGCCATGAGGCACTTATTCTCGTGATTAATCAACGGTGTTCCCCTCTCCGAGGGGATGTAAATGATGCCGCGACCTTTATGGGGCGACGAGTTTTGGTCCCGACACGAACTACACAATTGTCTGATTAGTCATATCGAGCGCACAATAAATCGTCACTTTGTGACTGACACGCCTATGCACTTAATAAACCAATGAACGAACCCAATAAACAAATAAACTAAGATGTAATAAAAAGTGCGTCCACAGGAACCCCGCTCTTAGATGAGCCCTGACCCAACCCTAGGTCGTTTGATTACGGGCGAGTCCACCGCGATACCCCTACTCTAACCCATACCATTGCCGAACTTGTGCAAATGATTTCAGAACGGGTGGATAGGAGGTGCGCTTATTTTGAGTCGCTGGTCTCCCCTTGCCCACCTCTGAGGCAGGAGGTAGCAATACTCAAGCCTAGGGAGGCCATAGCCCGTAGCCCCAACCCGGCCCCACCTACGGGGTCCCAAGGACCACTTCCCCTCCGGGAGGACATGCCTTCCTTGCCCATGAGAGCTCCTTTGCCGCCACCCTCACATCTTTATTCGGAGCCATCTCATTTGGACCCACCTCATCCCGAGCCACCCGTGTTTCTAACGGGAACGCTTTTCATAGCCGAGCCACTTCTTAGCTGGCTCAAGGATGGCTTGGTCCCTACCCCACCTTGCTATCCACCCATGGACCCCACCTTACCTATAGTGTTTGTCAACTCCTACCACACGACATTCTGGTCTAGTCACCATGTTGATACCTTGGGTGACCTTATTATGGGTCTACACCGGCAATGGACGTTGACGCACTTATTGGCCCGAGGCTTCGACCAACCCACTAGTCTTATCTTTACCCATCCGGCCTTAGGATCCATTACCTCCGTGTGCACCGTGGGTTGTGTCACCACGGAGATTCTTCTATTCCTCCCTATGCCGGCCGAGCCCGACTTCATTCCCTTTTGCCCAAGGGAGGAATCTTATTTTCTACACATGATCACCGTCCCACCTACCACAATGCATGAAGGTGATCATCCACACCTTCACGACTACCATACATGGGACCGTGACTTGTGGGAACCCACCACAAGGGGTCATACCTTCTTTGATCCCTTTGACCCATTCCCTAGTGGACCCCTAGACCCACCATATATACTTCACTTCTTTGAGGGAGTCCACTACCACATCCCTCCCACTCGGGCCTGGCAACCTTCACATGGTAATAGGTCCGAACCGTCATTTGGGGGTAATGAAGACTTTGGTTCCCCCGGCCCACCTAAACCACTCGAACCTCCCGAACATCTCACATCCAAGCCCAATGTCCATGATTGGTGCATCGTAGGATGTCTAGGAGTCCACCATGACGTTAACCTCCGGTTACGTCAAATGCATGCATGGCACACATTTGGATGTCCTGGTCCACCTTTACATATGTACGGGTCGGACTAACAATAGGTTTGTATAGGGTCTCGTATGTCTGTACATGCATGTGTCAAGTCGAGTCGATCTTTTGTACGCTCGCGTTGTCAGTCCCTTTCGAGTGTGATACTTGTCGGACTTTGGGATCGGCTCTACCTCTGCATATCGGATCTAGTCACATAAGGGACCCAGCGGTGATTCCTAGTGAGTCCTTGAGCCGCTTCCTTCATTTGAGAGTGACCCCACCCCAGAGTGTCCACCTCTAGCCTCATTCTCCAGCAGCGTGTGCATATCGAATCTATACGGGATGAGTAAGTGTCGAATTACTTGGAGTGGAGCGTACTCCGCGCTTCTAGGTTAGGTGATGGATCCGCCAGAACTACTCGAGCAGCCGCACCCCTTACTCAACGGGGTCAAGTTCTTCCACCCGGGAAGAATTGATGGGGACATCAGAGCAAGACCACTAACTTTTTATTTTACATTTGAGTCCTTTTATTTACATTTATATCCTTGGGAAAACATGTATGTAATTGTAAGGCTTTATAAGCCAATTTGTCATTCTTAAGGATCTTTGGGTTTTTATGTAAAAGTCTAGTAGGACCAGCAAGGGGCCTCCATCTCCTTCCCTATTGGTCCACCTAAGTCTTAGGACCCATGTGGGGCCAGTCAAAGGTCCAAGGTGGGCTTCTAGAAGCTTGACCATTCAAAGGGGACAATGGGCTTAAAATGTCCAAGATGCCATCCCCATTTTTCAAAGGGGCCCCCCTCTTAATATTTTTTTATTTTATTTCAAATCACATGGGGAATTAAATATGTTCTATCCCCTAAGTGCCCCTCCCCTAACCTAGATCTGAGGTTAGTTTAGGTAATTTGTATTTCATACAAATACCATGTAATTCTCATTTTACTAGAATTAATGAGAAGAAAATCAAAATTTGCCTCCAAGAGCCCAAGGGCACCCCTCTCTCTCTCCCAAACCGTAGCTCCTGTGAAAGCTGCAAATTTCTGAGGTGTGAAGCCTCCTCCCCCTCCCCCTTCCTGAGTGTGAAGCTCAGCGCCGCCGCCACCATCGAGCCGCCATCGCGCCGCCACCGTCACTCGCTGGAGTTCTATCCAAATCAAGATAGAACCTCACTCCCGTAATTTTATTTTTTTCTCTTGTTGTCTGATCGAGCCCAAACTTTGAGGGTTCGTTCTTCATGTCACCCCTAGTCTCTAGTTTAAATTTCGTGCCATTTGGCTTTCTTTTGATATTTTCCCCATATTTTTGTTCTTCCCCTCAGTAATCTGCTAGTTTGCAGATCTGCGGGATAGTGTCCCCTTTTCGTATTTTTCCCACCCCTTATCAATTTTTATAAAATTCATTAAAATGCTCAGGTGTTCCTAACATCCACCCCTTCCACCAGTAATTTTCTCAACACCCACAAAATTCGCCTACTCACCGGTCAAAAATCATCTTCAGTCAGATCCCTGTCTGTCCTGATCATCTATAACCTGAGTGAGAGAAAAAATACAGTGTTGAAGAGCCTCCCAATTCTAATCCCTTATCTGGATCGACGGGAAAAAAATATATGTTGTAGATCTAGGAGTCCTCCTTCCAACGCCACTGGTCTCACCTCGATCTGATTCCGGATATGAGAGAATTAATTATTTTCTCCGAGGCGCATAAATATGTTCTCTGTGTAGGTCCGAAATAACAGTCCGGGAGAAATTCACAAATAAATACCAAAAGTCAACTTCAGCGACCGCTGCTCCTAGGAGTCGATCAGGGACGTCCTGCTAACGTTCCAGCCAAGCGGCGCCTTCAGAAGATCTCAGGAAGGCGATGTTCCTTTGGAGGCCACGGCTTGCTGTCCAGCGAGTCAGAACTGAGTCGGCACAGCACCGAGTCGGCGCAGGATCGAGTCGGACCAGCGGGCCGAGTTCGCCCCAAACGCCCGTCCAGCTTGCTGCCCGTCAACCCAAGATCGATCCTCCCGGGCCCACTTGTATCTCTTTACCTCCCTATGTGGAGTGGGCAATATAATTCACTGCTGTAATTAAATTTTAACCATTGTTACCAGGAGTTACCGTACTTGACCGGGAAGTCTTCCCCACGTCCGGAGTGTGGAGGTAAACCCGCTACCCTCCTCGTAGGTATTTGCTTTACCTGTATATTTTTGAATGCTGCTGCATATGATAGGTTATTAGCCCGTTATATCAGTTGTATCACCGCTGCGAGAGAGTGAGTGTGACCCGTCCCGTGACTCGATCTTAGTACACACAGAAAGGTGATACCCGAGACTCACTGCCGGTTTCTCAACCGCACACGGTCCAGCGTTTCCCTCGCATAGGGACGATCACGAGCTAGAGTCCCAGGTCGGGTGTCCGTCCCGCATCACATAGAGACTCGGCGGATCACCCACCCCTCGGCTGTCTCTCTCTTACCTCTTTGCTCTCTCTCCCTCTCTCTCTCTCATACCTCCCCCACCCTTTGGGTGTCTCTCTCTCACCTCTCTGCTCTCTCTCCCTCTCTCTGTAGCGACCCAAGATCCGGATACCGGGAAGAACCGATATCATTCGAATCCTAGCCCGAGAAATATCCAAAAAACCCGAGGTGTTACAGCCCTCCCCCCTTAAACAAATTGCATCCTCGAAATTCAGGACAAGCACCAAGTCACAGGGGAAGGACACATTAACCAACTAACAACGCTAGCAGAGCCCCAGCACAGAAAATCTCGACTCTCACGAAATCACAGATCTTGAGGGATACGACCAGACTTTAATCACAAACAACGCCTCGCTCATGACCCAACACACGTTGATCATCGGAGCAGTCATAAAATAAAAACACAAGTCTAGTATCACTTCAGCTACACGGAAACCAACTCTGCCAGAAAATAACTTTCACAATTCCTAGATCCAATCCAGGAAAAAGCACATCACGAAAACGGCCACATAAGGCCTCGCTTGCACACGACTCTCGCCATTCTCGAAGCGCAACCACCAGCACCTTCTATCTGTGAAAGACCAACCACCGGTCACCAGACACTCATCAACGGGAAACCTTTGACTTACTTAGCTTCTTCCTCCTTTCCTGGTCCTTCACCAGGTCTGAAAGGAACATTCCAAATCTCATCAGGCCATCCGCTAACTCTCCACAGACCAACACCGCATCTCAGCCAAAACCTCACTCAGACACCGCATCCAAACATATCCTTATGCCAACTCTACTCTCTCAGGGGAGCACGGCAACCCAAACCACAAGAACTCGGAGTCTTCGGTCTTCACCTCACTCGACTCAGACTTACAGAGGAATCCTCCCATGCTGGTCACCAGACCGAGGATCACCATATCCAACGCCAACGTCTCATCAAGGACCTCCACGCATAGGCATCGACCACCGTCCTGTCTCATCAAATCATATCTCATCTCAATTACTCCAAATGGACTCCTACCAATCCCGATTCCGCTCTTACCACAGAGCCACGGGACACACAACCTGAGCAATTCACGGCACACAACTCGAAAGCAACCAAGTGTCACGTGCTATCACAACAACCTTGTCGACAATGTCATGACCAATGCACACGGATCCCCAGAAAATACACATCTTACCGTGGTCGACTACTCGGTCAACCCTACCAGCCGCTCGCAGCTACCAACTGGGATCCATAATCTCTCAGAGATCACTTCTTCAAAACACGATCTCATCCAAGAACACAACTTCCAATGCGAGAACATGGTACTCATGTGACAACCTCGCTAGCATATTTCCCCAGCTCTCCACTCGTCAATGCCACAACCACAATATCTCAAGCAACGACACGGCAACAACACGTCTCATACCACCGGATACAATCTCATATCGAGGAACCAATCCTCCGATGCCCGACACATCCTCAGGAAATCCGTCCGTAGCAACCAACGCTACGATTCGCGCACTCTAATTCACACGCACATCCACCACAGCGCCAACTGAGGATCCTCCATCCCGACAATCCTATGTAACTCCGCAGGCTCCAATCCTCCACACATCGGGAACCACAACACCAACCGCAATTCTCAAAAACACCGCCCAGCCGACACTCGTCCTTCTGGAACAGTGCCAACTCACCTTTACACATCAGGGGACAGGCAACGCTTCTCACAGGCAACCACCTTGCCAAAATATAGGACTCATCTCGCACAGACTTCATGGCACACAAGGGCCAACCAATCTGGACACACGATGCAAGATGACGAAGCTTAGCCAAACGCGATCTCCTCCAACCAAGGAAAAAACTCAATACACTTTCGACCAACGGAAGGAAAACTACACGCTCGACCTGCCTCGAGCCTTGCACACGCTGGGAATAGCACCTTCCAGCATCAAGAAAATCATCACTTCCATCAGGTGAGCTCCTCCGACAACACTCGCCAAGTGTTCCGTCAGACCACGATCACAACATCTCTCGATCCGCCACCACTGTAATTCCTCGAACTGCAACACGCCACGCCAAGAGCCGCAACACGAGCCATAACTGGCAACCGCCAACACTCATCCTCGAATCCCGAACTCGCCGTGGAACCTTCACATCTCGAACCAAATCCACGGCGAACACGACCCATTCACACACAGAAGCGCAAGAGCAAGAACTTAATGGGACATCTCCACCGAATCCTGCCTCGAAATCCGCAAAGATAACCGGGACCGACACATCATTCCTGACGCCACATAGCATGACAAGGACATCGGCTCGGCAATCAGCTCAACCGAAAGATCCCCCACTCGCTCGAGCACAATTCTCGATCAAAGCACTCACTCGGCCACCTCAAACCACAATCTCAACGCCTCAGGGGCTAAGTAAATCTCAAGCTGGAGTGACCAAACTCTATAACAGCTCCCTCTAAGCATGCTCACAGCCACTTAACAATGAACAATGCTCGCCAGCCACCTGACTTCGCTGCAAATTCCTCGAACGCAGCACCATAGCAACACCTGCCGGCAACCTCTGCCCAACGCAGCACAACCGGGGCCACCACCCATTGGGAAGAAATCTCTCCATCACCCCCCTCGGGCCCCGCACCGGCACTCTGACGAAACAACAACCACATTCACAGCGCCAACGCCGCGCACTCAAGCTCTCGCGTGAGAAACCAAACGGAAAACTTGCACAAAATCCTATGTCAACTATCGACTGTAATGGACCTTACGGACTTTGATCACTGCAATATCTCGAATTCCCATGTACGTCCACAACCACGCTTTGATACCAACTGTAGCGACCCAAGATCCGGATATCGGGAAGAACCCGATACCTTTCGAATCCTAGCCCGAGAAATATTTGAAAAACCCGGGGCGCTACACTCTCTCTCTCAGACCTCCCCACCCCCCGTCGATCTCTCTCTCACCTCTTATCCCCCACCCCTACCATCTCTCTCTCTACAACTCATTCCCCCCACTCGGTGAGTAGACGACGGAAGTCCCCTCCGGCGCTTCTCTCTCTTTCTCTAGGTCTCCTCTCATTCTTATTATTAAAGGAGTGAAATTTGAGATTTATTAAGAGTATTTTAATCTTTTAATTATAAAATAGAGGGAATATTATAATCTTTATAGAATATTCATCATTTGCTCCATGAAAGGTAACTGCAATAGTCTTTTTTATTATTTTGATTAAATAAAAAACATATTTGTTAATATCAAAATTTGAATGATATTTATGTAAATTAACATTTAATAATATTTTATTTTTAAAATTTTTTAAAAAATGATGACAGTTCAACTCGGTTCGATTCGGTTCGTTTTCTTTTCCCCTCCACTGAAGCCGGTTCACACCGTAACATCGACACAACGGGAGTCTCACAACCCCCGACCCACCCCCGGCCTTCTCCTGTCTCTTCTTGCCGTAATCCCGGCCGAAGCCTGAACACATCCCCCCGCTGATGCCGCTTGGTGGGCGTGTTCGCGCAGCAGAAGGAGGCGTTGCCGCTCGCGTTTCCGCCCCTCCGAGGCCGCCGTGCCCCCTCGATTTCCGGATTCGCCGGCTCAGGTGGGTTGCCGGGGAGCTCCTCTCATTCCCAGATCTGGAACTACAATTTTCCTGGATGCGGGGGTTTCGCACCCGCGCGGGGGCCGAAAATGGGTGCGTGTTGGTGTGTCGTTAGGGTTTTCACTTCCGAGAAGGGGGAACATTTGGGTTCGCCGTGGAAGGTGGCGGGGATTTGAAGCTCCTCCGGAGGGGCCGAACTGGTTGAAATGGCGGTGGCTGGCGCGTCGCCGGTGGCTCCTTAGTCGCGGAGTTTTTGCCTATCTCTTGCTTCCGCTCCACAATGTCGGTGGCCTGGCCTACGTCTCTGAGATCGGCCAACTGGTAGCCACATAAGGGACCTACCGCGGTGCCGATCTCGCGAAATAATCCCTTGTTTTTATACCAATTTGCTCATGTTAGATCAGATTTGCATTCTTTTTAGAGTCTAATGAGGATTTGCATTCTTTCGTTTCAAGCGGCTAGGAAGATTTATTTTTCCCCTTTTGCGTTAATTTGTATGGCAATCTTGTATGTTTTAACGTATTGAAGATTTTATCTGCATGATTAAAGAGTCGCGGGTCAACTAACCTGCTGATCTATTGACTTTGCTTTCTCTATCTATTGCCTTCAACGTTGATTCTGTTATTTCCCCCATCATTTATTCTGTTATGATGTTTCAGTTGTTTTCCCCATGATCCATACACAAGGAATTTACTATGCTTCTGTGGATCACATTTGTTACTTCGGGTACATTAACACTTAGTGGTTAAATACTACGCCCTCTGAAGATTTTAGAACTGCATCATTTCCAGTCATATTTTTTTTCAAGATTATTATGTCACAGAGAACTAATGAGACGACACTTTTTCCCCCCCTTACCAGGTTGTAGACAGCGACAAAGAAACCTAGAAGAAATATCATTTTTTTCATCCTTACCTATGTTTGGAGTTCCTCTGGGCATCTCTAGTGGCAGTCCTCTTCTTCGCCGTTCTGGCAGCAAACCCGTATTCTCTGAACTTGGTAAAATTGATATATAACATACCTCAAATGCTTTTGATCTATGTTCTTTAGATGTCAGTAGTGCTTGTTGAAATCCAACTATTCGTTGGATTGCCACTTGTCACCAAATTTTCTTTTAGTGAATTTGTGGTACTAGCCACTCTTGAGAAAGAGAAGAAAAGCTAATGTGGGATTGTCTCAGGTCAAAGCGAGCTGGGGAACATTGGTGAGGACGGATTTTTGCTTTCAGCAGATGTAAATGAAATAAAAACTGGTACTTCTCCAATGAATACTTCTGCAATAATGCCATCGCCAGTACTATTATGGAGATTCAAGGTGATTATTGCTTGTTGAATAACTGTATTTTTCATTGACTATCTCTCATTGAATAACTTTAAATTTTCATTGACTTCGATTAATCAAAGCTAAAACAGTTAATTCAAACTACATTACCACTCAGTACGTCCACTTTAAATGGTTCTAAACCGTAATGCATCACTCATAGAAATCGTTAACCTGTTGGTGGCCATTTTTTCAGATCCATTTCAAGTAATCCTTTATAATAGGCAAGCACAGGCTACGAATATGGGGTGAACAGTTAGAATTACTGGCTTTCTATGCCAAGCACTCACATGAACTTAAATACATTTTTTGTTAATGTTTCAAATGGAAGGCAAATACATTACATAATTAGCACCATTGTTTTCTTTGCTGGTGCTATTCATGCATAGCTAGGTTCAGGGCATTTTGCAGTAAAATTATGGATCATTTATGGACAATTTTGATTCAGTTCTTATTCTAGGTTCTTGACCATCTTTTTGCATTGGGAAGAGAAATCTTATTTTATGACCTATATCCTTAATGCTGTGAAAATGTTTGGTCCTGCCATTAATATTCAGAAACTAGCAGCTTTAAAAACCTTTCATCTTTCCGTAGTTACATGCAGACTTGCTCATGGTAAATTAATATTTCCTTTACAGGTTTTATTATTTCTTTTTTGGGGCATCAGCTGTTGCAAGGTCAGTGCCACTTTTTGTGTCATGAAGTTCATAGGATGCTGGAGCAGAAGGAATGTTTCAATAAAGAAAAATCATAGTTTGTCCCATTATCTAATATGCTCTGAACTTTGATTGGTTCTTAATTTGGCAGATTGGTTGGGTTTCAGTCATGAGAATGAGTGCAGACCTTAGAGATTTGTTTCTGTATGAGGCATTTCTGTACTACAACCCACTTCTTCTAGTTGTGAGTTTCTTTTCACTTTACTTTCTTCTAATATGTTAAAAGTCCAAAAGTTCACTACATGTTGGATCAACACCTCCTTCTGTGGCTCAATGAGTTATGTTGCTTATCCTTGATGTTGCAGACTATGATGGTCTGGCTTTGGGGAGTAAATTTGTACGTCTTTGCACAATCTTCTGTCAACTATGCAAAAATATTTGATCTTGATCATACTTATCTTACTCACTGGGAAATATGGAAGGTAATACCTTTTGAGTCCACATGCTTGTAGAAATTTGTTGTTTTGGTTCTGGACTAATATGTTTAAAATTTAAAGGAATGTGTTCAATTATTTAGTTTTTAAGTTAGAAGTGGCTTGTCAATTTATAACCTATTATTTCCGAGGCTTATTTACCATGATTTAAAAGTGGGAACAGTTGTAAAAGTGGTTTTTCTAGGTCCTGTTCCTGTTCTTGTTGTGGACCGGTCCTTAGATGTACAATAGATTTTATGTGAAGATGGATGGAGGAGGAAAAGGAGTACTACAGTACACAATCTCTCTCTCTCCCTTCCCGATCAATGGCAGCTGTGTCCTATCCTCCGTCCTTTTCTTTCCTTACTCCCCCCCCCCCTGAAAAGTGGATAGTGCCACTAATGTATTAATTGAAAAGAAAGAGGAATGTACAAGTGTGATAAGTCAGCTCCCAAAACACTCCCTATATAGAAGTCCATACCAAAAGATATGCTCCTATCTATCCCCCAACCAAAGGAAAAGTGAGGAGTTTTGTGACTCCACGTTACAAAGGTGCTTAGGCCACTCACACACTTTCTCACAAATAATGGAAAACAAACTGAAAAAAGAACTTCAAAATGAGCCAATAATATGCTAAGAATCAAAAGCTCAGGCTTGAGCAAGGCCAGAATAAAGAAGGTTTTGGCGGGATGTCTTTAGGAATCAGCAAAAGAAATATCGGAGTTAGCCAATAATAAAATGGTGTTTTTTGAAATAAAGTAGACAAAGTAACTGCTTCTTGCACATGTTTTCAGTACCCTTCTATGCTGAGAACAGGTTGATGGCAATGTAATTAGCAGCCAGAATCTAATTCATCAACCAGACTTGGGAAGACCAGAATGATAACCTTAATTAGGATAGGTTTTGGTAAAATTCTATGTCTTCATACAAGGAATATTTGGTTGAGCCTAGAACGGATTTGTGTATAGCCTACAATATGTGCCGGTTATTTTCTTATGTGTTGAGACTACTGATTGTTTGAGTGATATGGAGGCTTTTGCTGCTTTGGCAGGTGAGGCTATCTGATTTCTCCAGTTGTACTGCATTTTCTTCCCTGGTCGAGTTGAGCCGCAGGGAAACCTAATCTCATCAAACTTTACACCTTTCCGGAGGAGTATTTTGCATTGATGAAGTGTAGTCAAGTATAGACTTCTTATAGTTGTAAACAGATTCGACTTCAGGCGATCTAGAGTATTATGTTATTATGAGTTCATAGGGTTCAGGGCAGAAGGTGTAATAGGGTTTGCTAGGGCATTCACATTTGGAGAGCTGGTGGGAATACCCTACCCTCATCGTGGCAACTGGCAACTCTTTTTTTATTTGGCCATTCCAGGGAGATGGTGGAGCCAAAGCTTATGCTTGTGCTGGTGGAAGAGGATGAGGCTTAAAAGTTAATTCTGAGAAGAGCTCAATGATGGAGGTTTGGACGGATGAGTTTGAAATCCAAAAAGTAGCATGTTTGTCTAAATGATGAACTGCTTCATTTTCAATCGCATACCTAGATATTTCCTTTGACTGCCATCTGATGCAGCAAGTGGTTGGTGGTTGTGTAGAATTTTGAAAGGAAGTTGGCAGGTTGGAAGAGGTCCTTCCCATCGGAACAGGACAACTAAGAGTATGGAGCATAAATGGTGCTATTTAAATGTGAAATTTTAGACATTTGATATGAACTTGTGCATCCCTTTCATGCTTCCAGAGTTGCAGCAAAAATCTCCACTGACATGGGGGCACGGTAGTACAATATTTTAACTCTCAAATGAAGATGGAGGGCCAGGCCCCTACATTCAGATGGGCTTCCAGACCAAGTGAGCACCCAGTTAGGAGAGCTGTTAGTTTTGCTGGAATACTGCTTTATTCATCAAGAGTCCAGAGGATCCAAAGGAGTCCACTTGGTGAATTCATTCAGCCTATCCCTAACATTGATTGTGACTTCAAAATACTGTCGATTCTCTCTCTAGCGCTTTCTAGAGAGAGAAACTTTGGGATTTTGGGGAGACTCCAGGGTTATCCTTTGCCGGGGATGGCCCTTTGGCGTGGTCTCGCGCCGGAGGTTGTCCCAGGAGTCCCTCGCCTCCTGATGAGGGGCTGACACCTCTCTCTAGCTGGGGCGAACTGTGTGGACTTTGCTAGAGGCGGACATGGGGCTCCTTTCGCCGGAGGAGCTGCCTGTTGGGGAGGGGCCGCGGGGTTATCCGGGGGTAAGATTTGCTATGGTTGCCGGAGGGCAGGCCACATCTGGACGTTCTGCCGGCAGCGAGGGGCGGTGGACGGCCGATCTTTTGCGGAGGTCGTCCGTGTGGTTGTGCCATCTCGACAGGTGAAGGAAAGCGGCAGGGGGTGTTGGGAGGCAGGGATGTCCCGGCTGACTCCCTCCCAATCCAGTTGGAATGGATGCAGAGATGCATCTGGGTCGGCCTGATAGCAGCAGCGGCTGATGCGGACAAAGTGCGCTCCCTGTTGGAAGGGAGAGGTGCAGGAGGAGGAAAATGGGTGGTTCAGTAGGTGGCGAAGTCAGGCTTCTTGACAGTTGGCGAGCGAGAGGAGGCGGCTTCGGCGGTAGCAGATGTGGGCTTCGTTGCGTTTGACAAGATTCTCTTGCACCTTTTAGCGATGGACCTTAGGAAGTGGGGTTTTCTCTAGCTGTAGGGACTTCAGCGTTCGCCTCCGAGTAGAGGGGGTCCCACTCATCCTTTGCGATGAGGCGGGCCTCTCTTTCCTCCTTAGGGCCGTCGGCAGGGTGGTTGCTGGGAGCTTGCGAATCGTGTCGGAGGGATCTAGTACGATGATGGATGTCTTTGTCATCCTCTCAGGCAACTCAACGGTACTGGAGGTCATTACTTTCTCCGTCGGCGGCGAGAGCTTTGCAGTCTAGATTTCGGTTCAGTCGGCGGATGCACAGCGACATGAGCCCTAGGGTTTCGGGGACCTGTTTCGGAGGTTGAAAATGACATGCACTTGGTGGGCCGTAGTTGGTTCATGCTTGAGTCAGACCGGTTTTGGGTGACCTTTCGGGCATGGTTCTAGATACCCGAAACTTACCCTCTTCAGGCAGGTTTCATCTGGGTATAGGGGGTCCCACATAGGGTAATCCCCTCTACTCGACTCCTCTGTTCGCCCCCCCCCCCCCATCTGGCTTTCCTCTGACGGGCCCTTTGGATCAGACGATGGTGGTCGGTGGGCTGCCGCTGACTAGTTGGAGCGCTCCCCTCTCGTGGTGTGGTCAGCCTCAGAGGCGGAGAGGACTTCTGGTGTGCGGAGCCATGTGTCGAGCTTGTAGGGAGGCTGACGCTCCTCCAACACGTACCGTCGACCCTTGGGCGGTCGGCGAAGTGGTCACCGGAGAGCGTCTGACGGCCGTTTTCTCCGCTCCCGACGGAGGCTGCCTCGACCACCCTCCTGCATCAGCGACAAAGGCTTTGGTTCCGTTTGCTGCCGGCTGCTCCAGTAGTGTCAGGGAGGCGGAGACTCCCTCTCTCCAGAATTGGCTAGAGGTGGTGAATGTATGGAGTCGGCTGGCTCTTCTACTGCCAGCGCCTGCAGACGAGAGGCGAAGCTTGACCCCAGGTTCCTCTGAGCCAGAGGATTGTGGTTTTCGTTCAAGTGTTCTTGTTGAGTTGAGGCAGACATAGAGCCTAGCTGTAAAGGACTTGATAGGGGAGGGCGGAGGTCTCCACGCGATACTATCCCCTTCTCTTGTTTCGACTGGAGGATAGTTGGATGTTGGTCTTAGTGGTCGAGTCTTCCGCAGGCGGGGGCTGTAGTGGTGGTGGGGAGGAAGAGGGATCCCTCGAAGCTCTCCCTTTCCTCTCCATCCTTTTCGACGAGTAGTTCGGACAGGCGCCTCTGGCCTTTGCTGGTGTGGATACGTTTTGCGCGCTAGAAGCCCCAACTGATGGCGTCATTGGGCATGAGGAGCCTCGACTTCTGGAGGGGGATCTCGTGGCGCAGGTGGAGGCAACCGTTTCTGTTTTGGAAGGAGTTAGCCAGCAAGAAGTCTTAGCACTACCTCCCCCGCCCACGGAGTCCGAGGAGGTGCATTTTTGCGCGGAGGTGGATCAAGTTGAGGACGCCAATCGGGGGGGGGGGGATGAGTGTTGGTAGGGAGAGAGAGGGGAACCTTGGCAAGGAGGAGATCAAAGAAATCTTAACTAACGTGGAGAGTTTTATTGAGACTCGGGCTAGAGAGGTTGCTAGTCTGATTGGCGTGTCTTGTGTGGGTGTGGATAAAGATGTGAGGTCTGCCTTCTATAGAATCTAACGAAGGTGTCAAGCGGATATAGCAAGTCCTAGGCAGAAAAAATCAGTAGAAGAGGGTGATAGGAGAGGGACAAGGAAAATTTCAGTATAGGGTGTTCTGTACCCCGTTTTGAGCGCTGCTTATTCCGGCAAGTTACACCGTAGTTATTTCAGCATTTTGGGTGATTGTTTTTTTTGGGCTTCATGTCAGGGCAGAGTAGACGGTGATGCATTGTCGTTGGCCTATAGAGTCTCTTGTGGATGGTAGGGGAGTAGCTTACAGTGGCTAGGTAGGTTGCTTTTCTTTTTTGTTTGCTCCCGGGGCAAAGAATTGCCTGCCGTCTTTTGTATTTGTGGGAGCACTCCTTACATACTTGTACATTTTTATTTTTTCTTTTATATTAACAGTGGTACTATCCACTTTCAAAAAAAAAACATTGATTGTGACTTAATGTGCTTATTTGATCAAGTATTGTGAAAGACTGTCTATGCCGTTAGGGTCAAATTTCATATTCGGAGGGTAGCTCATCGTAGATGTGGGAACCATGCACAACCCGTTCCTATAGCACCTGGTGGTGTTGGAGTTTTGGATTAGGATGTTGGATGGAGGGTATTGGCAACCAAACGCTGACTGCTTGTGGTGGATGGTACAATTACATGCTATAGTATGTGGATGTAGATGGACAGGAAGTCCAGAGCATCCGTGGGGATTTCAAAGGATGGTCTAGGCAAGCTAGTGTGCTGGAGAAGCTGTTAGCGTGTGGGGTGTGATAGTGGGGGATTTTCTTTGCTTGCAGTTATACTTTTTGAATGTAGTTGTTGAGGTTGTTAGGGAGTGTAAGAATCACATCCCATTTCTTTTGGGATAAATGCTTCTCTTTGTTTTCTGTTAAGTGCATTGCCTTTTATGGATATGACCCTTTGGTTTCTGCTGGAGGGAGGTATTCTTGTACATTTATTCAATCTTCATTGCTAATGAGACCTGATAAAAGTCACTTCCCAGAAATCGTCCACTTTAAAGCCAAATCTTTCTATAATTTTTTTTCTGATATGTCTCTCTTTGAAATAAATGGAGGAAGAAAGGTCAAACTTGCATGAAAAGACATCTGGTGGGATTTGAACTAGTGGCATCTCTGGCTTGTGTGATTCCCAAGCATGCATCAGACTTTGCTCTTCCCCAAATTTGGTTGTAGCCAGCTGACTTCTTTGGGAGGCGAGATGTGTATGTTGTGTGTCCCTGAATTTTCAATTGCATCATTAAATGACACAATGACAGCTTTTGCATGATATTTGATTTTTTCCCCCTTAAACCTTGTCAAACATTTTGATATGGTGGAAAGAAATTTGCATTCTTTTTCCATATCCGTGTTATCTTGTGATGTGCAATTTCAGGTGTACCTCATGACTGCTTTTCTTAATTTTTCTAGAGGTGTTGAACTGGACCTGATCTTTCATCTTTGGTGTGTGATATTTGAGCAGTGTGCCACTTGGATGACAATTGTAGTCCCAACAAGCATGACGGCTTACATATATCTCTATTCTCATGGGGAAGTCTCATTGGCTGCATCACAACCAGTGTAATATCTACCCTCTGAATACTGATTCATGAGTCTTTAGAAATATTTCTCAAAACTTAATACCTTGTCATATGTTAAACATGTCTTTTAGGTTTGGTTAACTCCCAAACCAGACCTATGGATACATTATATTGCGATTCCCATATGCATGCTTACATGCATTTTTCTACATAAAATAACTTAAATGAGCCAATCTTTAGAAGATAATCACTGCATATTAAGCAAGTTGATAAGCTTGGGTGTTAAAAGAAATAGCTTAAAAAATTAAAACATTCAAATTAAAAAAACTAATATTGAGTATCCAGGTAGTCCATATGTTTTGACATGGACAAACATGTCTCATACTTATTAAGTTTCACCCCTTGATTAACTGCATGATTAATACCCTACTCTATCTTCTGTAGAATTGATTTGGTGCTTGTCACTTACTCAGATAGGTTAAAATGGTAAGATGCTGGTACCACCCACTTTCAAAAAAATGGTAAGATGCAATTTTTTGTTAGAGTCTTACTTTGACCAGGACTGAGATTCCAGATTTGATTGGGACTTTAGGTTTTCCAAACTTTGTGTGGTGGAAAACTACCCACCTGCCCTTATCTAAACCTAGAATGGACCTTTGGTCACTTGGGGGAGGAGTCCTCGTCTAACTAGGACTCTATAGTTCTGGTTTGATTGGGACTCTAGGGTTTCTGAACTTTTTGTGATGGAAAATTACCCTTCTACCCTTATCTAAGGGCGCATTTGGAAACACGTTCACCCCAGATTCCAATCATTGGAATCTTTGACAGGGGCAAACACTTTTCCAAATGGAGCAACTCCCTCTCGGCTTATGCGCTTCTGTGGATTTTGGGAGGAGAGAGAGGCAGACACAAAGGTTGCCTTCCCTCAAAATCCCCTGAAGCTGGCGAGGGCAGCTTCCGGGAGAGGCTGGGCGATTCTTGTTCGTAAAAGTACCTATGTGCCCCTGAAACGTCTCTTTGTCGTGCACATTCTTCCTCGATGCCGGCGACAGCAGGAACAGCAGCTCCATTGCTGCCGCCCCACGGCCTTATTCCTCGGTGTCTCCATCTTCCTCTCTCTCTCTCTCTCTCACCAGCGGCGGCAGGAGGGAACCGTGCCACCTCCTGCAAGTGAACAGAGCTTCATGACGCCGTGCAGATTAACACGTCGGACGATGGCGGGCTTCTGCTCGGCTCCCCCGGAGGCAGCCATGCCGCTCACCGTTTGCGGCCGATGCTCTTGCTGCAGGTGACAGAATGGAGGGAGAAGGAAGAAGATGATGGACAGTGTTTCGAGGAGGATACTGTCGTAGAAATTCAAAATGTTACAGTATTTTATCGTGCACAGTGTTTTTTGGGCAGAATTCCCAAACACTGTGCACGACAGTAAAAAGGGTATAAAAGTCATTTAATCCGTCGCCACCCCATACATCCACATCGACTGAAACCCACGGCAAATGTGATTCAAATTTTTGGAAAAATCTCTGACGGATTGTATGTCGTACAGAACAAAGGATTTTGAAAAATCCTCAGAGACCCAATGCATTTCCAAGCGCGGCGTAAACCTAGAAGACCTTTTGTCACTTGGGGGATGAGTCCTAGTCTGACTAGGACTCTAGGATTTTGATGCCCTTTGTGTGTGACAGAAACTTACCATTTTATCCTTGGTTGGACATAACACAGACTCAGTTACTTGGGGGTGAAGTCATAGTCTAACCAGAACTCTAGAGGTTTAAACCCAAATAAACTACATGCTCTAGGGTTTTGAACCCATCTAGACTATATATGATAGACTTAAAACAATCTAGGTCCAAAACCCCCTCCTGGAATAACTGACATTGGTGTCCAAGTTGGGTTGGGTTTTTCATATTTAAGTCATCATTAGACCCAAAAGTAGAGGATAATGTTGTACACATTGCATGCACAAGACATGAGAAAAATTGAACAAGTAAATTTCATTCATGATAACTGTGTGTACACAATTACAGTAGTTGAGTTGTAATTCCATAATTTACAGAAATTTGGACGTAGCCATGTGGGCTAAGGTATGTTGACTAAATTGGTTAACTGACCCGAATCGGCCACAATTCACAAATTGGGTTTGTTGACTGGACCACATGGTCTACAGTCCTTGGATTGCATCACTTGGCTAGGCCACGTTGGTCGAAGTTCGCCAATTGTGATGTATGACTATGCTGACTAAGCTGCAATCTTTGGGTTTGGATTAATTAACTGGACCATGAGGTCTTAGCTTCATGTCTTGGTTTAATTAAATAAGCCACGTTGCTCATGGTTCGTCAATTGGGAGTTTGACCAAGCCGACTAAGCGGTGGTCCATGGGTTTGGGTTAATTAATTGGATCATGTGGCCTATGGTTCATGAAGTGATTGGCTGAACTTTGTAGTCTTCAGTCAATAATTAATTAAATATTTAAATTGGTTGTTAGTGTGACATGAAGTTATTTATTAATTAATTAAATGCATGACAGCATCATAATTGTCAATAAATCATGAAATACTATGTGATATTAGCACGGGCCATGGTTCATGTGGATCACTGTGGCCCATTGGACCAGCCAATCAAAAGAACAGGGTTGCAAGGCCTGAGGAAGAGCAAGGGGAGGCATCGGCCTTACCCTCTGTCTCTCTTCACCGTTGGGGGGGGGGGTTCTATTTATAGGCTTGGTAGCCCCTCCCACCAGTTGGAAGTTTTTTTCTTCGATGCCAAAAACTCTACTCAATGGAGATTACATTTAAGCGGTTCAGATTTTTGCATAAAATCCCAACTATATTTGCATCTTTTCCAATTGGGTTGGTTTTTTTATGTAAATACTACTAGGGACTTGGGCAACTTATTCGTGCCTTCTTTTCTTCCTTTTATTTTTTACTTCAAACCCTAGGGTATTTTAACATAAACAACTTTTCTATTTTTATTTTGTACTCCAGACCCTAGGGTATTTTAACATAAAAAAGAACTTTTTTGTTTCACAAACATGCACCACCCGGTGGGGGTTCAGGGGACCTGCGAGGTCCATTCCCACCTCCACTGGCTGGAGTCTACTGGTGGGGTTTGGGGGGCCCACTGGGTGCTCTCCCACCTCCACTGGGTGGGGTCTACCTGGTGGGGGTCTAGTGGGGCCCCGTGGGTCTCCACAACTCACCGGGTGGGTTTCCCACTAGGAGGAGAGAGAGATATGGAGAGTGTATATATATACATATATATGTATGTATATATTCTTTATCATTCCTCTTTTCTTTGTTCTTTTTGGTTTGAGTCAAAATAAGAGTCCATCACAGACTCTTATTGACTGAGCACTGCCCTCTCTTCCTTCTCTCTTCTCCTCCTTTGCAAGAAAAGAACGAGGGGGTTCTTGCCTTTTTCTTCCCTTAGTGCAGGGACAGAGCAAAAGTTCTGCAGCTTGCCTTCTTCCTTTTGTCTTGCTGGCTCAGGGCACGAAGTAGGTATCATCCTCTTCCTTTTTCGTTGTCCAGATGAGTCTTCTCTCCTCTTTCTCTTGCTTGTTGTCACAAAGGACAAGTGGAGTGCTGTCCTCATCTCCTTCCCCCTTTCTTAATCATAAACGCACTGTATGCATATGCATGAGAGCTGCTCAACATAATGTCCGAGCAGTCAATATAGCTTCCTTGCTCATTCTCACATAGATATTTGTATCAATTTCATGTATCTTGCTGTAAATTTACTCATGGGGTGAAGCTACTTGGGAAATGCTTGCATTTAGGGTCCAACAGCAACTTAACATCAGAATCCTGTGTGTCAAGGCAAGCTGGCCTTCGACATTGGTGACCTCTTTTTGAAGCTTAGTGATACCACAAATTCATTAATGAGCAAAAAACATGTACATATATATCCAAAGAACCATCATTGAAGAATCCTGTATAAACAAATAGGTAAAACTATAAAATTCGAGTGCCAAAGAGATGCTGAGTATCTCTGTACAGGTTGCCAACAAGGGTGCACTCTGACTATTCTTCCTGCCAAGGGAGAACCTTATTCCAAAACCCTTTTAAAAATAAACCACAGATCCATCAGAGCTATGGAAAATCCTAGTGTGACACTTCTTTTTGAAGGTTAATAGTATTCATAGGCAAATTTGTGAATTCTCAACCAAAAAAGAATACCCTGACTAGTGGGTCTAACTTCCAAAGTCCAGAAATTTCATCTGATTGCTGCAGCAGGCTAGAAGATCAGACCAAAGGAGTTCTAGTTGAACCTCAGAGAGGTTGCTCACCAGTGCAGTGGATCCATGGATTGTGTGGCACTGCAATGTGCTCAAATGAATTTGCCTGTCCTGTTTGCTTGTCTCCTTCGCATCAATTTACTTCTTGCTTTATGCAAGTGCTTGGTTTGGGGTTATCCAGAAAGAATCAAATGACTAATGTGATGTGAAACCACCATAAAGGTAAAAAGCTTCCTACTCTTTCAAGCAGTCCAAACCAGATGACCCACTTTGGTCTCTAATGCAGGGTAATGGAACAGTGATGTGAAATGGGATGCGTCTCGATGAGGGGCTGGACTGGACTACTCTCCTGGGCACAATTGGGGTGACTGTCTGGCTGGCTGAGTGCTGCGAGCAGCCAGGAGGGCGGGCGCGAGGGCCGGACGTCGTGAGAGGAGGCCAGAAGGGGGTGTGCTTTGATTTTCTGGCGGTGTCGCAGGGATCCCGGCAATCAGCGATGGGGTTGCCAGACGGCGCGAGATTGCAGGGAAAAGAAAGGGGGAATGGAGCCGGCACGGTGGAGGTGGTGCAGAGGTAGCCCGTGGTGGTGGTAGCAGGGCTGCTGTTGTTGTCGTTTGCGGTGGAGGGCAGGCGGAAGGCAGGAGGCGACAGCGGCTGCGGTCCTGTTCATGCGCTGAAGCGGAGGGGAGGCTCCTGTGGTGGGGAAGGAGGGTGGGAGCGGCGGTCCCGCGGCGAGCAGGCGGCAGTGGCGGGTGTGACCGGTTGAGAGGGCGGCTAGGGTTTTAGTGGGGAAGAAGGTTGTGGAGGAGGAAGGAGCAGGAGGGGCGTGGGGTTTGGGTGCGCAGGGGGTTTGGGGCTTCTGCTCGTGTGGGGAGAAGAAGTCGGAGGGAGGGAGAAGAAAGGGCATGAATAGTGAGGAGGGAGGAAGAAGACGAGGAAGAGAGGGGGGATAGGTACAGAGGTGAGAGTGTAGGCTTTGTGCCCTCCCCTTCGCAGGGACCACGTGGGGTTTGCCTCTTCTCAAGTTACTCTCAACTCCATCATAGAGAAGGAAAAATTCTGTAAAACCGCACTCCAAAATTCTTCATTAATTGGAAAAGTGGGATTACAAGACTATATTTTAGGAGTTAGGCTAGCCCTAACCCTAACACGACCCTTTTGGACGACTTTACCCATAGACTCAAAAAAATAGTGCGAAAATCACACCAAAAATTACAGAAAAATAGAAAAGACATTAAGTTGCCTCCCAGTGAGCCCAATGCTACTATAAGACAAAAAGTTAAGTTAGGAAATCGACGCCTACAACACTAGACTCAAATAAAGGCAAAATACGTAATAAAATAAAACAATGACTCTATTATGACTCTGATCGTCGTCTGTGTAAATAATATCATCGTGCGAAACGCCAATCGAGTATGTCGTCCAATGTCAGGAGTCTCGCTCCGCATCAAATAGTTTATGATATTTTGCTTGTTCATTTTCCTGTGTAGTTTTCTGAAAGGCCTGCTGTCTTATCCTTAATATTCTAGTGTGTGCAATGTATTTTCCCTATATATATGTGACACTCACTGTCAAAATAAAAGAAAATGTCAAGAATTCTTCTGTTGACTTTGATAATATACAGAATGGGAATTTTGATTTGGCACTCGTTTGGAATAACATTTAATATTTTATCTTTGATGAATTCAGGTCATTCTGTATGCTGCTGTTCTGATGGTTCTCATATTCCCATTTGATATTTTCTATTTGTCATCTCGCTACTACTTTTTAAGGACACTTTGGCGTATCGTACTTCCATTACAGGCAAGTTTTTTCATTTTCCATTTTTGTTGCAGTCCATATTTATTTTATTTTTATTCTCAGTAAAAAAAGTTTGACTACCAAGTTTTGCGTTTACAGTCTCTATTTCTTTGACCCTAATCTTTGCCTACTGAGTTTGGGTGATAAAAACATAATGACAAACTTTGTTCTCTGACAAAACAACCTTTCATCTCCATCAAATATGATGATGATTTCTTTAAAGGTATCTTGTCAATTTCCTTGAGAATAGGTAAGAGCACCTGTTTCCCTTCAATTTAAAAAAATGCAGTATCTTGTGAGAATGATGACAAGCCTCTTGGTGTATTCTAGACAAAAAACAGACCCTAGTATTTTTTGTTTCCAGAAGTTTAATTTGTGGGACAGATCCATGACCTCCGATATTCTTTTATCAACTTGTGGTGGTTCTAGTTACGTCAAAGTTGCCTGTGTGGGTATCATGTTCTTCCACACGTTGTTAGTGGAGAATGTTTAGTGAATTTTTGTCATCATAAAGGCGACAAAGCTGATGTGATGCGGCCTTTACTTGTACTTTCATTTTATGTCTTTTCCCAATACATCAGTGGTACTATCCACTTTTCCAAAAAAAAAGCTGATGTGATGGGAACAATTATCTTTGTCCGGTCACAATAGGACAATAGGTCTCATGCCATAATTTCTTATAAGAATTAGAATTTACTAGTGTTAATTTGGATCTTCTGTTGGAATCATCTGATCAGAAATGTACTTGCATAATTGCGAATGACTTTAAAGGACATTCTTCATGGAATCAAGAACATTTCTAAATGTTTTTTTTCTCATTCATAGTGTGCTGTTGATCCACGTTTGTGAGAGAAACCTTCTTAGTCAATATTGCTGTGCATGTTGTGTGATGCTTTAGCTGCAACTCTATTTATCAATCTTTTATAGCAAAACCTAATTTTCTGGTTTGCTGGATGATGAGGTTCCATGAATCTTCTTATGATGCAGGCAATAAGCTTTTCTGATTTTTTCTTGGCTGATATTCTGACCTCCATGTCAAAGGTATGTTAAGTGGTTGCTTTCTTTCCCAAATAGAGGTACAGATGGAATGCACAATATCTTGTGTAGCTACTGCATCTTAACCTACACGATAGCAATGCAAAAGTCTAACAATAAGATATTGAGTCTTCTCTTTCAAACATCTACGTCAATGATATTTCTTTTTTTGTTTTTGGGGGGGGGGAGAGGGGGTTGGCCGGCTTATGTACGTATTCTGCTGCACAAATTCTTACACATGAAATACTGCTTGGTTTCCTCATAACTGGCCAGAGCTAAGTTTTGTAGGTAGTCTGTGGTCATGCAGCTCCTCATTTAACCTATTATAATACTTTAGCAATTTCATCTCCTGTCTCACCTTTATTTTGTCACATGGAGACTGGAGAATAGTAATACCCAGATCAACATGTAAGAGAAAATCGTAAGAATGTCTTGCTTTTCTAAATTAGATGCTCCAAGAGAGTTGGCCTGTGCAAACTTGGGATTGGATTCCTCTCTCCCCTCCGACCCCATGTTTGAGGAACCTGGCCTTTTGAAGAAAATAAGGAGAACCATGTCAGAGTATTCAAAGTGGCTAACTAAATTTTTTAATAAAATTTTAAAGGAACGGAGAATGCCAGAAGTTTGGAGAAAAAGTGTCGTAGTTCCTTTCTATAAAAACAAAGGAGATATTCAAAGTTGTAATAATTATCGTAGAATTAAGCTTATAAGTCATACTATGAAACTTTGGGAAAGAGTAATTGAAAAACGCCTCCGATGTATGACTACTGTATCGGAAAATCAGTTTGGTTTTATGCCAAATAGATCTACTACAGAAGTTATTTTCTTACTACGGCAGCTAATGGAGAAGTATAGAGAGATGAGAAAAGATTTGTATATAGTTTTTCTTGATTTAGAGAAGGCGTACGATCGAGTACCGAGAGAATTGATTTGGTGGACATTAAGAAAGAAAGGAATCTCTCAAGGATATGTTGATTTGATTAAAGATATGTACGGCGGTGCTATTACTAGTGTTCGAACTATTGCTGAAGAGACTGGTGAATTTCCCGTTTCTATAGGTTTGCATCAAGGTTCTGCACTAAGTCCGTATCTCTTTGTCTTAGTTATGGATGAAGTAACTAAACAATTGCATGAGGATATCCCTTGGTGTATGCTATTTGCAGACGATATTATTTTAATTGATGAGAGTATTGATGCTCTAAATGCTAAGTTAGAGCGTTGGAGACTTGCCTTGGAGTCTAAAGGTTTTAAAATTAGTAGGAGTAAGTCAGAGTTTATGCACTGTAATTTTAGTAATGGGAGAATGGTTCAGGAAGACATGGTTCTAATTGATGGACATAACATTCCGAAGAGTAGTAGCTTTCGATATTTAGGGTCTATCATACAAGAGAATGGGGAGATTTATGATGACGTTACACATAGGATTAAGGCAGGCTGGTTAAGATGGAGAAGTGCATCAGGTGTCCTTTGTGATCGTCGTATGCCTGTGAAACTCAAAGGGTGGTTTTATAGAACGGCTGTGAGACCTGCTTTGTTATATGGTACCGAGTGTTGGACAGTACGAAAGGAACACATCCACAAAATATGTGTAGCAGAGATGGGGATGTTGAGATGGATGTGTGGCAAGACTAAGAAAGACAAGATTAAGAATGAGCGCATCCGTACGGACTTAGGGATAGCTCAATTGATAGTAAAATGAGAGAAAATAGACTCAGGTGGTTTGGACATGTGTTTCGTCGCCCTAACTCAGCGCCGGTTAAAAGATGTGACCAAATCTTAGTGGATGCTAGTAAAAGAGCTCGAGGAAGGCCTAAAATGAGATGGTGCGATGTTATTAGGAAGGACATTAGTTCCTTGAGTTTAAATATGAATATTACACTTGATAGAAATCTTTGGCGGAACAGAATTCATGTAGCCGACCCCAATTAATTGGGATAAGGCTCTGATGATGATGATGAAGGAGAACCATGTCAGAGGCAGCAGGTTGTCATAACATCATTCTTGCAAGTTGCTACGCACCTGATTTGGACAATTGCCATCGCCTTTATTGGGACTTCATTTAGAAGTTCCAGCACTGGCAGGTGTTAAACTATACATCACTGGACAACTTGGTACAGTCACACTTTTTGAGAAACAATTGCTACCTCTTGGTACATTCGTACATGCCACTTTCCTCAGAAAGAGAAGGGAGAGCACTCCTCCTGAATACAATGCCATTTTGCTGTTTTCCTTGAGTATGGTTGATGTGCCCTGGTGTAATCTGCAAGATCATCTGTGCTGGTCTAGGGTTTGGTCTGTCCACTGGGAGGAGAACCCTTGTATTTAGAAGTTTCGTCGTGGAAGCTTCAGGTGTTTTCTTCCTTGAGGTGAAAAAAACCATATTTCACAAAAGCCAAAAAAAAGTATCAATCATCCTAAATGGGATATTCTTAACAGAATAACATTTACTGTTCTGGCAGTGGGGGCTAGAACAGCTGCAACCTACCTTAGTTAACCATTGTCACATAAGGTTCCAGTCCTTCACGATGAATTTCCTCTTTGTCGCTCAAAGTCTAACCCTGAAGATGTCAGAAAAAGACCATGGAAGTCATTCATAAAAATCCTTCTGTTTCTAGTCCTTCAAAAGTTATGTAAACGAGCTGGAAATAAAATTCTCCACCACTCTGTTAGCAGGTAATAGTCATTTTCTCCCACCTGGCCAAGAAGCTCTGCACATTCCCTGGTGCCTGCGGCATTCTGTGTACATTTCATGGTAGCCTACCATGTCACATTGATAACACCACAAGCAATAAACTCGTGATCAGCTGTCTCTTCATGTATAGCACTAAAAGGGTATTGACGTTGACGCTGGTTAGCACAATCTCCAACTGGTTGGACATGGGTATCCTTTCCGCTGTAGTTTTTCCAAAGGAAAATTCTGATTATTGACAGCATCAGCTTGGACCATACCAAAATTTTCACCAAGTCCTACATCCACCATCCTCATATGCCTTAACAAATCATCTAACACTTAACCTTCTTTTTGCTGTCTGTTTCCAGAGCCCTTCTCTCCTCCCTGCCAGCCGTATGGAATTTAGATTGTTGAAAAATTGCACAGCTTCTTCCAGCTCTGCTTGTGTGAAATCTCTTCAGATTTGTGTGTTCATGGAGCAATTTACTTTGAAGGTTTCGTAATTGTCTTTTTTCAACTCATTTCTTGATGGGAGGAAATTGGCTTTTGCCTTAGGAATTGTGATTAGATGGGGAGGAAGGAATGAAATCATATGTTGGTGCAATTAGTGTCTTTGTGGGTAGCATGGGTGGAAAGGAACAGAATTTGACATGTGGGTTATTTTTTCTTTGTTCTACTGTTTGTCTTATATGAGAGCTCCTTTATCAAGTGGATGGTGTAATCCCTCTATTTTTTTTAAAATGCCATATCTAGTTTTTATCTAAACTAAAAAGAATGAGCTTTTCTTTTCTTTCTTTTTATTAGTCTTTTGCGATACAACCAGCATATGATCTTCTGTTGTGAATTAAAGATGCAGTCTGCCCCACAGCCTCACAACTTTTTTCATTTCTGAAACTGGATAGTCTCCGAGTATCTACTAAACTGTGGTAGGAAAATTTGTAGTTTCACCCCACTTTGTTTTGAATGTATTTCTGTTGTCTACAATTGATTGGAAAACATTCTTTTTTAAATTGTGGTTGTGATTGTTGAATGGCATGTACAATAAAGAAAATGCACCTTGGTTTGTTTCTAACAACAATTTGTGCAGGTGCTTTCGGATCTGGAACGTTCAGTTTGTCGAATGGTCAATAGACAGGTTAGTTTTTTAGTTATAAATCTGCTCTGTTTCAGTATTCGCATCATAAAGTGCCGTGGACTCGAATTGTCAGTCTTCTATTCTTTTGCTTTGAACAATTTGGTCAATTCTTTGACTTCCATGCTACCTGCTAGGAAATTTGCAGTTATCCTTTGACGGACTTTAGAATGTACAACTGCCTTACTGAAACAATCCTTCCCAGCCAAAAGCAGGAAAAGGGGAAAAATAATGTATGATTAATTGGATTTAAACCAAATAAAGTACATCAGCTTTAGGCAAAAGCCTTGGTTTTTGCTTGATTTTTTTTTGGATATCTAACAGATAATCCTCGAGGGATGTGAGCCCGGGGTTTTATGGCGGTGGTACAAAAAAAGGAGTGGCTTGATGCGTTGGGTAAGACTCGAACTCGAGTGACCCTGTAATCGCTCAGCTCTCCGTACCACTTTGCTAGATTCCCCGTTACCAAAAAAAAAAAAAAACTTATACATCAGTTGCATCCTCTTGAAATTCAGCTTTAGTTCACTATATAACCAACCACTTGATGCTAGTTTCCCATTTGACTGATATTTTCATCTTGAGCCTTTTTTTCCCCCTGATGACTGGGGGAAACCCACCCGTCACCAGCGTCAGCGTGCAGCCGCTTTGGACCTACAGACCCTACCGCTTGCGCATCATGGGGTCCTAAGTTAATGTAATAGAAAGAAGGATGAACTTTTTTTCCTGCTTTCTTATATAAACTGAAAGAATGCATATCCTTTCAAAGTATTATTCCCTTTTCTTTTTTTCAGTTTTTTTGTCCTTTCTTAACAGTTGGTTTTGTTTTTTCTTTCTTAGCAATGCTCATATTAAGATGGCCACAATTTTAATCTATTCACCTCTCACCACAAACACAGATACACTCTGAGAGGAGAGGTGAGAAAGGCGATCATGACAGTATTGATGCAGCCTCTACATCGGATCCACCTCTCAACAAAAGAATGCCACATTCAACATAAGGAAAACAGAACTTAGAAATGGGTGGTGTTTCTTTTGGATACCCGGAGAATTCCTTTTAGGTCTTTGAAACCCAACAAGTGATCTGTAATTTTCAGTGTGTATCAAAAGGGCACTCGTCATGGGTTGGCTCCTGGTGTGACCTTGGGTCTGGAAGTCACGGTGGCAACCAATTGCCATTCCATTAGGCATATATGGACCAATATGCAGGTCATAAGTGCAGTTGGATTCTCACCCCCCTTTGCCGAAGGGGTGTTTCTATGTTCAAGGCTACAGAACATGAGCATAAAAGGGGATAGCGATATTTGAAGTAAAGGTTGTAAGCAATTTTTATTTATAGGCAGTTGGTGTCGATAAAGGATAGGGTAGGGACCTCTCCCTCCTATCCTTCCCTGTTTGAATGTACCTCCTCTATTTTTAATAAAATTGGTGGTACATTCCCCCTTCTTTAAAAAAAAAGGGGACACTGGGATAGTGATAGTTTAGCATTTGTGGCTTGAAAATATGTGGATTTTTCTAAAGACAGGTGGTTGGAATAGCAATCATATGTGAGATGAAGCATTTTCCTTATCAAAAAAGAAAGAAGACTGAAGGAAGCATGACTGGGTAAGGAGAGGGTTAAATGGGCACTTCCCAGGTTGCATTCACTATGACATGTCTGCTAACCTGTTTCCCAAAAAGAAAAAGTCAGAGTCTGGTCTCGTTGGCTCGATGCTCTATCTTTGTTCATTTCTTTTGCCAACATAACAGTGAAAAGAAGAGTTGTTAGGTTGAATTTATTCTATATCTGTGGTCTCATGAATTACTTGTAAACAAGCATGGCAAAAATTATTTGTGGACATTCTCAGTCCTGGAAAGCTTCCATTTTGAACACCTCCGTGATTGTATTAACCATCCATGCATAAGCAAAATTTAGAATGTCTTATAATATTCTTATATGTAACAATAAAAAACCGGCTTTGTGGTTTGCTAGGTTGCAACAATCGCATGGTTTGAAGCAGATTCAATTTGTGGCAGCCACTCTGTTGCAATACCTTTCATTCTTGTGTTACCATACTTATTCCGTTTATTCCAATGTCTACGTCAGTACAAAGACACAAAGGAAAAGACTTGCCTTTTCAATGGTATGATTCTCAAGAAATAAGTTCATTCACATCTTTTGTGATGTTTCTTTCCATGAATTATACAAGCTCCATATGTGGACCATTACGGTCATAAGTCACATTTAAATTGATTTCTGATAATCATAAAATGAATGATTTTGGTATCTCCTTTTAGCGTGATTAGTAATGATTCTTCATGGAGTGAACCACATTGTTATCATTATTTTGATTATTAATATTTTAATGAATTGTGACCATCTGACCACCTTAAAAAACATTATATTATAAATATGGTAAGCATCACATGGAAATGGGACCCTAATTCTGTATATGCTCTTTCTGATTTAAAAATACTTTATATTTAGTTTGACAGGCTTGCGGATGCTTGCTCGCTTGTTATCAGCAAACAGTTTCTCTCTCCGACATCTAAATGTAATGTCAAATCTTTTCAATGTGAAGTGAGGTTCATAAGCAATCATCTTCTTGCTGAAACCATGGATGTGCACCAGCTCCTAGCCACTTATGGATTGCTGAGATTGAGATTTAGGGAGGGCTTAAGGTTGACTGGTACAAAGATTTGTCCACGCAACCTACCCTCCATCTAGCAGTTGCAAGCTTTCAAGAGCAGCTGGGAACTAAACACAGTAAGCATGTTAATTAACAAGAAACAAGCTTGTGGCAGAATGCTTTGGTTATTTACATCTAAACCAAGGGGCACAGATCAGACATGGGTTTGGTTGGCCTAAACTCAAACCAGGTCACCCTGATCCTGGTTCAGTCCTGCTGATCCCTGCGATATAAGAGTACAGGATTAATGTTGGTTTTTTTGTGTATATATTTTTCCGGGGGGTGGGGAACCCATGGCATACTGAGAGGTTCAGAATGGGGATGGCAGAGGTCAACTACCAGAAAAGAATGAAGATGCAGCACAGAGGGGTATCACAGGTTGGTGGGGTGCAACAGTTGTTTGACCTTGGCACAGTCCAGTGGAAATGGGGTGCGCACGTTTATGTGTGAGAGAGAGACTTTCCGGTTTAAGGCCTAGCTGGCTAAGCTTGAGAGTGTGAGAGAGAACAATGGAGAGATTGAGGTATAGAGAGGGTTTCATGGAGAGGTGGTGCTAAGAGATCCCTTACCGTTCTCTCTTCTCTCACATTCTCCCTTTCTGAGAAATATTCAAGTTTTTAATTTCCTCATGGGATCTCCTACCGCTTAGTGTTGTCCATATTCTTTTTTGAGGTTCTCAATCTGTATGTTGTCTCAATGGTATGGGAGGTCATAAATATAAGATTTCATATTTTTGTGGGAACACATCATTTGTGTTTCATTTTATAAACAACTAGTTGCACATTTTGTCTGAGTATGTTTGCGCTATGGCTGGCTTATTGTACTAGTTCTTATTGTTCATCCTCTATCGCATATTGCCTGCATTTCAAAAATCTTGTTCTAGCGGATTGATCATTGATTGAAACACGAAAGGGGTATTTTTTATGAACCCATATTTGATTGATGGCAATCTTGGGTTTGTTGACTTATTATCTTCCTGTTTTTCACTTATCTGCTGCAGCGGGCTACGGGAGGTTGTGTTGCCTTTTTTCCCTCCTCCCCCCAGCTTCTCATTATGTTTTGTTTGTTCTTCATTTTTAATTTCTCTACAACGTTGCTCTGTATATCATATTCAGCATTAAAGTATTCGACAGCAGTCCCGGTGATTGGTCTCTCAGCCCTGAAGTATCACGTCTTTGCTGAGAAATGGACAAGTTTTTATCGCCCTCTCTGGCTGATTTCTACTCTCATCAATTCGTTATATTCGTTTTACTGGGACATATCTCGGGACTGGGACTTGGGGTATGCGTCTCTCTAGAGCATGTTTTATGTAATTCGCGGTCGCCATTCCTGTCTTTTCTAGACCCCCCCCAAAAAAAGAAAGCGTACTGACTCTTCTTCTCTGTGGCTACTTTGCCTGTCGGCAGTGTTTTCACTAGAATATTCAAGTTCAAAAGCCCGCATCCTATATCGGGCATTTTATATGGACGTAGATGGGTAATTGTCTCCGAACCACCTTGTTAGCTGCCCATTCATGTCTCTTATTATCGACAAGATTAATGTAATGTCTTTGGATTATCAGGTCTTCTATTGGGTCATTGGAAGCAACCTCATCCTTCGGTGCACTTGGACATACAAGTTGTCAGCTCATCTTCGGCATAATTACCTGACCGTCTTCACCATTACAGCTCTGGAAATATTTCGACGATTTCAATGGGTTTTCTTCCGGGTAGAGAATGAGTGGAACAAGATGACCGTGAAATCAAGCATGCAAGTATCCATGGAAGAGGTTCCAAAGGAGGAAGATAGATTACTTAGCTCTTCAAATCACAATGTATAAGCGGAATTTTGCCCAGTCTTCAAGCTCTCTAGTTATTATTATTGTTATTTTTTATATTGGAAGGGGTTTTCCTTATCCGTTCCATGTTAATATCCTAAACTGTCCATTCTTTGAAATATATGATAGGCATATTAACACCAGTATCAAATGTCGTTGTAGTTCTCACAAAATGCGGACCACACTTTCTGTTTATTATTGTTGTGGTAGATGCAGTTTTTATTTTTTTTGAGAAATGTTAGCCGAACGTCTTGACGGGTAGTAAAGTTACCCATCTAGGCCCTCTTTGATTGAAGAATAAGGTGGGGTATCCTACCGTATTCTCTCCTACTCAATTTGGTAGAGCATTTTAGCTATTCTCCTGTATTCTCCCTAACCTTCTCGGTCTCCGCGTTAACGCTGGTTAACCTATTCTGCCGAGCCGGTGGAATACGTTTTAACCCGTGTGCAGCAAAAGGTATTTGCTTCGTCCTCCTCCACCTCCGAACTCTACCTCCGCGTCTCCCATGTCGCCCTCCTCCGCGTGCGACACAGACGATCATCATCCGGCCTGCAACGTCTGCTCCGCCGTCGGCTGCCTCTTCCCTCCTCGACGTCTTTGGCTTCGCTGCCCCGATCTGACCGTGTTGCTCTCCCTGCCATGCTACTCGTCTGTTGCAGGCTCCGCCCCCACGCTCTGCTGCTTCCACGATTGAGGCGGTCAACAACTGTCATTACTACTCGGGCACTGCCTCGGTTCGAAAACCCTCTGCAATCTTGCGTCCAATCACCTCTGCAATCTTCTGAAATCGCCCGGATCGTGTGGCTGGGGTAGGGGTCCTTCCACCTTTTCTGCTCCCCGTACCCACCTTTTACGGAGAGGGTTTGAATCGACCTCTGTATGACCGACGCTTGTGAGCCTACAGTGTTCTTCGGTGCTGCCCTATTTTAACTCCTCGGCTTCTTCGCAATGCCATCTCCATCATCCTTGGCAGACGCGGTGGCTTCTTCGGCGTCAAAGGACTGTGTCTCTTCTGCCTCTTCCTCGGCCCCTTGCCGCCACTGGTTCCTTCTTCTGCGAATCTTTTTTACTCATTCTGCACTGCTTTGTCTCTTCTTGTTGTGTTGTACTTTTTACAACCCGTTCACTATTTCTGGAGGACATGGGCTGTAGTTTCATATTCCATTCTTCTTCTGTGATTCACCTCTGCATATGATGTTCCATTGTACCACGCTCTGGTACGCATACTCCCCTGCGCTGATTCACATGTATATCTGATTTTGAAAAGCTGCAAGTAAGACATCGGTATGATCTCCGGTAATCGTAATCTGCCATGTAATATCATATGCCTTTCTTCTTGCTGTGCTTTCCCTATCCTAATTGAAGATGGTTCCATTTTACCATGATCTGGGTCGGATACTACCTTGCGCAGGTTCACCTATGCAACAGATTTTCAATAACCCCCAACTAGAACCTCGGTATGATCCCTCAAATCATTGTGGATAATGACATTCAACTCCTGGTTAGTCCTTTTTTGAATGATTTACTCAACTTGGTTGTGGAACTACCATGTGGTTTTTTGTGTCATCAGATTCCGCTCCTACCACCTTCTCTTCCTTTATATGAATTTATGCCTCTTTTCCCAGAGGTCAACTCCAGCATGGCTTATCCATGCATTGATAATAGTGCTTTATGGTTTTGGGTGAGGAGTACCGGTTGAACTTTCCATGGAACGTCATTAGGCAAACATCAATTTAGCTTGAATAGGGCATTTGTGTTGAAGGCTATACACTCTGACTTGTAATACATTCACTGCTTTATACTTGGAACTCCCAGATCCATGGCCATTCTTGTTTATTCTTTATACAACATTCTATTCGAACAGCTTTACCAATCTAGGACCTTAAAAATATCAGCGTGCTTCTTAAGTGCAGCTTTAGATTACCTTATTCATGCCAATTTCATACGTTTGCCCCTGTGCTGGGAAAAGCCTTACTTCACAGATGTTTGATATCTTATAATGTCTATGATATAGTACATTCTGGTAACACAATGGCAAGATTAGAGAGTGTAGATATAAGGTTGTTTGGATATGCCCAACATGGTTCAGATCATGTTCCATTGAGAAGGTTAACTCCCAGTTAAGTGTATTGTGGAAGATTAAACTCATGATAGTAGATCCAGATTTTTCAGAGATAATGTCTTCACTGATGTCCCATGTATTGTACTTTGTTTTGACATCTTAATTTTTTTACTTATGTTCCTTCATTGTTTCTTAGTTTTGTGCTTATCATTAGTTTGCATTAGTTCATGTGATACCCTTGGATATTGGCATGTGCGTTTGTTTTTAAACCTATTGAGCCTTTGTATCTATCGGCCAATCGACTGCTGTTGACGATTAGGGTTTTTCATACTAAGTTAGGTCAGCCCTGTACTTGTTTACTGCTTACAGTTAATGTTGTAGTTTGTTGCTTACTTGGGTTGTAGTTTGCTTACAAAAATTTTGAGGGTCACATTAGGTTGGTGATTGTAGCTGTTGTTGCCAAATCTCTCTGATATTTCATCCGAGCAGACACAGGTTAACAGAATACATTTTCTAATGTGCTTGATTGGTGTCTTGCATTTCTTTTGTATTTTAGTGGCAATGATTTTTGCCTTTTTGTTTATGTACAGCTACTTTTTTTCTTATCTTGACTGCGCTGGGTGTCAGATTCTACATTGTTTACTCTCTGCAATCATATTTACACTCCTGAATCACAATCTGAAATTCCTTGTGTGCTAGTCATTGAAATTATATTTTTCTAGATGACAATTCAGCAATACTTAAGTAGTGCAAAGTCCTTTATTTATTGGTTTCCAAAGTGAATATTTTGCAGATTCTTTAATGCTTAAAATATATAGGTTATATGAGTATAAGGCAAAATTAGATAAAAAGCCTCTCTGCATACCAAAACCTTATATCACAAGCCCTTGCAATACCCTTATGACTCGATCTGATAGCCTCCAAGTTGTGTTGAAGGTCTTCATGTATCTTTCTCCTTGCAAGCTGTGTGATCCACCATGCCTGTATCTTTAACGTTGTCGGGAAGTAGGATTGCCACATAGGGTTTATACCATTAAACTCATATAGGCAGACAGTTTATAGCTATTTTCTGATTTTATAAGATATGTGCCTGTTTATTTGAGGGTCAGATAAGTACGTCTGTTGCTTACAATATATAAATTAAAACTCATTACTGTGTTCACATTCTCATATCTAATTTTTTAATGTTTTTTTTGTCTCGATAGGTACTTAACCAGCTTAAAGAGGAAGAGGACATCTCGGATAGCTACCTCTGGTAAGTTCCGTCGCCAACCCATTACACAAATGCTATTTCATACTTCTTGTTCTTCTAATTCATGTAAATTATCCACCCTGGTGTGTAACTAAAGTACTTTTTATGATTTGGCTACTAATATTAGGGTCAATTCCAAATGAATCTGCTTCCACTAGAGTTAAGGCCCGTGTTCAGAATTGGACTACGGCTCAGGATAGGGTTCTCCTTCAATTATTGATCGAGCAATATGATAAGAATAATTACAATTCTGGTATGTTCAAGCCTCATTGTTGGGCTGAGATAGTCCCGATGTTTAATCGATCGTGTAACCTGAACTACGACCGTCACCAATTAAATAATCGTTGGAAGACAATTAGAAAGATTTATGGTATTGTTGATGAGTTGCGGAATAAATCTGGATGGAGGTGGGACAGTGTGAACAATGTGCCTGTTCCCGGATATGAAGGGGCATGGGATGAATTAATTCAGGTACTTTATGACTTGTGCGAATAATTATCCAGTTTACATTCCTCGCCTATTTGTTTTCACAGAGTGACATCTCCAAATCCTACTTTATTTCAGAGTCGACCGGAGTTCAGGTTAATTAGAGGTAAACCATTTATCTTCCTACGTGAGATGGACTATCTTTGTAGAAAAAGTTGTGCAAGGGGGTGGGACGCCGACTCCTCACGGCCCCGACAAGTCACGCAACCTACGGAAGTGCATGCAAATGATTTCTTGACCCCTTTAGGTGGTGCATTTGATGTTGGTGGGCTTGATAATATTACTGACACTTTGAATGTGTCTCAATACGCACAACCTTCAAGACCTACATTTAACACACCTCCTTTGAGTATGGGAGTGGAGGATGAAGGAACTTCTACACCGGCCAATAACACAGTTAGCTCTGGTAAGAAGAGTCGTCAAAAGAAGCTTGGAGATGAGGCATTAACCAAGTTTGCTGGGGCTATGCAGGATAGGAGTGACTTGGTCAGGCTCTTACGAGGGGAGCGTACATCTTCCCTCCACATGGCCGATGACACCCCTACCATGCGAGCATGCTTCGACATACTGAAGGCAGATCCAAACCTTGATCGGAACATCTACCTCAAAGCAGTGGATTTATTCAAGGATCCAATAAATAGAAAATTATTTATGGAGCTGCACGAAGAAGACAGGATTGACTGGGTGCTAGTTCACATGGTGTAAACGTTATTCTTGCACTTGGACTATTTGCTGTTATTCCCCAGCCCCACTTTATCATGCGTTGTAATTTTAAACTTACTTGCTGTCCCTTCTTCTTGCTTATCCCATGGAGTGGACCTTATCATGTGTTGTACTTTTTTAAACTTCATTCCTGCCCCTTGTACTTGCTTATCCTATGGAGTGGACCTTATCATGTGTTGTACTTTTAAACTTACTTGATGCCCCTTCTACTTGCTTACCCTATGGAGTGGACTTTATCATGCAAATTTCGCATATGATATCGTAGTCGCACCTATTGTGTTTCATAAACTCTTACTTGCAGGCAATTGAAGGTCGAAAAATGGGAAGATACTAATGCTATGTAGTGTGGGTTGGACGAGAACCCGGTATTTATTACAGCTGGCTTGAATGTTTTGTCCAGGTTAATGGATATCCTGGGGCTCGTTACAAGGGTTTTCACTCGGTAGAGGATGCACACAAGGCTATAAATGGGTGTGACAACAGCGGGCATACACATATTCATGATCGGTCCCAAGTAATTACAAGGCATATGCCTGCGTCTCCTGCAAATCCTATGTCACCCTATCATGCAATGAGCCAATCACTGTTACAGTAGAGGACACAAATATCGAACTTGTCTTGTATTGTTGTTGTCCTGTTGATAATTCTAGTAGTGTTGCTGTTGTTTATATTACTTACTCTCGTAGTTGTGTTCTTTAAGGCGGGGACTTCATAGACTATGCTTGTTCACAAGTACTTTTTCTCTGTTATGTACAGGGTTATATGTGTAGACACGTCATTTTTAACATTTCTGTGATTAAATTTCATATTATGCTACGATGCCCTAAAGTGGCTTACGCATTTGACTTATGTGTGTGATTAGTCATTTTTTTAGCTTTTATATAAAAATATAATAAAAAAAATTCAGAAAAGGTTAAAAAAATACAAAAAAATCAAGAAAAGTTTATAAAGAAGAAAAATACAAAAAAATCGAGAAAAATTTATAAAGAATAAAATACAAAAAAATGAGAAAATGTTATTTAAAAAATACAAAAAATTAATAAAGGGTCATAAAAATACAAAAAAAATTAAAAAAAGGGTTATAAAAAATACAAAAAATATTGAGAAAAAGTTAAAAATAATAAAAAAATATAAACAAATATAAAACCCATATATACATATATATATATATATATATATGGTTGTAAATATATATATGTAATATATATATATATATGGTTGCAAATATATATGTGTGTAATATACAATATAAATATATATATATATACATATATACATGGTTGTAAAAATATATACGTAGATGTATATATATATATATATATATATAATTTTATTCTAATAAGCTTAAACAAAAGAAACAAAAATATTCTTAATCAACTTAAATAAAATAATATTAATCATTTACCCCACCCCCTATATTCTCGGATCTGGTTTCTTTCTTGTCTACTCATCTCTACCCCACCTTATCTCCCTCTCTCTCAATGCTTATCACACTCCTCCAATCAATGCCCAAAGAACTCATCTCCCTTTCTTCCTCTCCATGTCCCCCCATCGTCCTCCCCCTTTTTCTAACACATACCCGGCTGCAATAGCATCACAGAAGGCCCCCCTACCAGACACACACATTAGACCTCACGAACACCCTTGGCCTCCCTCTCTCATCACTTACACTCATCTCCCACGACACCATCCTCCGCTAACACCGTCGCAGCAAGGTCGTTTGTCTCTAACCGACGTCACCCCCCCGCTGGAGTTCCACTTCCCACGCCGCCGTCTCCCTCCTCACCTCTGCAAGACCACCCTGGTGCATCTCCACGCCGACCACCACGCCGGGGAGGCCATGCAAGCCTAACCGCCAACGCCGTCCACCCATGTCCGTCGCCTGTGAGCACCACCCACTCCTCCTTCGGCCATCGTTCCTCTTTCTCTCTCTCACGTGTCTCCCCTCAATCTCTCCCTCCATCCCTCTCTTCTACGTCGAGAAGAACCCTCCGCCAATGCCCAGAACGCCGGCGACCTCACCTCCGACTCCCCCTCCCTTCCACTCTCATCGCCGGTCGCCATCACCTTCAGCCACCTTTCGCGGGCGCCACCGTATGAGCCCACCTCGCACACCCCGTCCGTCAGCCGCCGACTCCACCTTGCATCACCACAGGTTGCCTCCACCGCGCCCCACGTCCTCGTCGTCAACAACCCGTGACCCCCACGCCGGTGAACCCAACCGCTCCCCCTTGACGTGAAGCCGCCCCGGCCGTCTCCAGCCACGCCGTCCACCACCTCCGGTTGCCGTCCGCGACAGGGATCACCACCGCCCGGCGCCACCTTGCCCAGACACGCCGACCACTGCCCGCTGCTGCCGCACCGACGCCGCCCATCTCCATCGCAACCGGCACCGCCAACCCACACCTCCACCTGCTAGCGCGGCCGGACGCTCTTCTTTCACTGCCAAACACGTCGGAAGCCCCCACCCCGGAGCACCCTCTCCGACTGTCGGCCGCCTGCACCGCTACTGCCGTCGCCGTTGTTGCCTCCCCGACGTCACCTGCCACTGTTGACACCCGTTTTATACCCATAAGTCGGGTCATCTCCTTATTCATTCAATATGATGCTCCGAGTTGTTCGCTTTTCATCGAGTCTCCTGATCAGTTGAAACCTGTTTCTTGGGTCTTTTCTTGGATAAAGAATTGGGTCCCGGTGGCATTTCGTTGGATAAAGCTTAGCAAAACCCTTCCCTATATTCTTGAATCTCAATGCTAAATAACGGTCCCAGACAGGTGCGTCACTTCCTTCTAACGGATGGATCTTAGACCGTTACTCTTTGAAGAGTCCTAAGGCTTAAGGCCACGTGTTCCGTGCTTATCCTGTTGAATCCACGTTGATAATAACGGTCTGTCGTGCAGCCGTTGCTTCCCTATGACGCCCTATGCCTTGACCGTCATTTCCTTGAAGAGTCCAGCTTGTTGGGGCTTCTTTCCGTTGATCTTATCTCTTTGGGTAAGGTTGAAAGTAACGGATGTTCCTTGATGCGTTACTTCCAAGTGGCGGTCTATCGTGCAGCCGTTACTTCTTTCCGGGAGTCCTGGCAGTTCAGGCCTTTTCTCTGCTACTCCGTGTTTGAGATAAGAACGTGGATTGACCTTATCTCTTTCTAATCCGATCCTCAGGACTTCCCGTTTGTTTCTGTGGACTCTTGGTGATATTATCCTCAAGGATTTGCTAAGACTTATCCCTTTTTCGTGCTGAATTATCCTCTACTCGACCTACGAGTTTTGAGGGCCTATAAATAGAACCCTTGAATTCATGGCCAAGAAGAGGAGATTTTAATTCACGACGAAGTGCTGCCGAACCCAGGAGCCATCTTCATCCATGAGGAGCTGCTTCCCACGTCCATCCATCTTCCAGTCAAGGGAGTACTTTTGTTTTGGTCTTTCAAGTTCATCTTTGCATGCTTGAGTTCTTCCTTGGTCTTTTCAAACAAAGCATTGTCCCTCCTCCTCCTCCACGTTTTTCACTGTTGTTCTAAGCATACAAACATCCTCCCAACTTTTAAAAACGCCTAGAGGGGTTAAAAAACCAAAACTCCCCGGTAATTCCCTCTCCTTTTGATGTTCTTAAGTTCTTTAAGAATTGATGCTATGCTTGCAAAGAGGGCTGATTGAGGTTGTCTTGTCTTGTCTCTTTACTTCTTTGGCAGGTTTACAGGTTCATTAGTACGAGGCCCAGGTCTTCTAGCCGGCTGGAAGAGTTGGAGTTAAAAGAATTCAAACTTTACTACTGCAGGTTATCTGACGGTCTGGTGCAGGAGCGTCACCCTCTTCTGGCGGTCTAGGGTGAGACCGTTACTTCAAGCAACGCACGGGTCTCTGGCCGTTACTTCCAAGCTGATCTGCAGGCTTTCCTTGGTTTTCTCTCCCGTGGGCGGGTGTTTCATCCACCTATTTCCAAGGTATATTGGAGTCTTTGACTTGTGTTTACTTTGGTGGCGATCACATCTTTCCTTGGTACTGGGCAATAGCTATTTCCTTCATCAACATCTTTTTTTTCCTTGCTTGTTCCACCCCTAGTGGTGTGTTTTCATTTACTCCTTGCTCCACGCCCCGGCGTGTGTTTTTCCTTTTCCTTAGCGTAATTTGATTGAGATAGCATGCCCATGCTAGAGCTAGCTATGATTGCCTAGGTTCATGTTCACATGTTCATAGGTTTGAGCAGATCTTTGATTGCTTGTTTGTCATCTTGCCATATTACTTAGCAAACCTCATAAGTAAGATCAAAGATAGGCAAATAAATATCAACAGATAATTTTTTGGCGATCACGGTGGGACAACTTGTGCCAATCGTGCTTCTGATTCTTGTTTAAACCTGCCATCATCTATTTGTTCAGTGGTCTTTTGTTTCCGTTGTTTTCATTGTTCATCCTGGTTTTCTGAGTCTTCTGACGGTCCTGTGCCCACGCGTCACAGAATTCTGACGCAGGGGCATTAGACCGCCGCTTTCATCTTGATGTGTGAGCTTTACGGGCTTTCTGGTTACTTCTGTTGGTTTTTGGTTCCCTGGCTCATCTGACGGTCTCGTCCCCCTGCGTTATATATTGTCCGGCGGTCTGGTCTTCGACCGTTACTTCTCTCTGACGCAGGGGCCTTCGACCGTTACTCTTCTGGCAGGTACGCATCCGAGGTGCATTTATTTCCGCAGTTTGTGCTGTGATTTGTTTGCTTGGGTGACACCTGGCTCTCCTCTTGCTCTGCTCATATCTGCATATCATGGTGTGCACTATTGATTGTTAGATTGTTAGGCTAGACTTTGCATGCACTCCAGTGCACTTAGGGTCATTCATCTTTCATACATTAGATTGCATTTTCCTACCTTGTTGTGAGGACCTCTCGTCTCCATATTCCTTGGGGCAGACTAGGAAATCACAGCAGGGACCTCCATAAGTCCCCGCGAGCCGTGGATTCCCACACGGACGCCGGGCTGATTGTACCTTTCCCACCCTGTGTCTAGGGTTGCATAAGTGATTGAGTGGTTACACTTAGAGTCAAACCAAGTCCTATATCCATCTCCTACTAGGAACCTATTGTTGAGAGCACATATCAATCAATTCACTAAGGTCCCAAAGGAGAAATCATAAGAATATTGTCGCATCATTCTAAACAACTTGCTTGACTCTTGAGTGTCTTCATCTTTATCACTCGCACCTTGTTAGAATCACCTAAGTTTGATTGCTCATTGCGTGTTTTGTGTTGGTTGTTTTTGCATTTTGTCAAGGTTGTCCGTTGCATGTGGAGTTGCTTTCGTCCGTTTGAGTCGTCTTCTCCAGTCGCTTCTTCCTTCACATTCTATTCCAATCCCCTCTTCGAATCCACCATGGCATCCTTCAATCCTCCGCGCTCCCAAGAGGACTCTCTTCCTCAAGGGCTCCTTGAAAACCCCCCTAGGGTTGCTACCTTTCCTTCCGGAGAAGGGACTGCCCCTCTCCCGTCCTCCACATCTGTGGGAGGTAGTCAAGGTACCCCTTCTCTCGCTACTCCTTCCGCGGGCTCCGTCCTTCACATGATGGCCCAATTGGACCCGACCCAACTTCAAGTCCTATATCAAGCTATGCAAGGGTCCAACGCTTCTCCCTCCGCCGCTATTCAAGGTCAATCTAATCCTTCCATTATCGGGCCGTCCGTTCAGCCCACTCCGATTGATCTCACTCCGGTCCAACCCGGACCATCACTTTCGCCGGCATAGAGATGGGCCAATCTTCCAATTCAGCCCATCAGTCTTTTGATAAAGGGAAATCGCCTATCCCTTCTTTTGTCCAGGTGGATCATCATAATTCTGGTTCGGTGGCTTCACAGCTTCTCATGAACCCTTCTGATTTCTTACAAGGGGTGGCCCAAACTCACTCCCATCCGGGTCTATCTCAGGCTCAATATCCTTCTTACGGGCCCCCTATTTCCACTGTCTATCCTTCTACTCATGCCTATGGGCCTCCCCCGTCTGCCACCGTCATTCCATCCGCTCCTCAACAATCGGCGTCCTTCGCTACCCCTGCTCCCTCCCAAGAGCAGGACTTGCTTAACAAGTGGGCCGCCATGCAGCAACAACTTGACTTCCTCCAGAAAAGGGTTGGCCCACAATCCTTGGCCGATATTCCTATTCCGAGCTTCCAAAACATTCGGTTCCCTTCGCAATCTGAGCTCCCTAACTATCGCAAGTATGATGGGAACAGCAATCCCTTTATCCATGTGAGGGATTTTCTATATGAGTCGGCGCAGTTCCAGTATGATGATCGCCTCATGGCGTACTTGTTCCGCCGATCCTTAGATGGAGTTGCTCTGGAATGGTTTTATTCTCTGCCACTGGAAGAGGCCGAGAGCTTCAAGGTAGTTAAGGACAAATTCATTCAGCGGTTTCAAGACAGGGTCGGACCAGAATATTCATTTACAGATCTGGTAGCAGAGAAGATGAAGCCGGAAGAAGACTTCGCCACCTATGCAGACAGATGGAGGCAGATGGCCGCCAGAGTGCCGGGCCACATTCCGGAGGAAGAGAAGGTCAAACTACTAATCTCCAATGCCACGCCGACTTTCCGCAACATCCTGGCAATGAATGACATAGCCAACATGCATCAACTCTACAGCCGGGCGCGCTTCATACAGACTCAATTCAAGGACTCCCCTATCCATTCTCTATTCGAAAACCAAAAGTCCAAGTACCACAAGAAACCGCAAGGGCCGGTTACTGAGGGGGTCCAAACAAATGAGCAAGTACAAGCCGTTGCTTTTCCATATCAGGCCGCACCTTTCCGCTACAATCAAAACCCCCGCAATCCACAAAACTCCACTCCGCACAACTTCAGGCCACTCCACAAAACACTCCCCCCGCCTTCACCATTCCACAAAACGCCTTCACCACACCACAACAACCACCACCACCATCACAATACCATAACGTCCCTCCACCCAGCGGCTACAGCAACAACAATCCAAACAGCAAGCGCCCGGCTCCCAGGAGAGCCCAGTATCCTCCGTTGCCCGAGACACTTACGGATATTTTCTCGGCACTTATGTCAGTAAATGCAATCCAACTTCCTCCGGAACGGCCTGTTTGGAACCCGGCGGTTGACCAAACCAAATATTGCATGTTCCATAGGCAGCCAGGCCATACCATAGAAGGATGTTATCAGTTCCGAGATCTGGTATATGACCTTCATGAAGGGCAGAGAATCGACTGGGCCGAAATGCATAGGGCCATTGTGGAGATTAAAGAGAAGAGGAGGCAGCCGCAGGGGCAGCAAGTGCAGCAGCATCAAGCACCGCAGCCGCAGCAGCCGCCACAGCAACAGCAACCACAGCAAGTGCAAGACCTAGGCATCCATCAGAACCCGATGCCGAATCATCCACCCGCTCCTCAGCAGCAGCCGCCGGCACCAGCACAAGTTAACATGGTTCAACCACCGGCTCCCAATGCCGGGTGGTCTTTCGATGATGATGGCGCCGCACCGCAAGTAATGGCCTTCCACCACAACCTCCGCAACCCTTCCTTCATCCTCCCCAGGCAACCAACACCTTCTCCGCTCATCCTACCATCCACACCCGCTCCAGCCAACCCTCTACCTCTCTCCATCCCATCATACCCTCCAACACTTACTCCCCACGCCATCATCACACCACCACCTAATCCTTCGCCCGTTCTCAAACACCCACTAGCCTTCCCGCCACCTGCATCGACATTCGTCACCACCTTGCCTTCCACCAATCCCTCACCTATCATCCACTCACCCCCCATTAACCTCGCTAACCCCACGCTCCACCAAAACACCTCCCCCACACAGCCTATCCCACTCATCCACCCTGCGGCACCCATCACACTATCTTCAGATGCTGCGGCAAACTGTGCCTTAAGAAGCGGAAAGATGTTCCATCGGAATTACATTACTGCTTCCAATCCCCAGTCCACCCAGCCAACGGCCGAGCAAGGAGAGGCTGAACCCCTGCCGGGTACCCAATATGACTTGCTACATCATCTGGATAGAGTACCCGCTAAGATATCCGTGCTGGAGTTGATCAAGAGGTCTACCCTTCATCAGGATGCACTGAGGGACTTCTTGCAGAAAGTAATGGTTAGCGAAGACATGGCAGTTGACAGTTTACCAACGGCATTGGCAACTATTTCCAAAGGGCCGGCAATTACATTCTCAGAAACCGAGCTTGCACCTCCAGGGGCTCGACAAAAGCCGCTCTGCATAACAATTACCCTGAACAAAGTCGACATTGAAGCAGCATTGGTTGACACCGGGGCCTCAATTAATGTTTGCCCACTTAGTACCCTCCGAGCATGCAACATATCCGAAGAGTTACTACAGCCTACCCCCACTACTATAGCAGCATATGACAACTCAAGGCGAGCATGTCACGGGGTGATCACCATTCAGGCGGAGCTCGGTCCCCTCACTATGGCCGTGGAATTTTATGTTCTCGACATCGACCCTATGTTCAAGGCTATCTTGGGTCGTCCCTGGATTGACACGCTTGGCGCCGTACCCTCCACCGCACATCAGTGCGTCAAATTTCCCTTTCAAGGGAGGGTCGTCAAAGTTAAAAGCTTGGCCACGGTACAGACGGTCAAGGCCCTCTCAGATCAGGTTCTTCCCACACTATGGCCGAGTAGCCGGCCCGTCATATCAGTGCTTGATTTGAACTTTCCTTGGGCTTACACATCTCCCAAGCCCATCACTACTCCAGTCAATGTCAAAGTGAAGCCACAGATCCGAGATTCAAAAGGGTGGAATATCATATTGAAACTGGGCTATCAACCGGGGAGAGGCCTCGGGGCGCAACTGCAAGGAATGACTAAACCCATACCTAAGGGAAAGAAAATGGGCAGAAGAGGCCTCGGTTATAAGGAAACAGCATTATCTATGATGGGTGATTCTGGGCCACTTACATGGGATTATCGTGAGCACTTTGTCAGGGGGCCTCTCCAGCCCGGCACGTTAGCTCCAGAACCGGTGCAGCCAAGAAGGGATATAGTTTGTCCAATTGCCAGTCCACCTTCCCTGCCAGGAAGGTCAAATGGTGACATGCTCGACTACAGTCAGGCCTTGCAAAGGATCTTTTCTGAAGAAGATCGCCAGAAGCAGCGAGAGGTTCGGCTCGTACAGTGGAGGCCGAAGAAGCAACCCGCGGTTAAAATGCAAAAAGTGGGGAGTTCTCCGATTGTTTTCTCTTGGTCTCCCTCACGCTTCCAATCTATCTTGCAACAAAGGGAGCCCATACCCCGTCTTCCTCCTGTCATGATAAATCCAACCATCATCGATCCACCGGAGATTCAATTCATCCCTTGTGCTCGCGGGAAGTGCCCGCGTATTGATCTGTCCACTCTACTCACTCCTCTCTCCCACAATGCTCAGCTCCATGAGATGTGGTTGTCTTCTGCTGATCCTTTCTCCAATCGCATCCTTTCCGAGATGTTCCCCATGCAGCTCCCACCTCCTCCGTCTTGCTGCATAGTCTCTACTGATCTCCAAAAAAAAACGTCAAATTTAAAACAGAGATTTCAGTGGAAGATTACGCTGTCCTGTCTCCATTCTCCTCCTCCCAGGGGCACGAGTCCCCTGCTCCTTCCCTTCCACTAAGCCTTCTCTCCCCTAGGTTAGGATTAGGGTCTAGTGAGTCTAAGGAAGTAGAGTCAGTTAGGTCTAGAGAAGTAGGGTCTTGTTCTAGGGCATCCAACCCTTCCCATTCTGAGCCGCGCTCGCTTGCGCATCCTTCCCGATCTGTTCCTGATAGGTTCTTGCAAGATTTGGCTCAGCGATGTCATGCTCTTCTGAAGTGTCCGGAATTCGTCGCCACAGCAATTATGATTGAAGATGAAGAGGAAATAGAAGGGGAATGGAGCGACGACGGATTAGGCGTCTATGAGGTTCTGGATGAGAAGGATCCAATAGATGAAGATAGCAACGTAGATGACACTGCCGACTTATATGCACAAGGATTAAAGAGATTCGACCAGCCGTCGACGGCAGTGGATGAACCTACAAAGGAAATCAACTTGGGAACAGAAGAAGACCCAAGGCCTATCATTATTTCAGCTGATCTCCCGCCGCAGGTAGAAGAAGATCTAATTAAGGTTCTAAGGGAGTACAGCGATTCTTTCGCCTGGTCTTATGAGGACATGCCAGGTCTTGACCCCTCCTTAGTGGAACATCGACTCGTGCTTAAACCAGGGGCAACACCTGTTAAACAAAAGTCAAGAAGATTTCACCCCCACATGGCCTTAAGGATCAAAGAAGAAGTCGATAAGTTATACAAGGCCAAGTTCGTCAGAGTAGTCTTATATCCCCAGTGGGTGGCGAACATAGTCCCGGTTCTCAAGAAGGATGGAAAAGTGCGCATATGCATTGATTTCAGGGACTTGAACAAAGCATGTCCCAAAGATGATTTCCCACTACCTCATATAGACGTCCTAGTGGATAACACTGCCGGGTATGAAGCTCTGTCGTTTATGGATGGGTACTCGGGCTACAATCAAATCCGTCTCGCCCCGGAAGATCAAGAGAAAACTTCCTTCACCACGCCCTGGGGCACGTATTGTTATGTGGTTATGCCATTTGGGTTGAAGAACGCAGGTGCCACTTATCAACGGGCAATGATGGCCATTTTCCACGACATGATGCACATATACATGGAAGCTTATGTGGATGACATCTTGGTGAAGTCAAGGACAAAAGAAGAACACCCCTCTATCCTGGCTAAGGTGCTGCAGAGAGCCAGGGAGTATAAGCTTAAAATGAATCCGAAGAAGTGCGTATTCGGAGTCTCCTCAGGGAAGTTGCTAGGGTTCATAGTAAGCAAACGGGGGATCCAGATTGATCCTAATAAAGCACAGGCCGTCATGGACATGCCTCCGCCGAAGAACATAACGGAACTTCGAGGATTGATTGGTCGCTGCAATTCATTAGGAGATTCATATCTCAACATTCTCAGAGATGCCGCCCATTCTATGAATTACTTAAGGCAGGGGTAAAGTTCGAATGGAATCAAGATTGTCAAAAGGCCTACGAGGACCTCAAAGAGTACCTGACCAATCCCCCGGTTCTGCAACCTCCTGTCCCTGGGAAACCCCTAATCCTATACATCTCGGTTATTGAGGACTCCCTAGGGGCGGTCTTAGCACAAGTGGATGATGAAGGGAAAGAGCGGGCTGCGTACTACCTCTCTCGGTTGTTTAATCCAGCTGAATCCAAGTACACCGCTATGGAGAAGACTTGTGCCGCCTTAGTGTGGGTAGCTCAGAAGCTTAAACATTACTTTCTCGCCCACCCAGTTAAGCTGATCTCTAGAATGGACCCGATCCGTTATCTCCTAGAAAAGCCCGTCCTTTCTAGTAGGTTAGCTCGCTGGCAGAGTTTCCTCTCTCAGTTTGACATCACCTTTGTCGTTCAGAAGGCAGTCAAGGGATATGCCATTGCTGAGCATCTTGCACATCTCCCTATTCCTCATACCGATTCCATTCAGGACGATTTCCCTGATGAGCATCTCTCTGTCCTTTCTAATCATCCCTTCTGGTCTCTGCACTTCGACGGTGCACTCAACTCTCAAGGCCAAGGGATCGGGGCTGTCTTGCTTACTCCAGAGGGAGTAACCATCCCCTTCGCCTATCAACTTCGCTTCCCTGCTACCAATAACATCGCTGAGTATGAGGCTCTCCTGGCCGGCTTGAAGCACGCCTATCTCCTAGGCGCGCGTTATCTGAACATCATAGGAGATTCTCAGCTCGTCCTACGGCAAGTTCTGTCAACTTACCGTACTCGTGATCCTAAGCTCAAGCCTTATCAAGATTTGGTCACGCTCCTCGCTAAGCGATTCCGTAAGCTCATCTATATCCATACTCCCCGTTCTTTGAACATTCTCGCTGATGCTTTGGCATCCCTTGCTTCCTCCTTATCCTTCCCTCTCAGTCGCAGTACTGAGACCATCGTCGTCCAGAGATTGGACGCACCCTCCATTCAAGATCCTTGGTTCATCAACCTCAGGAAATCTGTAGAGGCGAAAGTTGAGAAGGAGGATCTCAAGGAAGTTTCGTTAACAGAACTAGAGGAGATTCTGGACGAAGAAGAATTGCCTTGGTATCATGAAATCGAATTATTTTGCAAAGAAGGGTCGTTCCCAGAAGGGGCAAGGGCCGAGCAGCGTAAAGCAATAAGAAGAGCCGCCGCAAGGTACACTATCATCGCAGGAGAATTATATAGGCGTGCCACTAATGGAATGCTCATGAGATGCTTAGATGATGTAGAAGCTTGGAAGGTGGCTGAGCAGCCCATTCTAGTGAGTGTGGAGGTCATGTCAATGGCCAGGCTCTAGCAAAGAAGATCCTTAGGCAGGGCTACTATTGGCCCACTCTAGAGGAAGATTGCTCCCTCTATGTCCGGAGGTGTCTTAAATGCCAACTCCATGCTGATAAAATTCACTCTCCAGCTTCATCCCTCCATCCTATGACTGCTCCTTGGCCGTTCTCTATGTGGGCTTTCGACGTTGTCGGCCCACTCGGTGATCCCAATTCTCAGATCAAACAAAAATCCTTTATCCTCACCGCCACTGAGTACTTCACCAAATGGGCTGAAGCCGAGGCGTACGCAGAGATCAAAGCTACAACGGTGTGCCGCTTTATCATGAAGAATATCATCTCGCGGTTCGGAGTACCAAGCAGCATCATCACCGACAACGGGCCCCAGTTCGTCTCCCAAGAGCTTAAGGACCTCTGTAAGAAGTTCAATATTGCACTGCATCATTCATCTCCATATTACCCTCAAGGCAACGGTCAAGCCGAGGCCACTAATAAAACCCTTCTTAAAATCATTAAGAAAACATGCGAAGCACATAAATTTTCTGATTGGCCTGAAAGATTGGTGGAAGCTCTGTGGGCTTACCGCACCTCCGTCCGTACCCCTACTGGACAAACTCCCTACTCTTTAACTTATGGGATGGAGGCGGTGCTCCCGTACGAGATCTTAATCCCTTCCCTCAGAGTGCAGCTCGATAAGGAACTTAATCTCGATGAACGTCGAGAGGCGTTGCTGGTCCAGTTGGAACTCTTAGATGAGAAGAGGATGAACGCGGCCGATCACGTATCCGTTTATCAAAAGAGGGTTTCGCGTTATTTTCAAAAGAAGGTAATTGAACGAAAATTTTGTAAGGGTGAAATTGTTTTGAAACGCAAATTCATTCGGTCTGCAGGTCCCAGGTCCAAGTTGCAACCTAACTGGGAAGGGCCGTTCGTAATAAAGGAGGCTTATCCAGGGAATGCTTATCGTTTAGTAAACGCGGAAGGTGAGGAGCTCTCTCACCCGTGGAATGGGTTGTATCTTAAGCGTTTCTTTCCTTAAAAATCTAAACCATGTGCTTTTCCGGCAATAAGAACTGCCTCCCTATCTTCAAAAAAGAGAGTCTTGAGTAAGGCAAACACACACTACACGACGCCCCTGGTCGGGCTCATTGTTTAAAAGACACCGTTTTTCCTTGGCCATGCTTTGGGGGAAAGTCAAAGTCCCTGTACGTTTCATTCTTCGGCTGCATCCAGGGGCAAGGAGTAAATAAGGAGGAGACAACCAATCCAAACTCCCTAACGAGAAGAGGTCTCAAATAGGGGCAAGTCCGTTATGACCTGACGCCACAAGAAAGAAAAGAAAGGAAGAGAAAAGGAGTGCTCTTTACCATGCAATCAAAAGCATCATCTCAAAGTCTGTGAATGAATTCTCAAAAGCTCCAAAGGAAAAAGAAAATTAGGCATGACAAGAGTGGCAGTACAGTTCCCCGCGGGACGTTATGAGCCCGGTCGCATGCGTGCCTAAGTGGACAAAGGTTCGATGGCGGACATAAAAAAGCCCCGGCACAACAGACCAAATCTCTAATAAGGTTGTACGGTGAGGGAATCAAGTTCTAAAAACTCCCATATCTGGCCTAAGCTTATCCCCATGTTCTTTTTTTCTTTTAGGACTGAGACGAGTACCCTAGGTATGGCGTTGGTAAAAACACCGTCACAATGACCAGGTCTCGGCCAGGGGTTGTCACACTATTTGCACGCCGGTCTCGAGACTCAAGATAAAACAAGGGAGGTCTCGTGTTGCTAGAGAGGCACTGGTTTTTCAAAATCCAAAAACATCAAATATTTTCAAAATCCAAAAACATCAAATATTTTCAAAATCCAAAAACATCAAATGTTTTCAAAATCCAAAAACATCAAATATTTTCAAAATCCAAAAACATCAAATATTTTCAAAATCCAAAAAAACATCAAATATTTTCAAAATCCAAAAACAACAAATATTTTCAAAATCCAAAACATTAAGTATTTTCCGAAACCCCCCAAAATACCATCATATGCATAGCATGCATCGCATTTTCATTATGTTTTTCGCCTATTTAATAAGGCTCCACCCCTTGACCAAATATTAAGAAACGGTCATTATCTAACTTGCCTCAAGGCAGGGGGTTGAGTCTAAGAACAGATCTAACTTGTTTCATGTCTAAGTGTGTGCAGAATACAGGGGCAAGCCCAAAAGTAAAAGTTCACAACTATGCAGGTTCAGGTGTGTAACGCGCCAGCATCAGACCGTTACAGTCATGTAACGGGCCCATCTTTGACCGTCACTTCCTTCAGGCGTGGGCCTTCTTCCTTTCCATTAAACCATCATTATGACGGTCTGGGAACATACCGTTACTTGAAAATAACGGCTCAAGACCCATCCGTCACATTCTTCAGAGACTGGGCTCTTGTTACTCCCATTCTGACGGCCTGTCGCAGAACCGTTATTTCCATGTAACGGCCCAGTGCACATCCGTCATATCCTCCAGAAGCCCTGTCTACTCATATCAGTATAGCCTTTCAACTATGGAACTCAAAATCTTTCAACTATGGCAATCTCATCTCATTCAAGCAAAGATTAATGAAATATAAATCTTGATAAAATCAAATTTGATTGTCCATAACATAAATATCTCTCATAAACAAAAAGGAAAATCAAGATACATTCAGTTTCTTATCCGCAAGAGGGCGGATCTTCCTCAATTCTTTCACATAATCTCGGCGTGTTTCATCATCCTCTTCAACCTCTGCCTGCCACGGACGCACCTTGCTGATCTCCCACATGGTCAGCGCGTTCCGAATCGCTCTTTCATCTTCCTCGGTCCCCATCTTCCTAGGTAGAAGGGGAGGGTAGTGTGATAGTGCAGAAACGCTAATTCGTGGTAATCCGATCTGAAGAGGGCATCGGTGCGGGTTGTAGATCGCCATGGTAGTGCTCCCTACTAGCTGGAGGTCGAGGCCTTGGCGCCGCGGTATTTTGAGAAAAGCACTTCGGAGGACTCTTGGTCGCATGATGAACTTGTCCATTGGAAGAGTATTGAAGAAAAGGCGCCATTCATCCCGAGTTTTCTTATCCGCTGTCTTGCATTCAACCTGAGGAGAATATCCAAATGCCCCTCCAATGAAGAAGAGAGGGTGGCTCCCGAAGATCCGGCTTGCTGAGGTTATGTCTTCCTTAGGAAGGAATTTGACTCTCACTCCTATCCAGCACTCAAGGAGTATCATAGAGCCGAACAAAAGCCCTCCTAGGCAAGCCGAGCTTAGTCCTTCATAGAGGTATGAGAGGACCGCTTGAGAGATAGACATACCCCGCCACAGCCCACTAATAATACCAAGGTTTTGGATATCTAAGAGGTGGTCGGTAGTGGTAAAAAGAAAGACTCCACACAAGCAAACCGCTACCGCCTTGGCTATTGCTTCATGTCTCTCCCACTTATTTTTACAATGAGACACTATCCATTGGGCCAAGGGTATCAGGTGAACGTGGTGTGGGCTGATCATGGTCCTCACGTCCTTCGGGTTATGAATGAAGTCACTTAAAATTAAGGACGGGTCAATAGGCTCTATTGTGTAGCAAACCCGGTCCTCATCCCCCGCCTTAGTCTTAGGAAGGCTAAGTAGGTGTCTACTTCCTCCAATAGGACGGTTGCTTCGAAGGAAGGAAGATGAAAGTATGAGTTTGTGGATGCCATAGTTCCACAAGTGCTGAAAGGCTTGGCCAATCAAAAGACAATTTCTGGAAATTCTTGCCTAAAACCAAGAGAGGTTGGAGGTGCCATGCTTTGAGGATGGATGTGACCTCTATAGGAAGTGCCTTTACCATGGGAGCCACCCACTTCAGATTGGAATAGCACCTTGGGCCGGGAAGGGGCTTGAGAAAAGAAAGAAGGAAGTCATGAAAAGAATAAGTGCAGCAAAATTCTGAACTTTGGATAAAGTTATAAGTACTTACCACTCTTTGGACGTTAGAGCTTAAGTGCTTGGGAATTGAGGTTAGCCGTTGGAGCTCTCCATGTTCCTTCCTTGCAGCTTTAGGGCCGGTGTGGGCTTTCTCCTCCATAGCCATCACCTCGAAGCTCCTCTTCATCATGTTTTCTGCCCTTTGGAGGAACTCTTCAAACCCTAGAACAGGGGTTTTAGCAAAGCTGCGATTTTGATTAAGGTTTTAAGTTGCCAAGGCTTGTATTTAACTTTGGAAGGGTAAGGCTCGGGCTAGAAGGTTTTATCTTCAACTAGGATAAGTTCTAGCGGTGGTTTAAGTGGCTAAACCTCGGATTTTAATTCCCACGGCTCAATCCGATTCGGATTACAACCCAGATTGTAACGGTCCGTCGCGCGGCCGTTACTTCACTCTGACGCGCCAGCACTTGGCCGTCACATTTTCTGTGGGTTTCAATTCACCGAATCATGTTCTGTGGGGAGTAACGGTCGTAGGGTCTACCGTTGCTTTCTGTAACGCTCTATCCCTGAGCCGTCGCATTCTCAGCCACTCAGTTCCCTCTCTTCTGGGCTAAAACGCTTCCTAACGGTCTTTCTTCTGACCGTCTCTTGATTCTGACGCGTCCCCTTCAGACCGTCACATTTTCCTGCTAGTTGCCCTGCCCAACTAACGTTCTGCCATGATCAACGGTCTGACCCTTGGCCGTTATCTGTCTCTGACGCACCATCCATTGGCCGTCGTTTATCCTGAAGCCCCACAGCCCGTGTGGGCCTCTGATGATTAACGGTCTCTCACCAGAGCGTCACTTGATTATGACGGTCAGAGCTTAGACCGTCACTTTCTCTGCTGCTGGGTTCAAGCTATTCCTTTAATCCTTGACTAGACCTGGCGGTCTTTCACATTTATACACCTCATCTTCTTCCCATTTTCATACATGCATTCCGGCATGCATCTCATTCATTCATCCACATTTCATCCATCCTGTACATTTCACATTCATTCATGCACGCTCGCATCGAATTAAAACCAAACAGAAAAATGAAAAAGATAATTTCATTCCATTTTTGCTAAAAGTTATATGCAAATAAAAAAACATAAAAAAGGCATCATTCGGCCGGCTTATCCGCCGGGCCACCCTCATCCTCTCCACCCTCGGGTTTCCTGGGTGGCGGTGCTATGGAAGCACTCTCCTCCTGCTGTCCTCTCTCTGCCCTCTCGTTCCTCCGCTGGGCGGAGGAGCTGACGAGGAAGTCCCCTACTGAGCCGCTAGGGGCAGCGCTCCTATGTATCCCACTCTGGGAGGTACCTCGCTCCGGTCCCCGGCCGATCATCCGCACCGTCCGCTCCAATGTCCGCAGCTCGATCTTCAGTGTAAAGATCTGACGCCGCGTCTCTCGTGCCTCGGTCCGGTAGCGATCCAAGTCAGCCGTCCCGATCCGAAGCTCCTCCACCTCAGCTCGCGCCTGCGCTAACTCCTTCCGGAGTTGTTCCATCTCTGGATCATCTGGGCGTCGCAGGGTCTCCGCTCTCTGCCGGGCCATCTCTGCCCGTACCAGCTCCGTCTCCGCTCGGGCTCGATCAGTCTCGGCCCTGCTTCTCTCTACCTCGGCTACTGCTGCTGCTAGATCCCTCGCCTGTAGATTGCATTTTCACATCATTAGTCATAAAGCATTTAATCATGCATAATCATAAGTTTTTTAGTCTCTTACCCGCTCCGCGAGGGTGGCCTCCGCCTCCTCGGCCCGGGCAATTGCCCGAGCAAAGTCAGCATCCCGCTCGGTCCTATCTCCCGCAGGCTGCGAGGACGATGACGGGGCATCTGGTCCTGCTCGTTGGGCTCCCTCAGCCCGCTGCATTCATAAGTTAGTTGACATTTGCATTTGCATCATGAACATCATTCCATAAATCATAAGCATTTAAGTTTTTAAGTCTCACCAGGAGCTCCAGGGCAGACCGATACCCATCCCGCTGTTGGATGGTGGAGTGGAGTAGCCCTTCTAGCTCGGCTATCCGTCCTTCTGGGTCTAGCTGCATTTAGAAAGCATAAGTCAGCATCCATCATCTTGCAGGTTCATATAGAAAGGTTTTTAGGTTTAGAGTTGCATACCGGTCGTCGGGTACCTCGGTATACCCGGTCGCCGTAGTGTCGAGCGAAGGCCTTCAGGTAGGCCTCGTCGCTCTCATCCCGCTCCTTCACGGCCCTGCCTCGCTGCCTCCAGTCGAGGACGTACTTCGCCTTCCGGGCGCGCCAATCCACATTTCCACTGATGCCCCTCGCTGACTTGCCTGGGTGGTCATCATTGCGATGCGGAAAGGCCACCTCGGGCTGGTGTAGTCCCCGAGTCCGCAGGATCAGCCTGTAGTGCAGAGGCTCGATGATATGGATGCAATGCAACCATATGTCTCGCCCCCGGTACGATAAGGACGCCTCCACCCACGGCTGTCCTGTGTAGCCTTCGCTGCGGTACGGGGTCCATCTCACCTGAAAGCATGTTGCATTCATTCATTTGTCAGCATTTGTCAGCATTTGTCAGCATATAAAGCACATAGAAATCATTTTGAGTCTCGGGCTTACCGATGTGTGTGGGTAGGAGTCCAGGTCGTCCTGGATCGTCCGGGTCAATCTGAGGATCGATCCCGTGTCCCTCGCCACCGACCATCGCCTCGCGATTGGTATGAGGCCGGGATGGAGTAGCGCGCCTCTCCCAATACCTGGGAGGTACATATAGCTCCAGACCTGCGTTTAGAAGTCAAGACATTTGCATAAATCATCATTGCATAAACATAAACATGGCATAATAGAAAGCATTTTAAGTGCATTTACCTGTAGGAAAGGCGAGAAGCCGCCCAGCATGGTCTGGCGATCCGTGGTGCTCAGGGAATCGAACAAGAACGCGAGTACGGCTGCCCCCCATGCGTACTTCCTCACTCTGCTCAAATCCTCTATCAACGGCAGCAGTCTGCAGCTGATGACGTCTGCCCGAGTCGCGAACAGGAGCTTCCCGAACAGTAGCATCAGGAAGCGCCTGAGCACTCTATCTCCCTCTGCTCCTGCCTCTGCCGCCACGCGAGGGCGCACCTGATCAATCACTCTGCCCAGATGCTCCTCCGGCAGCTCTCCTACGGTGATTGCCGCTCCCCTCAATCCCAAACTCTCCTGCAGCACCGATCTCGCGAGCTGGGAAGAGGACTGCCCCGGCCTGATCAGATCTAGCCCGAGCAGCTGCTGCGCTATCTCCCGGTAGTCCCCGTACGTCCATCCGGTCACTGCGGAGCCGTGGACTCTCAATCCTGTAATCCTCGCTATGTCTTCCAATGTGGGGATCATGTGGCCCCACGGGAAGATGAAAGCTCGGCTGATCGGGTCCCATCTCTCGTGCAGTGCGTATAGCAGTGGCGTGTCCATCCGGATCACCTCGATGCTGAGCACCTCGGCGAATCCCATCTCGGCGAGTCTCTCTCTCTGGTAATCGGGCAATGCCTGGTATACTGCCCGGATCTGAAGCCAGGAGATCCGTGATCTCCTCTTTCCCTGCATTGCATATTAGATCATTAGTTAGTCAATTTGCATCATGTAATCATTGCATAAACATCCATAATTTAAAACAAAAATAAAAATTTGAAAATTGAAAACCCTAAAAAATAGTTTAATTCCCTGGCAGAAGTGACGGCCCTGGGTTGGGGCGTCGCTTGTCTCTGACGGCCCTAGCTTGGAGCGTCAGGGGAGTGACGGTCGCTGGCAGGACCGTCACATTCTCTGCGTTTGGGAATTTTTTCCCTTGCATCCCCGTGGTCTCCCACTGTGGCCAAATGGCCTACAATTGTTCCTAATGGGTTCGTAGACCCATTTCTACCCTTATCCCCCACATGCATCCATAAATAAACACAAAAAAATCAAATTTGAAAAATTAGGGCGGAGGGCCTACCTCGTGGTCCATGGCTCTCTTCTTCTTCTTCTTTGGTTCCTTGGGCTCCTCTGCACCCAAGGGAACTTCCCCCTCGTCCCCCGTAGTCGTGGGAACTTCTTCTTCTTCCGTTTGGCCTCCCCTCGTCGGTTGTTCCTCTTCCACCGGCGGGATCACCTCCCGTTCAATCCGGCGGTGAAGCCGCCGTATTGCCATCCTTTTCCCTCTCTCTCTCTTCTTTGGTGGCGGCTGGGGTGCCTCGTCGCCGGCCATTGGGGTGGTGGGGACGGTGGTCGCCGGAGCTCTCGGTTTTTTTTGGGTTTTTGGTTGATTGGAACGGAATGAACGGGCCGTGACCGTTCGGTTGTTTTTTTTGAAATCTCAGGAAATGTAACGGTCTATCGACCGGCCGTCACATCCTCCTGACGCTCCTGATTAAGGCCGTCACATGTGTTGAACTGTTTTATTGAAGAATGTGAACCGCCTCGTTTATGACGGACTATCTATGATCCGTTACTTTCTGTGACGCCCCTACATCAGACCGTTATATGCTTGCAAGTTTCTTGATGAATTGAAAGGTCTAATTGATGCTTGAACAAATCCTGTTGTCTATATGATGTTCCTATCTATGCTTGCTTCTTATGGTTATGCCTAATTCTTATCATGATTATTGTCTGGCTAACCTATCTTTCATGAAAGACTATGAACAGAAAGTCATACTTGGCCTTCCGTCAGGCAGGTAAGTCAGGTATTGTATATCATTCCCTCATTCCCTTAATGCATTACTATATGCTATTTATTATATATTACCTCGAGAACCGGCTGGTCATTCATGTGTCCTGGGATCTGATGTTCCCCTTAAACAAAAATGATGATGATCTAAGTTCACATGTTTAATTGTTGGATAGGCCGTTAGATTGAAAAATTTGGGGACGATGGTTCTGTCTTGCACGCCGTGGTTGCAGATGGTGTCCTGACTCTGATTTCTCCAATCTAGCAATATTATTCTCGAGTATTTGCTATTTTTATCTTTCTTTGCATTTGTTTTAATGATTTCTTTTTTTCCTTTAGCCCAGCATGCATCATACGCATTCTTTGAGCATTCATGAAGTTTCATCTGTTCAAGATATCTCAGTGATGGTGAACAGCTGTGTTCTTAATCCCGAATAAGGAGAATCATTCCATTCTGAATTAGAAGGTTTCCTTCGATTTGCTCGCTTGATCTGGTTCGCTGAAGATTCCTGTCTGGAGTTTAGTCTCTTTCCTTTCCGTTGCCTCCGGCGGCTAGCCGTGTTTCCTTTCCTTAGTTAATTAATTCCTCCAGACTTGCATCCTTTGGTTGGCTATTTCCTTGTGATCAATTTGAAGTTTTCCAGAAAATTCTTGTCGCTTGTTGGTAAAGAACGGGTGTCGTTTACCTTAACGCCCTCTTTTTGATACACTTCGCTTCATCTCCGCTTCACCTCCATGTCCCATTTCACTTCCGCATCACCTCCGCTCACTCCCCTGCAAAGAGGACGTTAAGGAGGGGCATCTGTTGACACCCGTTTTATACCCATAAGTCGGGTCATCTCCTTATTCATTCAATATGATGCTCCGAGTTGTTCGCTTTTCATCGAGTCTCCTGATCAGTTGAAACCTGTTTCTTGGGTCTTTTCCTGGATAAAGAATTGGCTCCCGGTGGCATTTCGTTGGATAAAGCTTAGCAAAACCCTTCTCTTCTTTCTTGAATCTCAATGCTAAATAACGGTCCCAGACAGGTGCGTCACTTCCTTCTAACGGATGGATCTTAGACCGTTACTCTTTGAAGAGTCCTAAGGCTTAAGGCCACGTGTTCCGTGCTTATCCTGTTGAATCCACGTTGATAATAACGGTCTGTCGTGCAGCCGTTGCTTCCCTATGACGCCCTATGCCTTGACCGTCATTTCCTTGAAGAGTCCAGCTTGTTGGGGCTTCTTTCCGTTGATCTTATCTCTTTGGGTAAGGTTGAAAGTAACGGATGTTCCTTGATGCGTTACTTCCAAGTGGCGGTCTATCGTGCAGCCGTTACTTCTTTCCGGGAGTCCTGGCAGTTCAGGCCTTTTCTCTGCTACTCCGTGTTTGAGATAAGAACGTGGATTGACCTTATCTCTTTCTAATCCGATCCTCAGGACTTCCCGTTTGTTTCTGTGGACTCTTGGTGATATTATCCTCAAGGATTTGCTAAGACTTATCCCTTTTTCGTGCTGAATTATCCTCTACTCGACCTACGAGTTTTGAGGGCCTATAAATAGAACCCTTGAATTCATGGCCAAGAGGAGGAGATTTTAATTCACGACGAAGTGCTGCCGAACCCAGGAGCCATCTTCATCCAGGAGGAGCTGCTTCCCACGTCCATCCATCTTCCAGTCAAGGGAGTACTTTTGTTTTGGTCTTTCAAGTTCATCTTTGCATGCTTGAGTTCTTCCTTGGTCTTTTCAAACAAAGCATTGTCCCTCCTCCTCCTCCACGTTTTTCACTGTTGTTCTAAGCATACAAACATCCTCCCAACTTTTAAAAACGCCCAGAGGGGTTAAAAAACCAAAACTCCCCGGTAATTCCCTCTCCTTTTGATGTTCTTAAGTTCTTTAAGAATTGATGCTATGCTTGCAAAGAGGGCTGATTGAGGTTGTCTTGTCTTGTCTTTCTACTTCTTTGGCAGGTTTACAGGTTCATTAGTACGAGGCCCAAGTCTTCTAGCCGGCTGGAAGAGTTGGAGTTAAAAGAATTCAAGCTTTACTACTGCAGGTTATCTGACGGTCTGGTGCAGGCGCGTCACCCTCTTCTGGCGGTCTAGGGTGAGACCGTTACTTCAAGCAACGCACGGGTCTCTGGCCGTTACTTCCAAGCTGATCTGCAGGCTTTCCTTGGTTTTCTCTCCCGTGGGCGGGTGTTTCATCCACCTATTTCCAAGGTATATTCGAGTCTTTGACTTGTGTTTACTTTGGTGGCGATCACATCTTTCCTTGGTACTGGGCAATAGCTATTTCCTTCATCAACATCTTTTTTTTCCTTGCTTGTTCCACCCCTAGTGGTGTGTTTTCATTTACTCCTTGCTCCACGCCCCGGCGTGTGTTTTTCCTTTTCCTTAGCGTAATTTGATTGAGATAGCATGCCCATGCTAGAGCTAGCTATGATTGCCTAGGTTCATGTTCACATGTTCATATGTTTGAGCAGATCTTTGATTGCTTGTTTGTCATCTTGCCATATTACTTAGCAAACCTCATAAGTAAGATCAAAGATAGGCAAATAAATATCAACAGCCACCTCCGAGCAAACCACCCCAACTCCCGCTGCCGGCCTCCTCTCCACGTCGCCGCGACGCCACCTTCCCCACCTCCACAGCCGCGGCACCTACACCGCGTGGCCACCCTCACCGGCCACCGTCTTCACCGCCGTCGACCACGCCGCTTCGAGCCCCCCCTTTGCGTCTCTCTCTTTTCTCATCCTTCTCTCTGTCTCTCTCTCGCAATCTCTCGTCTCTCTCTCTTCCTCATCTATTTTTTTATTTTTTATTCTTCTCTCTCTCTTCTCCCACACGATTTCTCTACCTCTCTCACCCTCCCTCTCTCTCTCACTTTCCTCTCTCTTTCTCTCTCTCTCTGTTCTCTCTCGCCCTCTCTCCTCCTGATTTCTCTCCCTCTCTCTCTCCCTGTCGCGTCTCTTCCTCTCTCTGTTTCTCCCACTCTCTTTTTCTCTCCCCTACCCGATCTCTCTCTCTCTCGCGGCTCTCTCCTCTCTCCTCTCTATCTCTCTCTTCTTCCCTCTCCCTCTCTCTCTCGATCTCTCTCATCTATTTTTATTATTATTTTATTTTATTCCTCTCTCCCCACCTCCAGCTCTCTCTCAGTCTCTCTCGATCTCTCATCTTCTTTTTTTCCTTTTTATTATCCTTCTCTCTCCTCTCAATCTCTCTCACGTTCTCTCTCCTCCCAATCTCTTTTTTTATTATTTCTCTCCATCCTCCCTATTTTTCTCTCTCTTACACCCTCTCATTATCTCGCTGAACCCCCTCTCTCTCTTTTATATTTTTTTTATTTATTCCCCCTCCTCCTGTCTCACTCGATCTCTCTCTTTTATATATTTTTTTAATCTCTCTTTCTCTCTCGGTCCCTCACGCCCTCTCTCTTTCTGCTTTGGTCTCTCTCTCGCTCACGTTCTCTCTTTCTCTCTTTTAATTTTTTTATCATTATTTTCTCTCTCACTCGCCCCCTCTCTGTCTCTCCTTCTCTCCCTCTCCCTCTCGCAGACCTCTCTCCATTTCTCTCTCCCTTCGTCTGCTCTCTTCTCTCTTCTCTCCCTTTCTCTTCCACCCCTCCTCACTTGCTTGCTTTATGTCTCTTCTTTTTCTCTTATATATATATATATATATATATATATATCTTATACCTTATATATATAAAATTAAAGTATAAGAAAATCCAAAAACAAACAAACAGAGAGGGGAGCCTTCTCCCCTCCCTCCATTACATGGTCATTTGTATATATATATGTATATATAGCTATATAAATATATGCATATAAATATATGTGTTTATATAAATATATACATATACGTATATATATATATATATCTATATCGATATAGATATATTTATATGTGTGTATGTATACTTTTATATAAATATATATGTGTGTGCATATACTGATATAGATATACAGATATTTATGTATTTATTCTTGTATGAATAATATTCTTGTTTGCATATTATATGCGTGAATATTCTGTTTATTCATATTAGTTTCTCATTTAAAACGTGCAGAAAGAAAGGGGAAGTCTTCGGCTCAGTTAGCACTCTTCGTGTCCCTGTACACAGAAAAGCTGTTTCGTACCACCGTTCCCTCGCCCCATGCTTGCGTTGTCATCAGCGGCTTCTTCTCTTACTCTTATTATTTTATTGCATTTTTAGTCTGTTATTCAGTTATTAGTGTCTTATCCCATGAATTGTTACTATATCATTGTTCTCATGTAATTTCTGTGTTTGTTTTGCAGGGTAACCACCCAAAAGCCCTCTTCTTCGGCCTGCCGAACGAAGAGGAAGAAGGAGCCCACGTCATCCCGCGTCAAAGGTAAAAGCGATCAACCAGTTCGGGACCCTCGGTCCCTGGCGATCACACCATTAAAAGCGTGCTTGTTGTAATTTTTATTTTGTGTTAATAATATCCGCGGAGAGTTAAATCCCGCACGGGTTGGCCTGTACTATAATCAGCCGCGGTGAGTTATTTCACCGTGGTCATTTACTTTCAGCACTTCATTTTTGCACTTTGTTATATTACTGTTAAAATCCCGCAAGGACCAATGTCCTGCGGCGGTCTGTTTACTCTTTGTTATATTTTTACTATTACAATTGTGTGAGGAGTGATATGCCGTTCCAACTTCTGAGTCTACGTGTGTCTCTGTGTCCGTCAATTTCTAGTACGTAGAGTCCCAGGTTCGTATCCGGTATATAGAAAGTTACCCTCAGAATGGTAGGTCACGCCTACCGGGAAGGGGTTCAGTTTGCGTGAGAAGGTCTTCGGATCCCGTTCTCCGCCCTGTACTGACCGGTAAGTCTAGGCTCTACGTCCCCGTACAGAGTGACCTTTCAGGTCATACTCTCTACCGTCTTTTCTACATCATCCTTTTTACGCACGCGTTTTCATTTTCACCATCTTTTCTCTTTCACTAAGAGAGAAAGAGAAATCCCATCTCTCTCTCTCAGTCCACCACGTGGCGCGTCCACATCTCTGGCGATCACGGTGGGACCTCTTTTATTTTCTCTGGTTACCCAAATATTTTCGGCACCCACGTGTGTCCCTCCTGATTGCGCCCGCGTGCGCTACATTCGTGCTCTCAGTAGCACTCTTGCCATCGGCACCCACGTGTGCCCCTCCACTCGGCACCCACGTGTGCCCCTCCTGATTGCGCCCGCGTGCGCTACATTCGTGCTCCCAGTAGCACTCTTGCCATCGGCACCCACGTGTGCCCCTCCACTCGGCACCCACGTGTGCCCCTCCACTTGGCACCCACGTGTGCCCCCTCCTGATTGCGCCCGCGTGCGCTACATTCGTGCTCCCAGTAGCACTCTTGCCATCGGCACCCACGTGTGCCCCTCCACTCGGCACCCACGTGTGCCCCTCCACTTGGCACCCACGTGTGCCCCCTCCTGATTGCGCCCGCGTGCTCTACATTCGTGCTCCCAGTAGCACTCTTGGCATCGGCACCCACGTGTGCCCCTCCACTCGGCACCCACGTGTGTCCCCCTTCTTATTGCGCCCGCGTGCGCTACGTCACCCCTCTCGTGCACCGTGTGCACCCCTTAGTCTCCTCTTTTGTGATTTCTAGTCTGTGTCGGCTTGGAAAGAAGAACGGTTATATCCTACTCTATCTGTTTATTATTTTTATATCTCTGTTATATCACTGTTATATCTGTTGTATTCTTGTGTATCTCTGTTTTATTTGTGTTTATCTCTGTTCTATTTGTGCTATATATTTCAGCACTGCATTGCATATCATCTCCCTTTTATTTTTATTTCTTTTGTTCCATTTTTTTTAGGATCACCTTTTCTTGGTGAAGGAAGGACTCTCCGTTGGGAATTCCTCTCGACGGACTAGGATCTCCTTCATCGGGACCTCCGTAAGTCCCCGACATCGAAGGATTCCCTCTTCGTTCAATGGGCAGGTTGTACCACTGAAGTACCCCGAAGATAGTCAACCCATTCGTGGTGAGTCGAGTGTCCCTAGTTCACACGGCGGTAAAACAAAGGTGTAACTAGGACTTTTGCAATTTTTGTGTGAATTTTTACATTTGTTAAAAAAAAGACAAAAAAGAATTAAAATAAATAAAAAAAAGGACGTAAAGCATTCACTTGTCTGCTAATCTCTGTTAATTGTTTGCTGGTGTTTGCTATTATGCTCTCAAAAGATTGTTATGCATGGCTGCATATAATCACAATGTTTTCAAGACCGACGCCTATGAGTCCCAAATGCGTGACCCAGGTCACGACTCCTATGGAGTCTATAACTCAGATCGGGGCTACCAGTGTGAGCCACACGTCCAGCCCATGGACGTTGGTCTATCATATGAGTCCTCTTATGGAGTACATGCCACTGCTGGGGGAGCTTCCTCCTCCAGTAGTGCTCCCTATGCCTTAGATGTCCTAGCTCCTCACATCGACTCCCTTACTCCTCAACAACTTGAAGCCATCCAGGCTATCATTAAGAGGGGTTCTACTTCTACCTCTCCCCTAGGTCATCCATGCGCTATAGGTGGACCTCGTGCTGCTCCTTTTGAGGACCACATGGGCCAACCACCTCCCTCATTTCAGCATCCCTCATGGCCCCAAAATCTGGCAGTCCCTCTTACCCCGGTTCGACCGGGTCATTCCATGGGCAAACCTTACTCCCTTTCTCCTTCACGGCCTTCATGTCAAGCCGCCCCTCCAGAGTCTCAAAGTCAACTCTCAACTTCACAAGTCACACCTCTCCAACAAGCTATCATTGATAAAATTGATCAAATGGAGGAACAATTAAAGAGGATCATGAGTCCACGACCACTTCCTACTCCTCCTCAAGTTAACCCCCTTCACGCTAAAATCGCTGAAATAGATAAGGAGTGGAAGAAGGTAAGAGATGAGTATGAGCAAGAGCTTCTTTCAAGTCGTTACGATCAAATGGATGACATCTACCCATCACCAATTTATCACACTAATTCATACGGCCCTCCGTCTCCACATCCATATTCATATACGCAAAACCCTCCATACCAATACACGTCACCTCACCTCATCAATACGCCTCCATCACAACATCCATTTGAACCTAATAATTATGAGGAATTGCAAATGACACCTGATCACATCTACGAAAATTTTGAAGATTTACCCACTCCGAGGTTTCTTCGTTCCTTCTCTCTCCCACCACCACCAGAAGACTCCCCTGCTCAGGACGAAGTCACTGACCCAACCCCAACCTATGAAACATCATGGTATTATGATGATGGGTCCATGCTTCAGCAACCTACGTCAACGTACCATGAGTCTCCTACTGATTCTACCCCTATCTATGAGACGTCATGGTATTATGACGATCGATTCATGCTCCAGTAACCTACGTCAACGTACCATGAGTCTCCTACTGATTCTACCCCTATCTATGAGACATCATGGCATTATGATGATGGGTCCATGCACCAGCAACCAACGTCAATATACCATGAGTCAACCACTGATTCTACCCTTACCTATGAAACCACCTGGTGTTACGATGACGGGTTTACACCCCAACAACCCGCATCAATGCACCATGAATCGCCTTCTATCCTTAACCCCTCACGTACCACCCATTTTCTACGTACCAAGCCTTCTACTGTTACCCCTTTGATCGCACAATTAACCCTCGCACCATTGGCTTCCACTGAGCATTCCATTAACCCTTGTTCCCAACCAAGTAATCCTTCATCGCCTTCACCTAAAACCTCCACGGAGCCTTCTATTAACCCTTGTCCCCAACCAAGTAATCCTCCATCGTCTCCACCTAAAACCTCCACTAGCCTTGTAACCCCGAATACAACCATTCATGTTCCTCCACTCAACCTCATACCCAAACCCGTGATTAGTCCAGAGCAGGGCCCATTTATTTTTGCACCCGAGCCAACCTCGTCTGCTTTCGAGCAGGAGGAGAAGCTCGTCGTGTTTCAACCTCCACCTACTCTTTTTTCAACCCATTCCATTGAACCTCTATTACCCGCTGAGCCTGTTGCCTCCATCTCGCCTCCGCCACTTCAGGCTTCCACCATCCCTATAACTTCAAACCCAACCCCTCTTACTCCTCCACTTGACCCCTTACCCACATTCGTGGCTAACCCTGAGCAGGGCCCATCCATTTTTGCACCCGAGTCAACCTCATCTGCTCCCGAGCAAGAGAAGAAGCTCGCTGTGTTTCAACTTCCATCTACCCCTTCCATTGAACCTCCATTGTCCGATCATGTTGTTTCCGACTTACCTCTTTCTATCACCTCTCGGAGTGGGTGTATTCTTATAAATACATGTGCCAAAGATGATGATCAAGAATCGGACAAGAAGAATTCGGTTACGGCTATGCCAGTCAAAATTCAAGATTTCATATGCCGAATGCCAATTCGAATTCTTGTACCGGTCACCTTTGAGAAGGGCGAATCTCCATCTGCACCAATGTCCATCAAAAAGGACTCTCAGGAATTGGTGCTAAGTAAATCAAGGGCCAAAATAATAACGATCACGTTACTCATTGGCCAACATGCTTTCAAGGCCCTTATTACCCCTTGTTCGGTCATAGTCCAGATGGCCAATCAAAAGAAGGGGATCTCCTCATGCATAGTGATGACACATTCTACTGCCGATGAGATGATGAATTCTATGCTCAAGGGAGGGTCAAGCCGCTCTTTATTGGAAGCTTTTGACGTTTTGTCTACTCCCTACCAACTTCCATGCAAGGGGCGAACGTCTATGCTATCAAGCATATTCACACGCGATATTCCAACGCCCTTGAGCAGTGCATCAAATAAGAAGCCCTTTATGCCGAAGGTCAAACTCCCAATGATAGATACCATCCATTTATCAAGGGAGTTATTTCTAAAAGAGCCATTCCATGTCAAGATCCCTACTGCACAAGCGGGACTCTTAAACTTTTGCTATGATTATTTGCCAAGAGAGTTATCGTTCATTTTCGAATATCCAAGGGATCTTGTTACATCAAATGAGAGCATGTGGGCTCTGACCGCTCCAATTGAACCGATTGGTAAGAGAAGGATGAGGCCATATTTTGAAGCACATAATTGGAGAGAGCGGCCTACAAGGTCAAGAGGTCAAGAAGTCATGTTGAAGGTTGAGAGGCCACACTACGAGAGAGTATCCACCAGGAAGAAGGGAAAGCATAAAGTGAAGCTTAAGGGTGATAAATCTCATGTGGAGAATCCATCCTGTAGCTCATCTACTACATACCCCATTCCATCACTGCTTGTGCTATTATTCATCTTCTTTTTATGGGCAATCCATTGGCTGAGAGGACGCTTCCCATCATCTAGATCTACGCAATCAAGCTCCTCTTATTCTCTAGGGTCTTTGGACCCTCACATTCATCCCCCTCCGGAACCTCCGGACCCCTCCCTATTTAATCTTATGTTTTTATCCATTCCTCATCATCGTCCCCGTCCGGAACCTCCGGACCCCGCTCTGCTTAGTTCCTTGTCTTTATCCTACCCTCACATTCCATCCCGTCCGGAACCTCCGGACCCCTCCATGTTTAATTCCTTACCTTTATCCGTCTCTCATCTCCCTCCGGAACCTCCGGACCCTTACCTTCTACCTCGTCCGGAACCTCTGGACCCATATATTCATCTCCGTCCGGAACCTCCGGACCCCTCCCTGTTTAATTCCATCTTTTTATTCATCCCTCATCATTGTCCTCATCCGGAACCTCCGGACCCCACTCTGTTTAATTCGTTGTCTTCCCGTCCGGAACCTCCGGACCCCTCTCTGTTTGGTTCCTTGTCTTTATCCTACCCTCACGTTCCACCCCGTCCGGAACCTTCGGACCCCTCCATGTTTAATTCTTTATCTTTATCCGTCTCCCATCTCCCTCCGGAACCTTCGGATATCTCATATCATTCTCTATCTCTCTCAGGGCATCGCACCCTTCCTTTTTATATCCCTCCGGAACCTCCGGATTTCTCATCTTGTTATCCATCCCTCCTAGGGCATCGCGCCCTGCCTTTTCATATTCGTCCGAAGTCTCCGGACCTTTCCTTCTTCCGATTTATCATTTTGTTCTTCCGTGGCATTGTGTCTTTCGTCCTCTTCATCCCTTTAAATTACCTTTTTGCATACCTTTTCTCAGGGCATCGCGTCCCTCATCATTTTCTTCCTCCGGAACCTCCGGATCCGTACTCCTCTGATTCTCCTCCTTTACCTTCGGATCCTCCGAATCCGCCTCTCTCAATTCATCAATTTCTAATTCCTCTTGATCTTGATCCCGAGTCTGACTCGATTCATGTCATATCAATTGTCTCGGGCATCTGCCCGTTCTCATACTGCTTTCGAGGCTTCAGTCCTCACCTTTGTCTTTGATTCCTTTCTTATCTTGTAAATTCTTCTACGCACCTTCTGTCTAATCCTTTTTTATCGCCATTCCTTTACAATAAACTACAGCAGAAGACAGGAAAGCCATAAGGAGAGTTGTCCAGAGGCACACATTGGTTGGAGGACTGCTATATAAGAGAAGTCTCACTGGTATTCTTCTAAAGTGTTTTGATGACAATGAAGTTTGGAAGTGAGTAGAGGAAGCACACTCTGGTGTGTGAGGTGGTCAGGTGAATAGCCAAATGCTTGCCAAGAAAATCCTTCGGCAAGGCTTTTACTGGCCCACCATGGAAGAAGATTGTGCCGTCTATGTCTGCAGGTGTGTCAAGTGTCAACTTCACGCCGATAAAATTCATTCCCCATCTTCTTCACTTCATCCAGTATCCTCCCCATGGCCTTTCTCCATGTTGGCTTTCGATGTCATTGGTCCTCTCGGTAATCCTTACTCCCTCACTAAGCAAAAATCATTCATCCTTACCGCAACGGAGTACTTTACCAAATGGGCCGAAGCCGAAGCTTACGTGGAGGTCAAAGCATCAACAGTCTGCAAATTCATCATGAAGAATATCATCGCCAGGTTCGGCATTCCAAGCACGATCATCACCGATAATGGACCGCAATTCATTTCTCAGGACCTTCGGGACCTCTGCAAAAGATATAAGATTGCATTGCATCACTCATCACCCTATTATCCACAAGGTAATGGCCAAGCAGAGGCCACTAATAAAACATTGATTAAAATCATAAAAAAGACATGTGAGTCTAACAAGTTCTCGGATTGGCCAGAAAAGCTCATTGAGGCTCTATGGGCCTATCGCACCTCAATCCGTACCCCCACTGGGCAAACTCGGTTCGCCCTTACTTATGGGATGGAGGCGGTAGTTCCGTACGAAATTCTGGTACCCTCTCTAAGAGTACAATTGGATAAGGACCTCCCCCTCGACGAACGTCGTGATTCACTCCTTGCCCAATTGGAACTCTTAGATGAGAAACGGCTGGCCGCTGCCGAGCATGCACGTGTATATCAGAATAGACTCACACGTTTTTATCAAAAGAAGGTCATTGAAAGGAAATTTCAAGTCGGTGAAATGGTAGTGAAAAGAATCTTTGTAAAACCTGGCGGCCCACGTTCTAAACTCCAACCCAATTGGGAAGGACCGTACGTGATTCAGACTGTGCATCCTGGCAACGCCTACAGGCTAGTCAATGCTGAGGGGATCGAGTTATCCCACCCTTGGAATGGACTTTATCTTAAGAAATACTACCCTTAGATAGGTGTACATAGTGTCAAAAATGATGAAATGTAAAATAACAAAAAAAATAGAAAACAATGAAAGCAACAAAAATATGTATATATACAATAACAAAAGATAGAAAAAAATAGAAGAAAATGAAAAGAAGAAAAAAATAGAAAATTCAAAATGCTAATGCCCGGAGATCACCATGTAGTTAAGTCATTGCATTCAACCTCCGTGTTGGGATAGGGCCTATTAAGACTTGGTAGGTTCCGGGTCTTGGTTTGCCAGAACCGTGGGGATCCCTGTCCGACTAGTTCGGCTTATGCCCCCCTCAAAAGGGGCAACATACATGTACACATGTGTTCTATGAAAGATCGGTAGCATCGCTCATGGTGAGGCCTCACCTAGAAGGTCTCCAGAATGTTTAAATCTTCGTTCTCTCTCTCTTCGACTGAATGAGACAGCCGGCGCCCTTAAAACGCTGAGCATGGAAAACACGAACACAACCCCTAGGGCAAGAGTAGGGCCCAATTCTTCGAGCATGGGTCAGAGCACGAGAAGAGGGCAGTGTCCCCGCAGGCATCCAAGAGGGATTTCATAATGTCAAGATACTATGTCCCTCACAAAAATCTGTCAAGAAAAATCAGAAAAGAAGAACAAAATCAAAGTCAAGTGAAAAGTCTGGTCGTAACCGTGCCTGATCCCACAAATGAAACCCCTTTGACTGAAAGTCAAATTCTATACAAGAGGGGCCATGAGATGTAAATGCTCGAGATTTGGTCTGAAGTTGTCCGAAAGGGAAAGTTAAGTGTGCCCCTACTGGCTCGCCGGGTTAACGGTTTTGCCGGTCCTCTCAGGAGGTTTACCCCTAATACTCTTCCTTCTTCCCCTGAAGATAAAGGCTCAATGGAGTTCCTGAAGGGTGAAACTCACCAAAGTCTGTAACCACCTTTCGACACAAACGTATGGTTGTCCATCTTGGAAAGCAGAAGTCATTGTCAGAGTCTCCGTGTTTCTGGCCGGTCAAGACCCTTATCTACCATCTTAATGTCTTCTAAGCCTAACCTCGGGCTTAGACCAATGCAAGCGCGTCACCTATGGGTGCGACGGCGTCTGATTCCAGGTCAGCGTCGCGCGGTTGGTCATTTGGGTTCCAGGGTGTTCCATTACATATCGTCTAGAGTTGTGAGGAAATAGACCCGGGTCGGGCAAATCATTTACCTTGAACACTTTTTGGGTGAATCCCTGTGGTCGGAAGCAATTGGGAGCCTAAGCATGGCATGACGGTATTGTCATCAGGGTAAGTCTTAGCCGGCGGGATTATCATTCGAGGAGTCTAGAGGCCCAAATCAACTTAGACGTGCACTTAGGATGCCTGGGAGGTTAGCAAGAAACCCTCGTTCTCATGCAGGTTAGATGTTATATCAAGTGGTCATCGTGCATTAGCAAAAACAAAAATAATAAACAAATCAAAAACAAACAAAAAAATAACGAATCCAAAAATCCAAAAAAAGCTAAAAAAATGTACATGCACAAAAAAATGGAAATATAAAAGACCAAAAAAATAATAAACAAACAAAAAAATACAAAAAAATGAATACACCTACAAAAACAAAACAAAAATCACATCTTCGCATGATCGCATTTGTATGCACCATTCATTTTAAATTCTCGTTTGCATCCGTGTGCTTGTCTGTCGCATTCATCATCCTTTTTTATCATTGCCTTTGTTAATAAAGGCTTGCCCCTTGACTCGTTATCAAGAATAACTCAAAATCACGTTTGTTTATTGAGCAAGGGGCAAGTCAGAGCAGAAATGCTAACTTGTTTGCTTAGATGTGTACATGGATTCGGGAGATCAGAAAGAAGCAGAGAACCAAGTATAAAATATTTTATTCCACTCCCACTCAACAAAAACAAACAACAAGAGAGAGCCTACATTAGCTCCCACCCTCCTTCTCTACATTACTCGTCTCGCCGCTTTCTGGACGAGGAACTCTAGAAGGTGCTATCCAACCATAAAAAGCGGTACTTCTACCGCTTTGGGGTCCTCTTTCTATCTCCACTCCCCGACGTCGATCTGCGGGAGCAGCAAAGAAGCTACTAACACGAAAGCCACGCTCTCGTGCCCTTCGGTAGCGTTCCTCGCCATCCTTCAGCCACTGCTCAGCGAGACCGAGACTGGTCCTCAATTCAAATAGTTGGGCCTCCAGGGCCCTCCTCTCCTCTTTCTCGACTGATCTTTTAGCCTTCTCTCTTTCCCTGTCCTTTTCCCTCTCAGCACGTTCTCTCTCTCTGTCATCCCTTTCCAGCTGAAGGGTGATCCTCAGCTCCATGGCGTCCCGAGAAAAATTGTCATCTGAGCGACGCTGCAATTCCTCCTCCAGCTCCGCTATCCTGGCCTTCCCTTGTGATGCATGAGCAAACATCTCTTGCATCTCTTCGGCCTGCCATATCCGTCATTTTAGGGGTGTGATGAGACATAAACAGAGAAGCTCGGATAAGAGGAACCTTCACCTGCGCGGAAAGCATTCCCTCTGCCTCCGCGGCGCGCTGTGTTACACGGGCAAGCTGCTCATGGAGCGAATCTAGTTCCGACGAAGGAATCCATAGACTGGAAGAAGCACCCTCTGCCCCTACTGCTGGTAGGGTTGCGTCGAGCCGAGCGCGCTATGATAGCAAGAAGTGATAGTGAGTGGCTAAACACCAAAACCTATGGGTATAATTAGGAATATGCATTTGCATACATACTCACCGAGACATGTAAAGCCTCACGGGTGTCACCCAACTCTCCCTCCGTGTCCGCCAATCGAGCCCGCAAGTTCGCTATCATGGTATCACGGGCATCCTAAACCCATGTCATAGAGTCAGCATTACATTTAGAAAAATGATAAAAAAAATAGAAAAAAATGATCAAAAAGTGAGAAAGGAGATATACCTCCACAAGTCTCTCAGGATGGAGTCGCTCCGCATACATCGCCCTATAGAGACGTAGATAATCTTCACTATCCCGGGCGTGCGACTCCACGAGCGTGCCATCCCGCTGCCAATCTTCATATTGTTCGGAGAAGCGCACCTGCCAGTCGACACAGGTTACCGGCCCACGTGTCTTCCTCCCGACGCGGGGTGGTGCGGTCATATCTACCCATTCCTGGGCAAGCCCTAGAGCCCTCATGACCAATCGTAGCCGGAGTGGCTCGATTTCATTCAGGCAGTGGACCCAAAGGTCCCGACCAAATCGAGGGCGACCTGCGATGACCCACGGTTGGTCGACATCGACCAAGCCCGAGTAAGGCCTCCAGATCACCTGCGTTGGCATGCGTGTATCTCCTTAATCACTCAAAAGAACCAAAAAAAGAGAGATAAAAGAAAAGATAAAAAATGGAGTCCTACCATCTCTGCGGGGAACTCTTGCAGCTCACGCCTTAATACCATCAGCTGGTAAGATAGAGAGGCTGTGCTCATAATGGGTTGCCACCGCCGAGCTAGTGGTGCCACGGCCATACGCCACTGTCGAGCTCGCCCCATTGGGATATAGTAATAACTCCATACCTGTGTTGTCACATGTCATCAGCATTTCATGAAATAGATTAGTTGCATTAATAAATAAACAAATAATTACCTGGAGAAACGGTATGAAGCCACTCACAGTCACCTCTCGATCTGTCCCTTGGGACAGACTTGCGAACAGATGCGCCAACACGGCGGCTCGCCAGGCATATTGCCCTACCCTCTCTAGGTCCACCAAAAATTCTAGGAAACGACAATGGATGTCGTCTCCTTTGGAACCCAGCAGTAATTTTCCCAGCAGGAAAAGGAGGAATATCCTCAAGTCCATGTTTGATCTCTCCCAGCTACTGGCATCCACGCAGTACACAGCGCGGGACCCTCTTTCCGCTCTCTCCATGAACTCCTCCTAGGACTCGTTATCACGGTGACGAGTGTCAGTGAGCCCTAGTGCCTCCATGATAGATGCCTTGGCTATTGACTTGTTCTTTTGGTCCTTTAATTCCAGACCAAGAAGCTTCTGAGCCACTTCGCGATAATCGGGGTAGGTGACCCCGGTCATCGCCTCGCCATCCACTCTAAGGCCAGTGATTCGCGCCACATCTTCGAGACTGGGCACCATGTGCCCCCAGGGCATCAAGAAAGCACGACTCTCTGGGTCCCATCTCTCGCGCAATGCTTGGATGAGGGTGAGGTCGAGCTTAATGGGTTCGATCCGGAGGAATGCACCAAACCCCATCGCATCTAGTCGAGCTTTCTGGAAGTCAGGCAAGCCTCGATAGGCGGCCACCACTAATTCCCATGAGATGTGTGACCTCGTCATACTCTGTGGATTACATAGGAAGTGAGAAACAGGTGCATCATTGAAATAAAAAAAGAAAAATGAGAAAGGAAGAAAGGGATCATGAAGAATGAGAGGGAAGAACTGGCTCGATTACAAGCTCCGATTGGGTCCTCTCACTGAGTGGCCTTTCAACATCGGAGAGTCTCCTGGAACTACCACTGGATCTGATCCTCTTCGAGGAGCGGGAAGACTCGCCCTCCACCCTGAAATTGGACTCTCCCTCCATCTCAGAGAATGAGAAACTCTTACTCCCTCCTGTCGACTTTTCACTCTTTTAACCAGTCTCCACAACTCCGTGCTTTCAAGTGAAGCAGGCGGGGGGAGTATTTATAGGATTGAAGGGATATGATCCAGATCTCTCCCACTTCCTCTTGCAATGGGCCTTGTAACAAGGCACCCATCTTTCACTCGAAGTAAACGAGGTCGGGAGCGTAGCGGGTTGATTCACACCCTACACATCTAGGTTCCCTGTGTTCATCATGATTCAAATAAATCTGAGATGAGGTCATCTACATGGAGAAAGGACAATGCAGGTCGACCTCTTCGAATTTGAGAGTGGACTCATCCACAGGAGAAAGGACAATGGAAGTCGATGTCTTTGAATCCGGGAATGGACTCATCTACATGGAAAGAGGATAGAAGGGCGGTTGGCATCTTTGAATTCGGTGGTACATCATTAAAATTTGTGATGGATTCTCCCGAAAGAAATGCCCAATGAGTCTGAGACACGATCCGTTATCTCAGGGGAGTTCTGTTAAACACGCCACATGGGGACGGCATGAAAAGAGGAGGCGTAGAAGAGAAGGAATGCATCAAGGGCGAACCAGTCGTGTTCAAACTAGGTCATTCCACTCACATATCTATATAAGGGTTTGTGCCCATCATGAGAAGAGAGTGGGTGTGCAAGTCACTCACTAACCCTTGTTACTCTCTCGGTCACCTCTCTTCTCTTCGAAGACGGAAGTCCCCCGAAGAAGTCTCTCAGAGCTCAGTGACGCAGCAATCGCCTTGCCGCACCATGCGTTCACATCTGTTCTGGCAGTGCTCTTCGCCGTCTTCCTATCTCTCTCGCGACCCCGATGGCCGCGAAACTCTTGAAGTCGAGGCCGCTGGTTGAGCTGCCCTCTGCTCTGCCGATGGAGACCGTACCAACTCTAAGAGCTCCTCTGCCGCGAGGTCCAACTCCCCTCTAATCTGTAGAGCAAGTGACGTGTCTGGACGCTCTTTCTCTCAGGGCTCCATCCTCAGGGCCTCATGTGTTGTTATGTCTTCACTGTCTCTTGCTTTACCTCTCTCCTCGCCATTCGGAGAGAAACCCTCAGCTCCAGGATGTCTCGGGGCAGCTCCTCGACGACGTGTCATTGTCACACCTTCTCCAGCTTTGTTATCTGGGCATCGCGCTCTGATCGAGTGACACATTCCTTTTTTGCTCAGGCCACAGGAGCTAGCAAGCCCTGGCTTTCTATTGCCTTTCAGATTCAATCATCCCACAAGGTCAGGATAAGTGGGTGAACGGTGTAGTCAAAATCCAAACCAAATCATGCCCACCTGAACTACGAGCTCATGCTCGCCCTCTTCGGCACAAGCCACTGTGCCGGGAACTTGCTCCTGGAAGGACATAACCTCCAAAAGAGGAGCTTAGGAACCAAGAGGCTCTGTCGGCCATCATTTCTCTCTATGCTGGGCACCCTGAAAATGAGAAGAACAAATGCCGAGAAATTCAAAACACAAAAAAAGAGAAAAAAGAATAAAATAAACAAAAAATGATGTGCCTTGCCAGACGAACTCTGCTGTCTATGTTTCCCATGCTTGTGTGAATTGTTATGATTGATTGATATTTTGTACACATGGGTGTTTATTTTTTGAGATATTTATTTCTATTTACTGTGTCCACTGATGAATGCAGGTTTCAAAAGAACCAAAAATTTTAAAGAAAAAAAAAGATGAAAAATAAAAAGCACGAAAAAAAGATGAAAGAAAAGAAAAACAAGAAAAAGATGAATTATCACCCTCCCACATGTATCATATCTGCATTGTGTCTGGTATTGTATCTACACAATTGGAGTCTGTCAAGCACCGTACGCCTTGAATGAATTTGGAGTTTGAGTTCAGACTCTGATAACTCCAAAAGAGTTCAGAGCGTACGGATAGGCCGTTTAAGTTGTGCTAGAATGGGGACGACGGTTCCGTTTGGTGTGGCGATAAACGGGCCTTGGTTCATTACCGACTCATCGAATCGGTGTCCTGACCCAGTCTCCACAGCTTAACCTTGGTCAGTTGATTTCACTGCGAAAATCATTCACTTAAGTCAATTGTGCAAGCCACTGTGTTTAAACACTCTGAAATGTGAGATATTCCATTCAGAGTCGAGTACCGAGTCTTCCTGAGGTTACCTTGGACTGTTTCTCTGAAAGAGACTATTGTTTGGATTTGTCCCAAAATCATCTTTTTTTATTCGCCTTGGATCCGCCTTGGCTGCAGCACTTCCACGATGGTTGGTAACCGCTCCCCAATGGTGAAACCTACAGGTTTACGACCCAGGTACTTCCGCGCCGTGAAGTTGGTCCTCCTTTTAGTTGTTTGTGCCCCAGCGCACATTATCTCCTCCCTTGTTTGTTATCATCCGAATAATTGTGGATTTCGGAGGACATTCTTCAAGGTTGTTTCGGTGAAACTCGGGAAAGATTCCCATCAGGAAGTGTTAGAGGACGTGTCTCATCATACATTGGCATCCGCTTTTTAGTTCACTCCATTTCATTCCAACCCACTTCATTCCATTCCACTACATGTCTTTCCCCTACAAAGCGGACGCCATGGCAGGGCAACTGTAGACACGTCATTTTTAATATTTCTGTGATTAAATTTCATATTATGCTACGATGCTCTAAAGTGGCTTACGCATTTGACTTATGTGGGTGATTAGTCATTTTTTTAGCTTTTATATAAAAATATAATAAAAAAAATTCAGAAATGGTTAAAAAAATACAAAAAAATCAAGAAAAGTTTATAAAGAAGAAAAATACAAAAAAATCGAGAAAAATTTAAAAAGAATAAAATACAAAAATGAGAAAATGTTATTTAAAAAAATACAAAAAATTAATAAAGGGTCATAAAAATACAAAAAAAATTTTAAAAAAAAGGGTGATAAAAAATACAAAAAATTAAGAAAAAGTTAAAAATAATAAAAAAATATAAACAAATATAAAACCCAAATATATATATATATATATATATATATATATGGTTGTAAATATATATATGTAATATATATATATATATGGTTGCAAATATATATGTGTGTAATATACAATATAAATATATATATATACATATATACATGGTTGTGAAAATATATACATAGATGTATATATATATATAATTTTATTCTAATAAGCTTAAACAAAAGAAACAAAAATATTCTTAATCAACTTAAATAAAATAATATTAATCATTTACCCCACCCCCTATATTCTCGAATCTGGTTTCTTTCTTGTCTACTCATCTCTACCCCACCTTATCTCCCTCTCTCTCAATGCTTATCACACTCCTCCAATCAATGCCCAAAGAACTCATCTCCCTTTCTTCCTCTCCCTGTCCCCCCATCGTCCTCCCCCTTTTTCTAACACATACCCGGCTGCAATAGCATCACAGAAGGCCCCCCTACCAGACACACACATTAGACCTCACGAACACCCTTGGCCTCCCTCTCTCATCACTTACACTCATCTCCCACGACACCATCCTCCGCTAACACCGTCGCAGCAATGTCGTTTGTCTCTAACCGACGTCACCCCCCCCGCCGGAGTTCCACTTCCCACGTCGCCGTCTCCCTCCTCACCTCTGCAAGACCACCCTGGTGCATCTCCACGCCGACCACCACGCCGGGGAGGCCATGCAAGCCTAACCGCCAACGCCGTCCACCCACGTCCGTCGCCTGTGAGCACCACCCACTCCTCCTTCGGCCATCGTTCCTCTTTCTCTCTCTTACGTGTCTCCCCTCAATCTCTCCCTCCATCCCTCTCTTCTACGTCGAGAAGAACCCTCCGCCAACGCCCAGAACGCCGGCGACCTCACCTCCGACTCCCCCTCCCTTCCACTCTCATCGCCGGTGTAGGCACGCTAAAATTGACATTATTTTGAGTATATTTCATATCACTTTGCGATGCCCCATTTGACCCTCAAATCAGCTTGTTTGAGTGGTTTTCCCACTTTTTCTTGAATTTCTCCTATTTTTCCCCATTTATCTCATTTTTCCTATTTTTCTGGATTTTCTGGGCATTTATCTCTTTTTTTTTGAATTCACGCCCTCATCAGGGGCGTGTTTTTGAAACACGACCTTGTCTAGGGCGTTTTCTCCCATTTTATCTATTTCTCCCCCATTTTATCTATTTTATGAATTTTCTAAATTCACGACCTGGGTAAGGGCGTGTTTTTTTCAAAACATGACTTAACCAAGGGCGTTTCTTAAAGAAAGGACGACCTCACCTGAGGGCGTTAATTCTTCTAGGTTTGACCGACTTCCCCATTTGAGCTCTTGAAATTAACGCCCTTCTCAGGGGCGTGTTTTTAAACGTGGCTTTAATTAAGGCGTGTTTTGGAATTTTCAAATATGGGGAGTTTTTATTGCTAAATTTGGTTTTTGAGAAACGCCCTTGTGCAGGGCGTGTTTTTGAGAAACGCCCTATGGGTAGGTCGTCAATTCGTAAATTGACGCCCTTACCTAAGGCGTGTTTTACCTTCTGGCTACACGGCCCTTTCCCCAGAGAGTCCTTGCTTCGATAGATGCCTACTTGGTTTGGGCTCTTGCCCATTCTTATCATTTCCCTCTTAGGACTCTTGCCCATGTTTATCTCTTCCTCAACCTATTTAATAGAGCCAATGGCTCTGTTGTTTGGTTGGACGCCTCTTCTTCGGATCCCCTCCGATTTCTTCTCTTCTGTTCGACACCCCCCTTCTTTCCCTCCGTTCTTCTTCTGCTTCTGTTTTCTTCTTCTTTTCTCCTTCTGTTTCTTTTTCTTCTCTCGCAGGAGTAGGTGCTGTTGCTATTGGCTCGGGAGGAGGCTCTGCACTGCACAAATCTTCATCCCATCGAGTCTTCCTCCTCATTGAATATCAAAGCCAAGCAACAAACAGATTTTTCTTATCTCCCCTCTATTTCCTTTATTTTATTTTTATCATGTGCATGCATCATTATCCTATTAACTCCCCTTCTCAACCACGTTGAGACCTCCATACAGTGCACTCTTGCACACCTTTTTATCATATTCATATCACCATTCATCATATCATCATATCTCCCCACACCCTTTTGCATAGGGGTTTAAGGGCCAACCACCCACAAGGTGTGTTCTTAATCAATTTTTCATGCTCATATATTTTTATGAATTGATGCTACACTCACCACATATCTAATGCAATTTCTTCATTGGTGTTTGTCTTTTTTGCAAGGGTAATTAAAGGAAGAACTCTCTTCATCGGCCGGCCGATTTGAAGAGAAAGGAGGCACTCACATCCCCGCATATTTGAGGTATTTTGCGATCATCTCCCCATATTATTTTCCACTTGAGACCCTCGTGTCTCTGGCGATCACACTCCACATTAGCACCTCGTGCTATTTTTATTGCTTTCACCCATATATATCTATTGCTTTTTATATTTTTAAGAGTGGATTTTAATCCAAATCTACAAATTGGCGATCACGGTGGGACACTTTGTGTTCTTCTTTCATTACCCCTTTCCCCTTGGCACCCTCGCGTGCCCTTTTGATATTCATATTTGTTGATTGCATTGATTCTATGAGTGTTCCTCTGCTGTTGCTGGCCGCGAAGGATTCCTGGTCAAGATGAATTCACGCCTCTGGAAGAGGCGTTTTTATTGATTTAACGCCCTGACACAGGGCGTCTTCTTAATATTTTACGCCCTCTGCCAGGGCGTTTTCCAGCTTACTCCCGGGTTTTGTTGCTTCCTGTGAATTCACGCCTTGTCCGAGGGGCGTTCTGTTATTGAGTAGCGCCGCAGATCAGGGCGTTTTTATTGATTTGACGCCCACTGCATAGGGCGTTCGTTTATTGGTAGCGCCTTGACCCAGGGCGTTCCTTGACATGGTTGGCATCTGCCCGCGGCGTTTCACGCCCTACCGAAGGGCGCTTTTTCCATTGGTAGCGCCCTGCCCCAGGGCGTTTTTCTTCCTGTGTTTTGCCAAACCCCTGTGCTTTCTTCATATCATATATTTGCATATATCTGCTGCCAGTGTTTCACGCCTTGCCCAAGGGCGTTCTTTTACTTATTAGCGCCTCTCATCAGGGCGTGTCTCCTGAGTTGACGCCCGCTGAACAGGGCGTCCGTTTATTGATAGCGCCTCACCCTAAGGCGTGTTTTCGCCAGCCCCTGGGCCCCTCACGTTGATTCACGAGGGTCACATCGTCGTGTCTTTTTTAGTAGCGCCCCCTTCCCGGGCGTGTTTTTACTATGGGTTTCCAGAACCCCCGGCTGTGGTTTTTCATGATATTTCATGCTTATTTTTGTTGATTGATCATATTATTGTGGTTGGCCTGTTTACCCTGTTGCATTCATATTTGCATTTGGTTTGGGAGCCTCCTCCTCTTCATTTGGATCCACACACCCTCTTGGAATCGGGACGACCCTCCATTGAGCATTCCGTCTCTTTGGACCGGAGATCCCTTTTCCAAGCCTCCATAAGCCCCCGCACCCGTGGATTCCCTCACGGACGCCGGGCAGGTTGTACCCTTTTTGAGTCCCGATATAGTTGGCCTAATACGTGGTGAGTGAGAGTTCCTAGTTGGCATTGGAGTTCAAATCTCATTTGAAACTAGGACTCTCCTTGTGTGAATCTTTCCAAACTTTATTAAAATCCTTAATTCACCAAGGATAAAACAATCAAAAATCACGGTAACCATTCCAACTTGTGTGCTTATTTACATAATTATTGAGAATTTTTGATTATATAATGGCTTACCATGATAGAAACATGTTCAATTCAATTCATGAGGATGCACAACCTAGCACTTCATATCCTCAATTTCAACATGTTAATCAGCATTCTCACCATTCTTTCAAGGGACCACATCCTTATTCTCATGGTCATACCCAACCCATGGGCAATGTCCATTCTTATGGCCCCCCTCCTCAAGTTCGAGCCACTATTCCCTCGGGACCGTCTCCTCCCAATGACGAGAAGGTCTCTCGAATCATCCATGCATTAGATCATCTTACCCCTCAACAGATCCAAGCCCTTAAGGCTGCCGTTGAGGGTACATCTCATGCATCTCTCCCTCCTTCCAATTCTATTCGGGTGGCCCATCACCCATCTCCCTCCAGTTCTATACGGGTGGCCCGTCACCCACCTCCTCCTTCCAATCATATTCGGGTAGCCCATTACCCATCTCCCCCTATTCATTCTACTCGGGTGGTCCGACACCCGCCTCCTTCTATTCCTCCTCCATCACGGCCCCGAGGCCCATTTATTCATTGCAATCCGGCCCATCCGGGTTCTTTTACGGGTCATACCGTCAACTCCCCTCCACGGCCTTTTTATGCGGCCCCTCCTCCTTCAAGGCCCTGCCAACCTTCTATTGTTCAAGTCACACCCCTCCAACAATCTCTTTTTGATAAGATTACTTCCATGGAGGAACAATTAAAGAGGGTCACGGTTCCTCCTACTCCGGTCAATCCTCTCCATGCCGCTTTGGACGAGATTACTAAGTTGGAGAGAGAATGGAAGGATAGGAGAGATGATTATGGTATCGGCATTCCAAGCGAGGAAGAACCGACAACTGAAGAATCCGAGGTAGTGTACGATGATGATGAAGCTCCGCAGGCACCCCTTCCGAGTTTCCTTAATTTCCCGCTCCCTCCGCTATCATTCGATGAACCTCCTGCTCAGGATGAAACCATCCCCGATCCAACCCCCATTTATGAGACCTCCTGGTGTTACGATGATGGGTCGATACTTCAATCACCCACACCGGCACATTTTGAGTCTCCCCCTTCCATTAAACCTCTATCAATTACACCTCCTCCAGTTACACCATTAACCTTCACACTAACCTCCCCTAAACCTTCCATTAAACCTCCACCAATTACACCTCCACTCCTTAAACCATTAACCTCCACACCATCGGCCTCCATTGAGCCTACCGTTAAACCTTCCCCAATTAGCCTCCCATTACCGCCACCTCGGCTTTCCATTATCCCTTTAAAACCCACATTGCCTATTCCTCCACCATATAGCCTTACGCCTTTACCCATGGTTAGTCCTGAGCAGGATCTGCCCTTTTTTGCATACGAGCCCGTCCCGACTGCTTCCGAGCAAGGGGAGAAGCTCGACGTGTTTGAACCTCCGCCCCCATTCACCCATTTGCCAACACCTTCCATTATAACTCCACCATCCACGGAGCCTCCCGCCTCCGCCTCACCTCCCTTTGTTACTCGGAAGGGGCGTGCTTCTGCAGCTACTCGCGCCAAGGATAAGCAAAAGGCGGGCAAGAAGACTTTGGCCACGACTGTGCCATTCAAGATTCAAGAATTTATTTACCGGATGCCAATCCGGGTTATTGTGCCGCGCATGATCGAAGAGGCCAAGTCATCGCCGTTGCTCAATAGATGCCAAGCATTGACGCCGTTTGAAGGCCGGGCAGGGCACCCTTTGTTCAAACCTTCGAATTCCGAATTCATTTACAAGGGGCGAATGCCCATTTTATTCAACATTCCATATTCATCACCATCAATGGGCAACATAATGCTTCCCGTTCCAACTCTACGACTCCCTCACTTTATTGATCTTCGCTTTCCAAAGGGGTTGTCATTTATTGAAGCTTCCTTTATTGGGCCAATTGGCCGTACATGTTCACTGCCATGGAGGGGCAGTTACCTTGATGCTAAGGGACCATCCCTTACTTGTTCCACTTTCTATTCGTCCATCTCTATCACTTCTTCTTCATGGGCCATTCCCAGGGTTAAGAGGAGGATCTCGTCCTCTCGCCCTTCATATTCTCCATATTCCTTGCATCTCATGCATTTTGTTGCATTCATGCATTCACAGCATTCATCGCATTGCATTCGCATACAATTGCATCTCCTGCTTCCCGGGTTTCCAAACCCGTACCTTCCTCGTCTTCCGGCACCGCCGGATATTTCGCATTTCTCATCTTATTCATATTCATCTTTTTGTCCACTCCCCTTGGGGCATCGCGCCCCCTTTCCTGCTATCTCCCTGGAACCTCCAGGAATTTTATCCCTCCTCTTTGGGCATCTCGCCCTTTCTGATTCTATTCCTCCGGAACCTCCGGACTTATCTCTCGGGCATCGCGCCCCTTTCCATTTGCTCCCTCCGGAACCTCCGGATTCTCCACCTGATTGTCTCCATCTTTTCCCCGGGCATCGCGCCCCTTTCTATTTGCTTCCTCCGGAACCTCCGGACTTTCCCCTCGGGCATCACGCCCCTTTTCATTCTCCTCCTCCGGAACCTCCGGACTTTCCCCTCGGGCATCACGCCCCTTTTCATTCTCCTCCTCCAGAACCTCCGGACCTTTCCCTCGGGCATGACGCCCCTTTCCATCTTCTCCTTACTGATTTCATCCCTCTGGAACCTCCGGATTCTCTCCATCTTTTCCTCGGGCATCGCGTCCCTTCTTTTGTCATTCCCCCGGAACCTCCGGACTTTTCCCTCGGGCACGACGCCCCTTTCCACCTTCTCCTTCCTGATTTTATTCCTCCGGAACCTCCGGATTCTCCGTCTTATTCTCTCTATCATCTCCCAGGGCATCGCGACCCTCCTGATTTCATTCCTCCGGAACCTCCGGACCTTCCATATTTCCTTCAATTCATCTTTTTGCTCCTCCGGGACTCCATATCTTTTATTCTCTTCTTCCTTTTCCGTCATCTTTTTCATCATCTTTTTCCCTATTTCTTCCCAGGACATCGCGTCCCTTCTTTCGTTATCCCTCCGGATTCCTCCTATCATGATTTCTCCTCTCACGATGCTCCTCCGCCTCCGGACCCTCCGGATCCACCTCTTTCCATCTACCAATTTCTTCTTCTGATTCCTCCTAATTCTGGCTCCGACCCAACTTCTTCCACATCCACTGCCTTGGGCATCTGCCCTTTCTCCCATTGCTTCAGAGGCTTTAGTCCTCACTCCACCTCCTAATTTTCCGCTTCTTCTGTAAACTGTTTCATGTGATCAGGGTCTCCACACCTTAGTGAGGGAGTTCTAGCCCTCGCCTCTTTTCTTTTCTCCTTATTCGTTATGAGTCTGGTTTGAGCACCACTCATTCTTGTTAAGCCACTCCCAAAATCCTTTGCTTCCAATCCTTTTGACTGCCAAAGAGGACAAATCCCACGATGATCAACCTCGCCTCTGACAGCTGCTTCTACAAAGGTTGCAAGGTAACATATTGGCGTAAGTACGCATTTTAATGATATCATTTTCCCATTTCTTCGCGCATGATTCTCAAAAGGAAGTGCTTCTTAACAAGATTAAGAATGGTGTTTTAAACATTTATCTTAGGCTTTTAATTGAATCATTTCAAAAAAAGAGTCTTTAGGCTTGCTTTTGCAGCACTCTTGGTTATAAGAACCCCGCGCTGGGAATTCGACATTCTCTCCCTGCTTGTTAAGAGCAACCCTTAGCTGGGCACCGCACACACTTCACGGCGTCCTTAGCCGGCTCTTTGGTTAGACACCGTTGCTACCTTGGCCATGCCATGTATTCCTGAAAGTCTTTTTCTCTTCTTTACTCGGCCACGTTGAGGTACAAGAGGTTGACGGATAAGATGACCAACCTTGGTAAATCCCAATACGAGAGGAGTCTCAAATAGGGGCAGTCTTGACCCAGAAGAAAAATAAATATGAATTTCATGATAAATCTTGCCAAAAGGGCAATTATGAAAATCAAGTCAAATTTTGATAAAAGCAAATCATGAATTATGGCATGTCAAGAGGGCAAAGTCCCCGCAGGGAAAACCCTGGTCGTATGCATGTCAAGGGTCTAAAAATTAAAGGCACAAAGCCCCGGCACAACAGACTACCTCTTTGAGGGTTAATGTAACGACCCGAGAATCCGATTACCGGGAAGGCCCGATAACCCGAGACTCGTACCGCCACCCACGAGTCCGAAGACTCGGAAGGGTTAAAAGGATGGTGTGGAAACTACACAAGTATCACAAATAATTGCAGAAATTAAACAGTTATAATATTAAGCAGGAGATAAATTAACATTTTACATGGTCCACAATAAAATAACAACAACAGCAACAGTAGTCCACGACTAGTACAGTGACAAGAAAGAAAAGTACAGCTACACGGGGCATCCCCCGGCTCTGACCTCTGGCACTACCTCTGGGCACCCGCACCACGCTGCGCTCCTGACGCGCTCCCCGAAGGTGGCGCCTCACCTGAAACACGGTGAAAACACGCAGGGAATGAGTCTCAGAACAAGACTCAGTAGGGATCACTCGAACCCTACCTCGAAAAACGAGAAACCACTACTCTAGCGGTAGGAAAGTACCTCGGAAAGGAAAGCCCTGTACTCTACAGAACTAGACCCTACGGCACGCAAACCGACACACGTGCCACGGTACGAGAAGACCGAAACTCAACGGTCGAACCGTCAAAACCCGAAGGTCGGAAACACACGACTGACAGTCTGACACTCCGTACTCGACAGGAGTACCACCCACTAGAAGCACAGCCGGTAGCGTCCCCTGACGTCTTACACCGCACCGCAGGTGAACCGCCTGACGTGGTAGGTCCTACCCGAGGCGCGAACACCGTACAAGTAACCACAAACAAGTGACTAGCTGGGGTCACGCCCGTCGACGTGGGTCCAACCGCCCCCAACCACGTGTGCACACACAGACCGCGCGTCCCTGGTCTGGCCCTCTGACCGGTTTTCCCCTCAGCCGGACTCTGGCTGCAAGACGTGGGGCCCAACGGTAACCGGTCCACAAACCGTCTCGAAAGGTCGGCCCGTACACCACTCCCTGGTGCGACTAGCACCCGCGTACTAGTAGGCTACGACTAGTGGAGGGTCACTGAAGGAGTAGACTCTCGAGTCAACGGAAAACGACGTCCGAATCCGACAACGTGTGGGAATCACCCCACGCACCAGCCCCGTCGCACGGTGACCACGGTCGGAAAAGAAACAAACGCATTGCCCACGGTCAAACGCCTAACCGAGGCAAACGGGACTTCCGGACACCAAAGACACGGTCACGGAACTCCACGGGATGCCCGGGGCGCACACACGGCCCAAGAGAAACACCCAACAACAGGCAAGATCGCGCTAGGTCTCCCTAGCGCGACAGGGACCATCGCGCTAGGGAACCCTAGTGCGACAACGACCATCGCGCTAGGTCTTCCTAGCGCGACAGGGATGATCGCGCTATGACCCCATAGCGCGACAGGAACCGCCTCCTGTTCATCTTCTCCGATGAACGCGCTCGGTCGGGACAGCGCGACCTCCAAGAACGCGCTACTGGAGTATAGCGCGTTCTCAGTCCGCGGCCGAAAACGGTAAGAACACCCAAAAATTCCAACCACGCCCCCATACCTCCATAGGAGAGGGGGAAAATAAAGGGGAAGACCCCTGGGGACCCCTAGCATGATTCTAGGCCATCAAAACACGAAATCATGCATCAAATCCATAGATCGGGCGAGCTCTCCCCAAATCATGGAAAAACCCAAAAACGCTCAAATGATCCCCTCTCGGCCTCCCCGCGGCCTATAAATCACGGAAAAGAACGGCATGAGACTAAAGAACGTCACCCTACCTCGATGGAGCGAATGCTCCGCCGGATCGATCACGAATCACGAAGAATGCTCGAAGCTTCACGAACTCCCCACGCTTCCCACGCTCGCCGCACGCCCACGAGATCGCCTCACCGTCGCCCACGCGTCCACGCCGTCGCCCCGCCGCCGTCCGTAGCCGGAGAGGGGCTCGCCGCGTCCGAATGGGAGAGAGGGAGAGAGAGGGGGCTCACGGTCGCGAGAGAGAGGGAGAGGAAGAAGAAAGAGAAAAGGGAAAAAGAAAAGAAAAAAGGATTAGGATTTATAGAAAATCCGAATTTTCAAAAAAATACCGAAAAATAGAAAAATATATTTCTGGAATCCTCGGAACGCACCGATCGCAACGGTACCACTCGTGCCCGGGTGAACGGCCCAGTTAACCCGCAGCGAGCGTCCGAAGGAAAAGCCGAAACACACGCCGGGAATCGGAAAACACACGCGGAAAAGCCGCGGAACGCCTCCGGGCCTCCGAAACGACTCCGGATCGCGCCGATCCGAACACGAAAGATGTCCGAAACGAAATTTCGAACACAACGGAGCTGGACGCTCCGAAAATCAGATCCGGGACCCACGAAGAAGGATCCGAAAGGTCCGGGATATTACAGCCCTCCCCCCTTAAGGAATTTCGTCGTCGAAATTGAGAACAACCCAAGGGGAAAGAAGAGGAAGACTCACTCAAACAGATACGGGAACTGCTGACGCATCTCGTCCTCACGTTCCCACGAAGCCTCACCACCAGAGTGTCGTTGCCACACGACCTTTACCAAGGGAATGACCTTGTTCCGCAGGCGCTGCTCTCGCCTATCCTCCACGCGGATCGGAAACTCTGGGAGAGAAAGATCTGGAGTCACCTCAGGCCAAACGGAAAACTCGAGCACATGAGAGTCATCGGGCATATACTTCCGCAACATCGAGACGTGAAACACGTCATGCACCGACGCCAACTCAGGAGGTAACTGCAACCGGTAAGCAACCTCACCGATGCGCTCCACAATCGCGAAAGGACCAATATAGCGGGGACTCAGCTTCCCACGCCGTCCAAAACGCATCACCCCCTTCATCGGAGAAACTCTCAAGAACACACGATCGCCCACGGCGAACTCAAGGGGCTGCCTCCTACGGTCAGCATAGCTCTTCTGCCGACTCTGGGCCGCCAACATGTTCTGACGAACCAGGTGCACAACCTCCACACATTGCTGCACCAATTCTGGTCCCGTCAAAACACGCTCACCCACCTCAAACCAATCAAGTGGAGTCCGACAAGGACGCCCATACAGAGCCTCATAGGGAGCCATGCCGATGCTCGAATGATAGCTGTTGTTATAGGCAAACTCCACCAACGGTAGGTGATGAATCCAACTCCCCTGCCACTCCAGGCAGCAGGATCTCAGCATGTCCTCCAAAGTCTGAATGGTCCTCTCAGACTGACCATCTGACTGTGGATGATACGCCGAGCTAAATGCCAACTCCGTGCCAAGAGCTCGCTGGAAACTCCTCCAGAATCCAGAAGTGAAGCGCGGATCTCGATCCGACACGATCGAAATGGGAACCCCATGCAACGGCACGATCCGCTCCACATACAGACGAGCCAACCTGGACACGCTCCAGCTGACCTTGACCGGTAACAATCGAGTCACCTTCGTCAGCCGATCCACCAGCAACCAAATACTGTCCTGCCCACTCGGGGTCCTCGGCAACCCCACCACAAAATCCGTGGTCACATGGTCCCACTTCCAAGCAGGAACATCCAAGGGCTGGAGAGTACCTCCTGGTCGCTGATGCTCCGCCTTCACCTGCTGACAGATCAGGCACCTGGCCACAAATTCGGCAACATCTCTCTTCATGCCAGGCCACCAGAACTGCCTCCGCAAGTTCCGATACATCTTCGTCGCACCCGGGTGTACAGTGTACCTGCTCCCATGAGCCTCGCGTAACACCGCACGACGAACCTGCTCCTCGGCTGGGACGTACAACCTGCCACGAAACCTCGCAGCACCGTCCTCGCCAAGCTCCACGTCAGCCATCGCCAGAATCCGGGGCAACTCAGGGTCCGCATGCTGAGCCTCTGTCACCTGACGACGGATAGCAGGAGTGACAGTCAGACTCGCAAGCACTGCCAACCCTGGCTCCTGGGGAATCTTGAGCCTGAAAGATACCTCGGGCACTTGTTCCCAGAGCCTCCACTTCCTCAACATCAAGGTACTGACCGCAACCTTCCTACTCAAGGCATCGGCGACGACATTCATCCTGCCCGGCTGATAAGACAGGGTGAAGTCATAGTCCTTCATGAACTCCATCCAACGCCTCTGTCTGAGGTTCAGATCTCTCTGCGAGAACACATACCTCAAACTCTGATGGTCAGTGAACACCTCGAACTTCTCACCGTACAGATAATGCCTCCAGATCTTCAGCGCGAAGATCACTGCCGCCAACTCAAGGTCATGGGTAGGGTAGTTCTCCTCATGGGGCTTTAGCTGCCGAGATGCATAAGCCACCACTCTACCATGCTGCATCAGAACAGCACCCAATCCAACGCCGGAAGCATCTGTACACACCACAAAACCTCCCGATCCAGAAGGCAAAACCAACACCGGAGCCGAGGTGAGCAATCTCTTCAGTTCACTGAAGCTCTGCTCACACTCCTCGGACCAAACGAAAGGCACATCCTTCCGCGTGAGCCTAGTCATCGGGGTCGCAATGCGAGAAAAATCCTGGATAAACCGACGATAATACCCCGCAAGCCCCAAGAAACTCCGGATCTCCGTCACCGACCTCGGCCTCGGCCACTGCATCACAGCCTCGACCTTGGCGGGATCCACGGAAATGCCATCACCAGAAATCACGTGCCCCAGAAAGTGCACCTCGCTGAGCCAAAACTCGCACTTGCTGAGCTTCGCATACAACTGGTGATCTCGCAACGTCTGCAGCACCACACCCAAATGGTACGCATGCTCCTCAGCAGACCGCGAATAAACAAGGATGTCATCCACGAAGATGACCACGAACTGGTCCAAATACGGATGAAACACCCTCTGCATCAAGTCCATGAAGGCTGCTGGGGCATTGGTGAGCCCAAACGGCATCACCAAGAACTCATAATGCCCGTACCTCGTACTGAACGCAGTCTTCTCCACATCGGACTCGCGAATTCTCAGCTGATAGTAACCGGACCGCAAATCAATCCGCGAGAACACTCGCGCAGACTGAAGCTGGTCGAACAAATCATCAATCCGCGGCAACGGATACTTGTTCTTAATGGTCACTTCATTCAGCTGCCGATAGTCAATGCACAACCGCAGACTACCGTCCTTCTTCTTCACAAACAACACGGGCGCACCCCAAGGGGAAAAGCTCGGACGAATATACCCCTTGGCCAACAGTTCCTGCAACTGCGCCCTCAACTCCCTCAACTCAGCGGGGGCCATACGGTAGGGAGCCTTCGCCAAAGGTCCCGTACCAGGTACAACCTCGATCACGAAATCGATCTCCCGCTGGGGAGGTAATCCAGGCAACTCCTCAGGAAAAACATCGGGAAACTCGCACACCACCGCAATGTCCTCGACATTCGGCTCCATCCGGTCAGACACAACCACGGACGCGAGAAAACCCTGACAACCGGAATCAAGCAACCGACGGGCTCGAATAGCAGAGATAAGAAATCGAGAAGAGGCGGAACGGATACCTTGGAAATAGAAGGTCCGCTTGCTCGGATGCTGGAAGTAGACCCTCTTCATCCACAATCCACCACCGCTCCATGAGTCTCGAGCCAATCCATGCCTAGAATCACGTCGTAATCCCGAAGCTGCAACGCATACAACCTGCCTGGCATACTCCGCCCATCGATCCACACCGGAACCTGGTCGAAGCAATACGGAGTGACCATAAAATCACCCGAAGGCAACTCCACTGCCAAATCACAGGACAACTGGGTCACCGGCTCCTCGACGCTTGACGCGAAATCCTCCGAAATAAACGAATGAGACGCGCCAGAATCAAATAAAACCCGAGCCGCACAACCCAAAATCTGAACGGTACCTTCCACGAGCTGCGACGCCACTGCCTCTGCCCTGGTCAAGTGCGTGATCTGGCCACGAGCCCTCTGCCTGCCTCCCACGCTAGCTGACCTGGGTAGTGGCGGATACTGTCCATGTTGCTGCTGCTGCTGCTGGGGAACCTGCTGCTGCGGCGGCCTCTGAGGACAGTCAGGCGCCATATGCCCTGGCTGGTCACACCGAAAACAGATGATCGGTGCCGTGCACTGCCTGCCTGGGTGGGTCCCACCACACCGTGGACAAGATCCTCGCGATCCACCCACTGATCCCTGACGCTGCAAAGGAATCGGCTGCTGTACACTGCCCGATGAAGCCTGCCCCTGATCTCTGGACTTCTTCTTGCCGAACCCCTTCTTGAAGAACTTCTTGACCTTCGAGCCGAAGGACGCAGATCCTGTCACCGAAGCTGCATGTGCCGGCACTCCTGAACCACTCATCGCATGTTGGAAGGAACCCTGCTGCTGGGTAGCCGACTGCTGGCTGCGACCTGACACAGACTGCCCCTGGCTGATCGGTCCTCGAGTCCTCTGCATATCCATCTCCAAGGAAATCGCAACACGAGACGCCGTCTCTAGATCAGTGGTTCCATTCGCGATCAAATGGTGCCTCAGCTCCAACCTCAAGCCCTGCACAAACTGCGTGGTCCTCACCCTCTCATGCTCCATGATATGAGGTGCATACCGACCCAGCTCGACAAATCGGGCCCTATACTGCAACACGGACATGTCACCCTGCACCAGCTCCAGAAACTCCCGCATCCGCTGCGTAGCAACAACATCTGGACAGTACGTACGCTCGAAAGTACTGACAAAGTCATCCCACTCGACCTGCTCAAGTGGACGAAGCTGAAAGGACGTCTTCCACTCGGAAGACTGTGAGCGACGTCACGCGGTTCGGAGTTCGATGGTGCGAGGAAGAGGATGCGGAGAGCGCGCGGGCTCTTCTTTTTGTTTGTTTTGCTGTTTGCTGCAACACAGAGATGAGAGAAGAGAGAGAAGGGGCCACCACGGGAGATTGCTCCGGCGGGGCGAGCGGGACAAGTATAATATAGCAAGATATGGGGTTCAAACGGCCATAGCGGGAAGTGACTCGCCGCGACCTCGGGGGGACGGGAATGGTGCAGAAATTAAATAACAAAAATTAAAACGGCCATTGGGGAAGTGACTCGCCGCGGCCTCGAGAATATGAGCAGAATATAGCAGAATATAAAAGAGAATATAAGAACAGAGATTTAAACGGCCATTGGGGAAGTGACTCGCCGCGGCCTCGAGAATATGAGCAGAATATAACAGAATATAGAGAGAGTATTGTAGACACGCCATTCTTGACGTCTCATAGAAAGTCTCATATTACTATACGACGCCCCGCGATGGCCTACGCATTTCGAATCGCTCGAGTGCTTCCTTTTCCTGAAGTCTTCTTCCGCCCTTTTCGGCATCCGGAATCGTCCCGTCACGGCATTCGGACGGCATCAACACCAGTCGAACGCATCAAGAGGTTCCGGAATCAAGAAGGGGGTCTGCCAGGCGGCCGCCGACGCCTGATCCAAGGACCCGGGTGGGTCTTAATGGGGGCGTCCAGGCCCCTGGACGCCCCCATGATTTTGATTTATTTTATTTTTTCTTCAGGGCCCAAAATTAAAAAAAAAATAAAAAAAAATAATAAAAAATAATAAATTAATGGAGGCGTCCAGGCATTTGGACGCCTCCATAAAAAGAAAATATAAAAAAATATATATATTGCCAGTTGGCATATAAAAATAAAAAAATTAAAAAAAAATGTTATATATTAATGGAGGCGTCCAGGCCCCTGGACGCCTCCATAAAAACATGTAAAAAAAAATATAAAATGCCAGCCTTGGCATAAAAGACAAAAAATAATAAAAAATAATAAACTTTTGGAGGCGTCCAGGCCCCTGGACGCCTCCATTAACTCACTCACGGGCACCGGCCACCGAACGACGGTTTGTCGTGTGTGAAAAAAGCCAAATTTAGAGACGTCCATCTGACTGGACGCGCCCATTTCTGAATCACGAGGCGCCGCTCACAAAACCACGCGTTGTGCCAAACCGCGTGCGGCCGTCGTCGGTTTTCGGTGGACCTGTTAGAGGCGTCCGGGACCCTGGACGCCCCCATAAAAGTATTCTAAAAAAATCAATAAAAATAGAATAAAATATTATTTCGGCCCTGATGGAGGTGTCCAGAGTCCTGGACGCCTCCACCTTCCGGAACTCTATAAATAGAGGCCCACCCCCTCAGTTCTAGGGGAGCGAAGCAGTGATCCGATAGGCTGCCGCAGCCCAGAGGCTACGGAGTCATTTTTCTAACCCGTGGGTTCTTTTGTAGGTGGAGGTTCTGCCGGCTTCTCGGGTGCTCACGCTCGCGAGAGGAAGGTCGTCTTCATCCACCGCGCTTCCACGTCGTCCCCACGCTGCCGGAGCTCCGCCGGATTTCACCCTCGGCTCATCCAATAAGCCTTTTCTTCCCCTTTTTCTCCATAGTCCTTTACATTCATCATATTGCATCATCTATCCCCCTTCACAAGGGGGCCTCTTCTCTTATACTTCTTACATCCATCATCTCATTTTCCTCCTACTCGAGTCCGAGAGGGGTTTAAAAGATAACACCAACCAGGTGTGTGTCTTGCCATCATTTCGTTATTTTTATCGCAAGGATTCGAATACTACACCTCCATCTTTCTAATCCACTTGTCATTTATTTGTCGTTGTCTTGCAAGGGTACCCGAGGAAAGCCCTCTCCGTCGGCCGGCCGGAAGGAGAGGAAGAAGCAACCCGCCATCTCCCGCTTTTGAGGTAGGCGCGATCACCTTCTTATTTTGGGGTCTTTTGGCCCCTGGCGATCACATCTTATCATCGAGGCCGCGGCGAGTCACTTCCCCAATGGCCGTTTAAATTTCTGTTTCCTATATTCTCTTTATATTTTGTTATATATTCTGCTTATATCATCGAGGCCGCGGCGAGTCACTTCCCCAATGGCCGTTTAATTTTCTATTCCTACGATCTCTTTATGCTTTGTTATATTCTGCTTATATCATCGAGGCCGCGGCGAGTCACATCCCCAATGGCCGTTTAAATTTCCGTTCTTATATTTTCTTTATATTCTGTTATATTCTGCTCATATCATCGAGGCCGCGGCGAGTCACTTCCCCAATGGCCGTTTAAATTTCTGTTCTCATATTTTCTCTATATTCTGTTATATTCTGTTCATATTCTCGAGGCCGCGGCGAGTAACTTCCCCAATGGCCGTTTCAATTCTTGTTATTTAATTTTTGCATCATTCCCGTCCCCCCGAGGTCGCGGCGAGTCACTTCCCGCTATGGCCGTTTAATCCCCATATTTTGCTATATCATACTTGTCCCGCTCGCCCCGCCGGAGCAATCTCCCGTGGTGGCCCCTTCTCTCTTTCCTCTCATTTCTGTGTTGCAGCAAACAAAACAAACAAAAAAGAAGGAGCCCGCGCGCTCTCCGCCTCTTCCTCTTCCCCGCATCCAGCTCTACTCCGAACCGCGTGACGTCGCTCACAGATTGGCGATCACGGTGGGACTTCTACTGCTTCCTCTCGGCTACCCTTGCAAGTTCGGCACCCTCCGTGCCTCTCCATCTTGGCGCCCGCGCGCGCCCCCGTTGTGCTCACGGCAGCACTGTCAGTTGTTTGGTTGTTTGTTATTATATGTCTGTTATTTTTGTTGTTTTCCCACTCCATATATCTGTCAGCATTCCATTGCATACATCTATTCCTCCTTTCTATCTTTTTTTCATTTTTTGAGGATCACCCTTTCCCGGTGAAGGAAGGACTCTCCGTTTGGGAATTCCTCTCAACGGACTAGAATCTCCTACACTGGGACCTCCGTAAGTCCCCGACATCGAAGAATCTCCTCTTCGTTCACTGGGCTGGTTGTACCATTGAAGTTCCCCGGAGTTAGTCATTTCGTTCGTGGTGAGACGAGAGACCCTAGCTGACACGGCGGTGAAACAAAAAAAAACAAACTAGGGTCCCCATTTTGTGTGAACTTCGGATCTCGCTAAAAATACAAAAAAAAATCATCAAAATCAAAACAAAAAAAAGGACGTAAAAGCATCCACTTGTTTGATAATCTCTGCTACCTACTTGCTAGTGTATGTTTTTGCGTTCTGGGAAAACTGTGAGCATGTCTCACGAGTCTTCTGAGGAGAACCACCCTAGTCGTGGTTTGACAGCCGACCCGCGAGTCTATGCTATGGACTCGGGTCCTTCTCATGACCCCTCGCATGAGGTGCATGTTACTGCCGGGGACACGTCCCCGCCACAGGATATCACTTCCTTACTGGGCGTCCTCGCCAACACGGAGCTTACCTCTGAACAGCTCCGGGCCTTCCAGGCCATTCTAAAGGGGAAATCTGTTTCCCCCACGCCCCAGGAGTCAACTCCGGCTATCGCACCTCTCCACGAGTCCGTGCAGGCCATTCCATCTCCTTCATTGGCGCAAGCCACCCAGTCTCCCTCGCTTCAAGGACAAGCGAGCCAACAACCTCCCTCATTCCAATTCCCGTCACAATCTCAAACTCCCGGTGTTCCTCACACACCGTTTCAGCCAGGACCAACTGTCGGTGGTCCGACAGTTCCCTCTCATTCCGGGTTTCCCCCTCAAGTCTCCGGGAGACAGTTTCTCCCCCAATGGCAAGTGCCACCTTCACCCCCAGAGGAGCTCGCCCAATCGCTCCTCAATAGGTTCAATCGCATGGATGAGCAGTTTCAAAATCTGAGAAAGATGGTGGACGTGAAAGCCACCCCGGAGGTTGCTTTGCCAATCCTCCCTGTCATTCATCTTCCTCCTTCCGAAATGCCCACGTACCGCAGATACAACGGTACCGGCAACCCCTTCATTCACCTCAAGGACTTCATGTATGAGTCCTCCTACTGGCAAAATGATCAGAGGTCCCTGGCGTACCTCTTTCGGAGATCATTGGATGGTCCCGCGCTTGAGTGGTTCTATTCTCTGGAGCCCCGCGAGGCCGAGAATTTTGAAGTAGTTCAGAGAAGGTTCTTGCAGAAATATAGGGATAGGGTCGGTCCCTCACTCTCCATTACCGACCTAGTGGCCGAAAAGATGAAACCCGACGAGGATTTTGTCCGATATGCTGATAGATGGAGGTCTCTGGCGGAGAGAATAAGGGATACCCTCTCCGAGCCCGAACAAGTGAAAATGATTGTGTCTAATGCAACCCCACAGTTCAGACATGTCCTGGCCATGAATAAACTGACTACAATGGAGGAACTCTACGAAAGGGCCCGATACATCCAAACCCAGCTAAAAGACTCCCCCATCATGAATATGTTTGAGTCGCCGAAGCCCAAAGTGGTCAGAAAGACAGGCGCTGGTGTCCCGGGCGGAGCCACAGAAGGGGTCGTGACAAATGAGCAAGTCAGTGCGGTCAACAATGCCAACTATGCAGTCAACCCAAGGCCTCCACAAATGCCCCGACTACCCCTTCAACCAGGTCCTTTCCCTCTCCGTCCTCCACCCCAAAATAATCCACCCCAGGATAATATGCCTCCATTACGCCAACCCCAGCAACAACAACCACAACCTCAGCAACAACAACCACCGCTTCAGTACAACCAAGTTCCACCTCCAGGGAACTATGGTCCCCAACAGCAACAAAGGAGGCCGCTCGGTCCCAAGAGAGCCTACTATCCACCATTGCCAGAAACTTTAACAGACATTTTTAATGCCCTCATGGCATCAAACCAACTCGCCTTACCCAGAGAAAGGCTCATGTGGCCTCCCAATGTTGATACCTCCAAATACTGTGTTTACCACAGGCAGCCGGGACACACAGTAGATTACTGCTTCCATTTCAAAGATTACATACATGATATGAACGATGAACATCAAATAGATTGGGATGAGATGAGACGGTACGTCGCAGCTCTCAAGGCTAGGAGACCTCCTCAGAGGCCACAGCAGCAGTTACAACAGCAGCAGCAGCAGCAACCACAACAACAACAGCAGCCTCAGCAGGCCCCACAACAACAGCCCGACATGGGCATAATCCAGAATCCACTACCGAGCACCAACAGCCCAATCATCAGGTTAACCCCATCTCCTCCTTCCCGGAAGTCGGGAGAGAGCAGGTGTGGCACCAGGAAAGTACCTCCATTCTTTATACCTCCAACCCTATCGTCATGCAACCCCCTCACCTTGCCCGGGTAGCACCTCTCTCTCATCAACCCGCATCGGTATCGCCTTCGCCATTTCCACTACCGTTACGCCCTCTCATCCGCACCCCAACCTCCTATCAACCGACACTTTGTACTACGCCTTCACACCCTCTCACCTTCCCCCACTCCCCCACTTTACCATCCACCTCTACCACATTTACCCCTACGCCTTCTAAACCCCTTATCATCCGTACACCATACATAACCCCGTCTTTCTCCACCACATCACCACTAATGCCTTCAAAACCACTCATCACCCACCGTCCGCCTCAAAACCTTTACCCGTTTCAAACCTTACCTCCACCTCCACCTTCCAAACCCCTTATCCTTCATAATCCGCGTGATATCCCCTCTACCTCCACCATGCCTCCACCTAACAAACCCCTCATCAGAATCCCTGCTCCCGTCATCACCCCTGCTTCATCAACCATTCCTCCACTACTACCCCTCAAACCCCTGTTAAAACCCACTGCTACCCCCACAGAGGTACAAAAGCCACAGGCAATGGTGCTCCGGAGTGGAAGGATTTTCCACAGGGTTTTCCCCCACAACAGTCAGAATCCCGAGCAATCTCAGCCAGAGAAGGATGACGGAGAACAACCAGAAAAAGCTATCCCTGGAACACAGTATGATCTATTGAAACACCTGGACAAGACGCCTGCTCGGATCTCCATCCTGGAGCTTCTTCAGAGATCCACATCCCACCAGGCGGCCTTGATGGAATATCTTCAAAAAGTCATGGTTAATGAAGACCTCCCCGTGGAGAAGATTTCAACCGTCCTGACCCCAACAGACACACAACCGGCCATCATGTTCCACAACTACGAGCTCGCTCCCAAGGAGGCTCGGAAATATGCACTGTGCATTTCAATAAAAATTAATGGGGTATCCATAAACCCGTGTCTTGTGGACACGGGTGCGTCCATAAATGTGATCTCCATGAGCACTCTTCAGTTATGTGGGATCGACGAGGAACAAATAAGACCTTCCTCGATCACGGTCACGGCCTATGACAATAGCAAAAGGCCGCCGCAGGGGATGATTATTCTGAAGGCAGAACTAGGCCCCATGTCAATTCCCACGGAATTCCATGTCCTCGACATGGACCCCACATTCAAGGCTATACTGGGTCGACCTTACATCGAAGCCATGGACGCTGTGCCTTCCACCAACCATCAATGCCTGAAGTTTCCTTACAATGGGAGAATTATTAAAGTGGTCAGTACACCTGTCCTTCACACAGTGGATGCTATCAACACCTCTCTGCCATCTGTTTGGCCGTCTCATCGGCCCATATTGTCACTGCTGGATGTACGTGATCCATCTCGCATTCCACTAGCACCAAAGGAGCCGGTCAGGGCAACCACAACATCATGTCTCCCTCTTCACTCCAAAGGTTGGGAGATTATGAGGAACATCGGCTACCAACAGGGAAAAGGTCTGGGCGCACAGTTACAGGGTATGCTCAAGCCGCCAAAAGAAATTAGGCCGAACCGTAGGTTTGGCCTAGGCTTCAAAGGACCGTTCAAGGCAGATTGGAAGCCCCTCACATGGACTCTATCAAACCACTTCAACAGAGGGCCCGTTGTTCAGATAGGAGATCACCCACGAGAAGCATATGGGGAATCACATGCTGTATATTTTGCTGAAAAATGTCCGAGGATCACCAAAAGAGGCAAGATCAAAGATCCGGAATGCGAGTGGGATAAATGGTTCGACATACGGGACATTTCTGTTGCACTGGAAAGGATGTTCTCGTCCCCACGGCTTGAAGGACCACCATTGATCTCCGAGATACCAGAGAACATTGCCACTCTTGCCAAGGTTCCAAACTATCCTCGTCCTCGCCAGAAGGACTCTGTCATCGACGGATCTTCATCCGTCCTCAACATTGCCATCGACGGCTCATTAGCCGCCATCCTCTCCATCCACTCGTCTCAGCCTTTGCTGATATTTTCTTCCTGGGCCAGACGATTGTCTGATGATCTTCCCAGGTCCCCTTCTTTGCTTACATACCTGCGCGGGCTTTTCAACCCGCGCCAGGTCTTCAACCATGATCTGCTCTACGAGCCCCACAATCCTCTAGCCATAACCACTTTCCTCTCTCCTCCAATCTCTCTTCACTGCTTTGTCATTAAAAATGAAAACGAAAAAAAAACGTCAATTTTCAAACTCTCCAACAACACATCTTCGTTGAGGAAACCTCCTACATCTCCCACGGGTGCGTACCGCCTTGCGGACCACCCGTCCAAGGTCCGATGAGCGACCTTTTCTACCCCTCCTCTGAGGGGTCTTCTCCTGTACATTCTACACCATCCTCTTCGTCTTCCTCCTCTTCTGTAAATATTGTCAGTCAATCTAGGAATGACAGGCCAAGGGTAGTACCTAGGAAGAAATCCAAGGGTAGGCAGATCCCTCGTCGATTCCTTCTGGATTTGGCCGCCAGGTGTCAGGCCCTTCTTGCCATCCCCCAGTTGTTAGAAAATCCCATCCAGCTACCCGAAATAGAATGCGAGGGCGACTGTGCATCTGATGAAGGGTATGGAGTCTACGAGATCACGAATGAAGAATGCCCCACTGAAGATGAGGGTGAAGAATATGAGGATGTGGCGGGCGCATACGCTAGTGGAATGAGGAGATTCGACGAGCCGTCAACCGCCGTAGAAGAATCCACCAAGGAAGTCAACTTGGGAACTGAGGAAGACCCTAGGATCATCCTCATAAGTGACAACCTACCACCCTCTGAAGAAGAGGCATTAATTGAGGTTCTCAAGGAATATAAGGACACGTTTGCATGGAGCTACGAGGATATGCCGGGTTTGGATTCAACCTTGGTCGAACACCGTTTAACCCTAAAACCAGGGTCCATCTCGGTAAAACAAAGGTTAAGGCGTTTCCACCCTCAGATGGCTTTGAAAATGAAAGAAGAGGTCGATAAGCTCCACAAAGCCAGGTTCATTAGAGTCGTTCTTTATCCTCAATGGGTGGCGAACATTGTCCCGGTCATGAAGAAAGATGGGAAAGTCAGGATTTGCATTGACTTCCGGGACCTTAACCGCGCGTGTCCAAAGGATGATTTTCCCTTACCTCACATTGATGTGTTGATTGATAACACGGCAGGTTTTGAAACCCTCTCCTTCATGGATGGATTTTCAGGATACAATCAAATTCGTTTGGCAGAAGAGGATCAGGAAAAGACGTCATTCACTACCCCTTGGGGAACATATTGTTACGTGGTCATGCCGTTTGGGTTAAAGAATGCTGGAGCTACTTACCAAAGAGCGATGATGGCCATATTTCATGACATGATGCACATATATCTGGAAGTGTATGTGGATGACTTATTGGTAAAATCAAGGACCAGGATGGAACATCCAGAAGTTTTGGCTAAGGTCTTGCAAAGGTCCAGAGAGTTCCAATTGAAAATGAACCCGAAAAAGTGTGTGTTTGGTGTGTCATCAGGTAAATTGTTGGGGTTCATTGTGAGTAAAAGAGGGATCGAGATTGATCCCGACAAAGCCAAGGCTATCAGGGATATGCCGCCTCCCAAGAATTTGAGGGAAGTCCGAGGTTTAATCGGGAGGTTGCAGTTTATTCGTCGGTTTGTGTCTCAACATTCACAAAGGTGTAGACCTCTCTACGAGTTGACCAAGCCAGGAGTAGAATTCCACTGGAATTCTAAATGTCAGAAAGCTTTTGAAGGGTTGAAGGAATATCTGGCTAGTCCACCCGTTCTCATTCCACCTAAACCAGAAAAACCTCTGATCCTTTACATCTCAGTCTTGGATGACTCCGTGGGAGCCGTCCTCGCACAAGCTGATGAAGAAGGCAAGGAACGGGCAACCTATTACTTGTCCAAACTTCTCAATCCCTGTGAGCAGAAGTACACCGGCATGGAGAAAACCTGTGCTGCCCTCGTTTGGGTAGTGCAGAAATTGAAGCACTACTTCTTGGCTCACGAAGTCCACTTGATTGCTCGATGAATCCTATCAAATTCCTTCTGGAGAAAGCCGTCCTTACGGATAGGCTAGCACGCTGGCAAAGTTTTCTCTCTCAGTTCGACATCACCTACATCCAGCAAAAGGCGATTAAAGGCTATGCCATAGCCGAGCATCTCGCTCACCATCCTCTTCCCAAGTTCGATCCCGTCCAATCAGAGTTTCCAGATGAGGAACTAATGTCCATCAACCAATCAGATGAGCCAATGTGGACACTATATTTTGATGGAGCTCTGAATTCTCAAGGGAGAGGAATCGGCATCGCCCTCCTGTCGCCGGAAGGCCTCACATTCCCATTGGCATACCAGCTCAAATTTCCAGTCACCAACAATATAGCCGAATATGAAGCTCTTCTAGCTGGCCTAGGACTCGCTCATTCTTTACGTATCACTGAGTTGCGAGTCGTAGGTGATAGTCAACTCATCCTTCGCCAGGTACTCACTAAGTATCGCACTCGCGATCCCAAACTCAAGCCATACCAAGAACTCACTGCTGCCTTTGCCAAACTGTTCACAAAACTGATCTTTGTTCATATCCCTCGTCATCAGAATATTCTCGCCGATGCCCTCGCCTCATTGGCATCATCCATAAGGTTCCCTCTAGGAAGATGGTTTAAGTCCATTTCCATCTACAAACTTCACGCCCCTGCAGTCGATGATGCTTCCTACGTAAACATCAAAGACAGGATAGCAAGGAAGATCCTGCAGGAAGATATCCTTGAGAAGAGGGAAATCATGTTGGCAGAGGCCGAAGAAGAACTGGCTGATGAAGAGAAACCATGGTTCTATGAAATTGTCAAATATTGCCAAGATCAGTCTTATCCTGAAGGGGCCACCACAGAGGACAAGAAAGCCATAAGAAGGGTGGCTCAGAAATACACATTGATTGGAGGTCTACTCTATAGGAGGAGCCTTACTGGTATTCTGTTAAGATGTCTTGGTGACGATGAGGTTTGGAAATGTGTAGAAGAGACGCACTCGGGTGTGTGCGGTGGCCACGTGAATAGTCAGATGCTCGCCAAGAAGATCATTCGTCAAGGCTTTTATTGGCCCACTATGGAAGAGATTGTGCTGTCTATGTCCGTAGGTGTGTCAAGTGTCAACTTCACGCCGATAAAATCCATTCACCATCTTCCTCACTTCATCCAATATCCTCCCCATGGCCTTTCTCCATGTGGGCATTCGACATCATTGGTCCCCTAGGTGATCCCAATTCCCTCACCAAGCAGAAATCTTTCATCCTTACTGCGACGGAATACTTCACCAAATGGGCCGAAGCCGAAGCTTACGCGGAAATCAAGGCGTCAACAGTCTGCAAGTTCATCATGAAGAACATTCTCGCCAGATTCGGCGTCCCAAGCACGATCGTCACCGACAATGGGCCACAATTCATTTCTCAGGACCTACAGGACCTCTGCAAAAGGTACGCAATTGCATTGCATCATTCATCGCCTTATTACCCACAAGGTAACGGCCAAGCGGAGGCCACCAATAAAACATTGCTCAAAATCATCAAAAAAACCTGCGAGTCTAGTAAGTTTTCAGACTGGCCAGAAAAGCTTATCGAAGCGCTATGGGCCTATCGCACTTCAATCCGTACCCCCACCGGGCAGACCCCATTTGCCCTCACTTATGGTATGGAAGCGGTAGTCCCGTACGAGACTCTGATCCCTTCTCTCAGGGTACAATTGGATGAGGAATTTCCCCTCGACGATCGTCGTAATTCACTCCTCGCCCAGTTGGAACTCTTGGATGAGAAGCGGCTGGCCGCCGCCGAACACGCGCGTGTGTATCAAAATAGACTCGCTCGCTTTTACCAAAAGAAAGTCGTTGAGAGAAAATTCAAAGTCGGTGAGATGGTCGTAAAAAGAATTTTTGTCAAACCTGGAGGGCCGCGTTCTAAGCTCCAACCCAATTGGGAAGGACCATTTGTAATTCAAGCCGTGTACCCTGGCAACGCCTACAAGCTAGTCAACGCCGAAGGGACCGAGTTATCCCACCCTTGGAATGGGCTTTATCTTAAGAAATACTACCCTTAGCACAAAACAAAAAAAAAATGAAAAGATAAAAAAACATCAAAAACAAGGAAATATTGAAAACCACTAAAAATATGGAAAATTCAAAACGCCGATGCCTGGCAGTCACCATGTAGTTAAGTCCCTGCATCTAAGCTTCATGTTAGGATAGGGCCCATTAAGGCTTGGTAGGCACCGGGTCTTGGTTTGCCAGAACCGTGGAGATCCCTGTCCGGCCACGTCGGCCTATGCTCGCTCGAAGGAAGCTAACATGTGTTCACTTATGTATTTTATTCAAAAAAAGTTGGTAGCATCACCTACGGTAGGGCCACACCTAGAAGATCTCCGGAAGCTGTAATCTTTATTCTTTTCTCTTCGACCAAATGAGACAGTCGGCGCCCTTAAAACGCTGAGCATGAGAAATCGAAACTCAAACCCCAAAGGCAAGAGTAGGACCCATTTCCTCGAGCATCGATCAGAGCACGAGAAGAGAGCAGTGTCCCCGCAGGCATACGAAGAGGGAGCCCACCAATGTCAAACGACTATATCTCCCTCACAGAAAGAAATACAAAATCAAAATCAAGAGAAAAGCCTGGTCGTGACCGTGCCTGGTACGATAAACGGAACCCCTCAAAGCAAAAGTCTGAATCCACAAAGGGGGGCCGTGGAATGTAAATGCTCGAGATTTGGTCCGAAGTTGTCCGAAAGGAAAGAGTTAATGGGCCCTTATTCGCTCGCTGGGTTAACGGCTTTGCCGGTCCTCTCAGGAGGTTTATCCCCTACGCTCTTCCTTCTCCCTCTAAAGATGAAGGTTCGATGGAGTTTCTGAAAGGTGAAAACTGCCCAGGGTCTGCGACCTTATTTTAATATACACATTTTGGTTGCCTACTTTGAAAAGCAAAAGCTATCGCTGCGAAGGAGTCTCTGTGTTTCTGGCTGGTCAAGACCCCTGTTTACCACCTTGATGTCTTCTTGTTTAACCTCGGGCTTAGGCCAATGCAAGCGCGTCACCTATGGGTACGACGGCGTCTGATTCCGGGTCAGCGTCGCGCGATTGGTCGTTAGGGTTCCAGGGTGTTCCATCTTATACCATCTAGAGTTGTGAGGAAACAGACCCGGGTCGGGCAAATCATCTACCTCAAACACCTTTTGGGTGAATCCCTGTGGTCGGAAGCAACTGGGAGCCTAAGCATGGCATGACGGTATTGTCATCAGGGTAAGTCTTAGCCGGCGGGATCGTCATTCGAGGGGTCTAGAGGCCCAAATCAACCTAGATGTGCACTTAGGATACCTGGGAGGTTAGTAAGAAACCCCTGTCTCACATAGGTTAGGTGCCATTTGGGTGCTTGCTGGGCGTTAGCAATAAAAAAATTGAAATAATAAAAACAAAAAAAATAGAAAAGAGAAATGTACATATTTGCAAAAAAAAAAAAAAAAATCTTTTTATGATAAAACAAAAAAAATGTCAAATATAAAAAAGAAAACAAATCAATTTTACATAATTACATTTGCGTGCAGCATCTCACTTTTTAATATCGCTTGCATTCGTGTGCTTACCTGTCGCATTTATCATCACCGCATCTTTCCCTTGCCTTCGTTAAATAAAGGCTTGGCCCCTTGACCAGTTATCAAAGACAGTCACAGTGACCATTTGCTTATTGAGCAAGGGGCCAAGTCAGAACAGAAATTCTGATTTGTTTGTTTCAGTGATATGTGCAGGGATTCAGGTAACTGAAGCAAAGGTGAAAAACAAACAAACCGAACCTTGTTTTTATTCCAAAAAAAAAAAAAAACCCAAAAATTTACATCAAGTTCCGCCCTCTCTCTCTGCATTACTCGTCCCACTACTCTCCGGGCAAAACACTCTCAAAGGTGCTACCCAACTACGAAAAGCGGTACTCCTGCCGCTCTGTACTCCTCTTCCTATTCCCACATCCCGGCGTTGATCCGCGGAAGCAGCAGAGAAGCTACCAACACGAAAGCCACGCTCTCGTGCTCTTCGGTAGCACTCCTCACCTTCTCTCAGCCACTGTTCAGCAAGACCAAGGCTGATTCGGAGTTCGAATAGTTGGGCCTCCATGGCCCTTCGTTCCTCCCTTTCAGTCAATCTGTTGGCTCTTTCTCTCTCTACGCCTCCTTCTCTCACTACCCGCCTCTCTCTCACGACCTCTCGTACACCCGTTTTAGCCTATTGAACCACAGAGTGAGGATTCCGAGGTACTTACCGGGTCGTGATCATCCTCTCCCGCGTCACCAGCATCCGCAGCAGCCTCCGCGGCCAGGAGAGGCACCTCCATCCCCTCCTCCGCAGCAATCTCCTCTGCTGCAGCCTCCTCGGCATCATCCCTCAACCTCCTCGCACGACGAGCAAGTCGTTTTCGCTTCCCTGGAACCTGGCTCGATCCTCCTCGCTCCATGGGGACTAAGAATAGGTCGTCTGGGTGACTGGGTCGTCAGATTGAACAGTAAATGAGCAAAAGGGGGGGGGAGCCCTTAAATAGGAATTTCTTTTTTTGGGGCGTCCAGGCGCCTGGACGCCCCCATTTTTTTTATTTTTTTCAAAATTTAAAATTTTTTTTTGGGGCGTCCAGGCGCCTGGACGCCCCAAAAACAAAAAATCAAACAAAATAAAAAAAATAAAGTTGGGGCGTCCAGGGCCTTGGACGCCCCCCAAAACAAAAATAAAAATAAAAAATAAAATAAAAATTTGGGGCGTCCAGACGCCTGGACGCCCCTAAAACAAAAAATTAAATAAAATAAAAAAATAATAGTTGGGGCGTCCAGGACCCTGGACGCCCCCAAAACAAAAAAATAAAATAAAAATAAAATAAAACTTAGGGGCGTCCGGGCCCCTGGACGCCCCCATAATAAAAAATTTTCAAACAAAAAAAATATAATATATTTATATAAGAATGTGTATATAATCCAAACAAAATAAAAAACACAAAGAAAAAGAAAAACCATAAAAAAAGATAATAATTAAGGGGACGGGGGTCCGAAACATCCAAATGCCAAATTTTATTCCATCAGAAAAGCAGAGTGAACTACATCAGGGGCTTAGGCGCTTTAGGCCTTAACTTCCCCAGTTCGGTTACATAAGCCCTCCACGGCTCGCATTCTTCCACCACGTGCGCTAACGCCTTTCCCGCAACACTTATCTTCCAGGGAACTTTAATGGCCTTCGCTTCCTTCGCATCCGCTTCAGTGCCCAACTCCCTTTTCTTCAAAGGAACAATATCAGTCGGTGGCGGGAACGAATGGCGTGGGATGCCAATCTGGAGGCAGCACCGATGCGCGTTGTAAAGAACAAACTCGGTCGCGCCGATCAGTTGAAGATCAACTTCGGGAGAAGGCCTCATGAGGAGATCAAGCGAAAGCAAACATGCCGGTGCGCAAGTGAAGAAGCCTTGTGTCACGGTGCGGAAGTGAGACCGCCAGTCTTCGCGTTTCTTCAGCCACGGAACGCGGTTCACTACAGTACCACCAAAGCCTAACACGTCGGCTATGTGGTGAAGCGGGCTTTGTTGGAAGAGCTTCGAAACGGTTGGCATCCCCTCGCGGTGGTCGAATTTGAAATGCAAATCCAGCCAGCAATTCAAGACAAGTGCACAACCAAATGGAGGCTTACCCATGCTCGAGGCGGTAAGGCCGCTGTAAAGATAGGCAAGGACGGCGGGTCCCACCCTCTTTCCACGCCAGATCCCGCAGATAGCACTCAGCTGGTCTTCCTCCACTATGTTGTCGGTATAAGGAAACAAGAGAGCACCCGCCAGACAGATAGTGAACCCCTTCATGATTCCCTCCAAATAGTCATCGTCTGGTGACCCTCTCAGGGCGTCCATGACCCACTCCGCGAGCTTTTGGAGATCGATCCCCTTCTGAGTACGGACCTTTCTAGCTGCGTCGGGCGGCATGAAGCTTCCAAGGACGCTTTCAGAAGTACCCCGTGTCAGCATCCGCATAGCCTTCACCTTCCCGTCACTCTTGAATTTCTTCAGACCAAGCAAAAGTTCCACCTCCTCGAGGAGGATGGTCACCTCGAAGGTCGGGAAGATAAAAGTGTGGGTCTGGGGATGCCAGACCTCCACAAGCGCGCCCATAGCCGCCCAGTCCATACGAATCTTCTCGTAATGCTTGGCGTGAATAAGGAGCCCCTGCAGATGCCACTTCGAGAGTATGGCCCTCATGCCAATGGAGATATTGGAAGTCAGCTTTGAAAGCCATGGCAGCTTGGAAAATTTCCTCGGGCCTGGGAAGAGTGGATATGGCTGGGAGAGGAAGGAAGAAGAAATGAAGGAAGTAAGAAGAAGGTTCACGTACAGAAATTTGAAAAGAGTCGGCTTACCATATGCGACATGATCGTCCCACTCAGATGACCCTCGAGGTCAGAAAGTCGCCTAATCTCGCTGCTAGGCTTGCTCCTCTTCATAACACGGGAAGACTCTCCTTCCATCCTGAAGATCTCTAGATTCTCCTCTCCTTCCTCTCCCGAGCTTCCAAAACCCACCTTGGTGCATTTGAATGAACTAGCCTAAGGGGAGTTCTTATAGGAAGGGAAGGGTGCTACAGGACAGAACATGTCACATCAGTGGTCATTGTCAAGATTTTGTCTGGATCTCCTTCGAACTGTGGTGCGATTCTGCTACCTTTTGATGTTGCTAACCTTTGCTGGCCTGTGCAGGTTTTACTAACGTCTTTGTCCTATCTCCTGTCCCACCTTTCATTGGTTGGTCCCACCATGTCATGCATCATAGTATATGATACCTACGCTACTAGAACATGTCAAGGACCTTGCGACCCGAACGAATCTGGGATTTGAGTTCCCCTTCAACAAAAACGGTGATGATCCCGGAAGAGTTTTGGGTTGTACGGATAGGCCGTCAATTTGTGATAGAATGGGGACGACGGTTCCATTCAGTGAGTTGGTGCGCGGATAAACGGGCCCCAGCCCAGTATCAGCTCACCGGGTCGGTATCCTGACCCGTTCTTCACAAGTTGACAATATTATCCTTGGCTATTTTCTATTTTTGTTTGTTTTAAATTTTTCTTTAAACCCAGCATGCATTCATATAGGACTTTGATTTATTGCGGAAGATCATTCAAGCGATTCGATTGTGAAAGCCGTTGTGTTTCAATTCCTACAAATATGAGATATTCCACTCTGAATGAAATACTGAGTTTCTTTGAGACAGCCCTACGCTGCTCTTCCAAAGGAGACCCTTGTTTGGACAGACCCTCAGATATTCCTTTACATTTTTGACCCACCTTGGCCGCAGCACTTCCACATTGGCTGGTAACCGCTCCCCAAAGGTGAAACCTCCGGTTTATGACCCAGGTACTTCCACACCGAGAAGTTGGTCTTCTTTTGTTTCGTGCCTGAGTGCACATCTCACCCTCCCTTATTTGATCTCCGTCCAAGCGATCGTCAATATTTGAAAGACCTCCTTCAAGGTCGCCTCATTGAAACTTCAGGAAAGATTCCAAACAGTAACGTCACAAGCGTGTCTCATCACACCTTGGCATCAACTTATCAGTCCGCTCCCACTTCATTTCAGTCCACTTCGATACCATTCCACTACGTGTCGCTTCCTTGCAAAGCAGACGCCAAGGCGGGGCAGCTGTAGACACGCCATTCTTGACGTCTCATAGAAAGTCTCATATTACTATACGACGCCCCGCGATGGCCTACGCATTTCGAATCGCTCGAGTGCTTCCTTTTCCTGAAGTCTTCTTCCGCCCTTTTCGGCATCCGGAATCGTCCCGTCACGGCATTCGGACGGCATCAACACCAGTCGAACGCATCAAGAGGTTCCGGAATCAAGAAGGGGGTCTGCCAGGCGGCCGCCGACGCCTGATCCAAGGACCCGGGTGGGTCTTAATGGGGGCGTCCAGGCCCCTGGACGCCCCCATGATTTTGATTTATTTTATTTTTTCTTCAGGGCCCAAAATTAAAAAAAAAAATAAAAAAAAATAATAAAAAATAATAAATTAATGGAGGCGTCCAGGCATTTGGACGCCTCCATAAAAAGAAAATATAAAAAAATATATATATTGCCAGTTGGCATATAAAAATAAAAAAATTAAAAAAAAATGTTATATATTAATGGAGGCGTCCAGGCCCCTGGACGCCTCCATAAAAACATGTAAAAAAAAAAATATAAAATGCCAGCCTTGGCATAAAAGACAAAAAATAATAAAAAATAATAAACTTTTGGAGGCGTCCAGGCCCCTGGACGCCTCCATTAACTCACTCACGGGCACCGGCCACCGAACGACGGTTTGTCGTGTGTGAAAAAAGCCAAATTTAGAGACGTCCATCTGACTGGACGCGCCCATTTCTGAATCACGAGGCGCCGCTCACAAAACCACGCGTTGTGCCAAACCGCGTGCGGCCGTCGTCGGTTTTCGGTGGACCTGTTAGAGGCGTCCGGGACCCTGGACGCCCCCATAAAAGTATTCTAAAAAAATCAATAAAAATAGAATAAAATATTATTTCGGCCCTGATGGAGGTGTCCAGAGTCCTGGACGCCTCCACCTTCCGGAACTCTATAAATAGAGGCCCACCCCCTCAGTTCTAGGGGAGCGAAGCAGTGATCCGATAGGCTGCCGGAGCCCAGAGGCTACGGAGTCATTTTTCTAACCCGTGGGTTCTTTTGTAGGTGGAGGTTCTGCCGGCTTCTCGGGTGCTCACGCTCGCGAGAGGAAGGTCGTCTTCATCCACCGCGCTTCCACGTCGTCCCCACGCTGCCGGAGCTCCGCCGGATTTCATCCTCGGCTCATCCAATAAGCCTTTTCTTCCCCTTTTTCTCCATAGTCCTTTACATTCATCATATTGCATCATCTATCCCCCTTCACAAGGGGGCCTCTTCTCTTATACTTCTTACATCCATCATCTCATTTTCCTCCTACTCGAGTCCGAGAGGGGTTTAAAAGATAACACCAACCAGGTGTGTGTCTTGCCATCATTTCGTTATTTTTATCGCAAGGATTCGAATACTACACCTCCATCTTTCTAATCCACTTGTCATTTATTTGTCGTTGTCTTGCAAGGGTACCCGAGGAAAGCCCTCTCCGTCGGCCGGCCGGAAGGAGAGGAAGAAGCAACCCGCCATCTCCCGCTTTTGAGGTAGGCGCGATCACCTTCTTATTTTGGGGTCTTTTGGCCCCTGGCGATCACATCTTATCATCGAGGCCGCGGCGAGTCACTTCCCCAATGGCCGTTTAAATTTCTGTTTCCTATATTCTCTTTATATTTTGTTATATATTCTGCTTATATCATCGAGGCCGCGGCGAGTCACTTCCCCAATGGCCGTTTAATTTTCTATTCCTACGATCTCTTTATGCTTTGTTATATTCTGCTTATATCATCGAGGCCGCGGCGAGTCACATCCCCAATGGCCGTTTAAATTTCCGCTCTTATATTTTCTTTATATTCTGTTATATTCTGCTCATATCATCGAGGCCGCGGCGAGTCACTTCCCCAATGGCCGTTTAAATTTCTGTTCTCATATTTTCTCTATATTCTGTTATATTCTGTTCATATTCTCGAGGCCGCGGCGAGTAACTTCCCCAATGGCCGTTTCAATTCTTGTTATTTAATTTTTGCATCATTCCCGTCCCCCCGAGGTCGCGGCGAGTCACTTCCCGCTATGGCCGTTTAATCCCCATATTTTGCTATATCATACTTGTCCCGCTCGCCCCGCCGGAGCAATCTCCCGTGGTGGCCCCTTCTCTCTTTCCTCTCATTTCTGTGTTGCAGCAAACAAAACAAACAAAAAAAGAAGGAGCCCGCGCGCTCTCCGCCTCTTCCTCTTCCCCGCATCCCGCTCTACTCCGAACCGCGTGACGTCGCTCACAAGTATAAGAACAGAAATTTAAACGGCCATTGGGGAAGTGACTCGCCGCGGCCTCGATGATATGAGCAGAATATAACAGAATATAGAGAGAATGTAAGAACGGAAATTTAAACGGCCATTGGGGAAGTGACTCGCCGCGGCCTCGATGATATGAGCAGAATATAACAGGATATAAAGAGAATATGAGAACAGAAATTTAAACGGCCATTGGGGAAGTGACTCGCCGCGGCCTCGATGATATAAACGAAATATAACAGGATATAAAGAGAATATGAGAACAGAAATTTAAACGGCCATTGGGGAAGTGACTCGCCGCGGCCTCGATGAAAAGATGTGATCGCCAGGGGCCGAAAGACCCCAAAATAAGAAAGTGATCGCGCCTACCTCAAGAGCGGGAGATGGCGGGTTGCTTCTTCCTCTCCTTCCGGCCGGCCGACGGAGAGGGCTTTCCTCGGCTACCCTTACAAAACAACGACAAACAAATGACAAGTGGCTTAGAAAGATGAATGTGTAGTATTCATATCCTTGCAATAAAAATGACGAAATAACGGGAAGACACACACCTGGTTGGTGTTATCTTTTAAACCCCTCTCGGACTCGAGTAGGAGGAAAATGAGATGATGGATGCGAGATGATGAATGCAAAGAACTACGAAGAAAAGGAAAGAGTTGGCTTATTGGATGTGCCGGTGGTGAAATTCGGCGGAGCTCCGGCAGCGTGGGGACGACGTAGAAGCGCGGTGGATGAAGACGACCTTCCTCTCTCGAGCGTGGGCACCCGAGAAGCCGGCAGAACCTCCACCTACAAAAGACCCCACGGGTTAGAAAAATGACTCCGTAGCCTCTGGGCTCCGGCAGCCTATCGGATCACTGCTTAGCTCTCCCAGAACTGAGGGGGTGGGGCTCTATTTATAGAGCTCCGGAGGGTGGAGGCGTCCAGGACCCTGGACACCTCCATCAGGGCCGAAATAATATTTTATTCTATTTATATATATATTTTTAGAATACTTTTGTGGAGGCGTCCAGGGTCCCGGACGCTTCAAGCAGGTCCACCGAAAGCCGACGGCGGCCGCACGCGGTTTGGCACAACGCGTGATTTTGTGAGCGGCGCCTCGTGATTCAGAAATGGGCGCGTCCAGCTGACCGGACGTCTCTATATTTTGGATTTTTTCACACACGACAAACCGTCGTTCGGTGGCCGGCGCCCGTGAGGGAGTTGATGGAGGCGTCCAGGGGCTTGGACGCCTCCAAAATTATATTATTTTTTATTTTTCATTTGTCTTTTATACCAGGGCTGGCATTTTTGATTTTTTTATTTATTTTTATGGAGGCGTCCAGAGGCATGGACGCCTCCATTAATATGTATTATTTATTTATTTTTTGTCTTTTATGCCAACGGGCATTTTATATTTTTTTATATTTGTTTTTATGGAGGCGTCCAGGGGCCTGGACGCCTCCATAAATATATATATTTTTATTTGATTTTTATTTTATTTTTTATGATTATTGATATTATTTTTATTATTTTTGCATTGATGGAGGCGTCCAGGCAGGTGGACGCCTCCATGATTTTGATTTTTTTTATTTTTTTGGTCATTGATGGAGGCGTCCAGGCGCCTGGACGCTTCCATGATTTTGATTTTTTTATTATTTTTTGGTCATTGATGGAGGTGTCCAGGCGCATGGACACTTCCATGATTTTTCACGGAATAATTCAAAAAAATGTAAAAAAATTCATAAAAATAGGAAATCACCAGAGTAATTAAAAATGTGAAGGCCGCCTTGGGGTATCATAGTGTAATATGAGATTTACTCAGGAGACGTCAGGAATGGCGTGTCTACAGCTGCCCCGCCTTGGCATCTGCTTTGCAAGGGAGCGACACGTAGTGGAATGGTATCGAAGTGGAGTGAAATGAAGTGGGAGTGGACTGATAAGTTGATGCCAAGGTGTGATGAGACACGCTTTTGACGTTACTGTTTGGAATCTTTCCTGAAGTTTCGATGAGGCGACCTTGAAGAAGGCCTTTCAAATATTGACGATTGCTTGGACGGAGATCAAATAAGGGAGGGTGAGATGTGCGCTCAGGCACGAAAAGGAGACCAACTTCTCGGTGTGGAAGTACCTGGGTCATAAACCGGAGGTTTCACCTTTGGGGAGCGGTTACCAGCCAATGTGGAAGTGTTGCGGCCAAGGTGGGTCAAACAAGGTCAAAAGCAAAGGAATATCTGAGGGTCTGTCCAAACAAGGGTCTCTTTTGGAAGAGCAACGTAGGGCCGTTTCAAGGAAACTCGGTATCTTATTCGGAGTGGAATATCTCATATTTGTAGGAATTGAAGCACAACGGCCTTCACAATCGAATCACTTGAATGATCTTCCGCAATAAATCAAAGTCCTATATGAATGCATGCTGGGTTCAAAGAAAAATTTAAAACAAACTAAAATAGAAAATAGCCAAGGATAATATTGTCAACTTGTGAAGAACGGGTCAGGATACCGACCCGGTGAGCTGATACTGGGCTGGGGCCCGTTTATCCGCGCATCAACTCACTGAATGGAACCGTCGTCCCCATTCTATCACAAATTGACGGCCTATCCGTACAACCTAAATTCCTCTGGGATCATCACCATTTTTGTTGAAGGGGAACTCAGATCCCAGATTCGTTCGAGCCGCAAGGTCCTTGGCATGTTCTAGTAGCGTAAGTATCATATACTACGATGCATGACAAGGTGGGACCAACCAATGAAAGGTGGGACAGGAGATAGGACAAAAACGTCCGTTAGTAAAACCTGCACAGACTAGCAAAGGTTAGCAACATCGGAAAGTAGCAGAATCACAGCAGAATCGCACCACAGTATAAAGGAGATCCAGACCAAAATCTTGACGTTGACAATTGATGTGACATGTTTCGTCATGTAGTGCCCTACCCTTCCTATAAGAACTCCCCTTAGGCTAGTTCATTCAAATGCACCAAGGTGGGTTTTGGAAGCTCAGGAGAGGAAGGAGAGGAGAATTTGGAGCTCAGGATGGAAGGAGAGTCTTCCCGCGTTATGAAGAGGAGCAGGCCTAGCAGCGAGATTAGGCGACTTTCCGACCTCGAGGGTCATTTGAGTGGGATGATCACGTCGCATATGGTAAGCTGACCCTTTTCAAATTTCTTCACGTGAACCTTCTTCTTACTTCCTTCATTTCTTCTTCTTTCCTCTTCCAGCCATATCCACTCTTCCTAGGCCCGAGGAAGTTTTCCAAGCTGCCATGGCTTTCAAAGCTGACTTCCAATATCTCCATTGGCATGAGGGCCATACTCTCGAAGTGGCATCTGCAGGGGCTCCTTATTCACGCCAAGCATTACGAGAAGATTCGTATGGACTGGGCGGCTATGGGCGCACTAGTGGAGATCTGGCATCCCCAGACCCACACTTTTATTTTCCCGACCTTCGAGGTGACCATCCTCCTCGAGGAGGTGGAACTTCTGCTCGGATTGAAGAAATTCAAGAGTGACGGGAAGGTGAAGGCTATGCGGATGCTGACACGGGGGACTTCTGAAAGCGTCCTTGGAAGCTTCATGCCGCCCGACGCAGCCAGAAAGGTCCGTACTCAAAAGGGGATAGATCTCCAAAAGCTTGCGGAGTGGGTTATGGACGCCTTGAGAGGGTCACCAGACGATGACTATTTGGAGATAATCATGACGGGGTTCACTATCTGTCTGGCGGGTGCTCTCTTGTTCCCTTATACCGACAACATGGTGGAGGAAGACCAACTGGGTGCTATCTGCGGGATCTGGCGTGGAAAGAGGGTGGGACCCGCCGTCCTTGCCTATCTTTACAGCGGTCTTATTGCTTCGAGCATGGGTAAGCCTCCATTTGGTTGTGCACTTATCTTGAATTGCTGGCTGGATTTGCATTTCAAATTTGACCACCCCGAGGGAATGCCAACCGCTTCGAAGCTCTTCCAACAAAGCCCTCTTCATCACATAGCCGACGTGTTAGGCTTCGGTGGTACCATAGTGAACCGCGTTCCGTGGCTGAAGAAACATGAAGACTGGCGGTCTCACTTTCGCACCGTGACACAAGGCTTCTTTACTTGCGCACCGGCATGTTTGCTTTCGCTAGATCTCCTCATGAGGTCTTCCCCCGAAGTTGATCTTCAACTGATCGGCGCGACCGAGTTCGTCCTTTATAGTGCGCATTGGTGCTGCCTCCAGATTGGCATCCCACGCCATTCGTTCCCGCCACCGACTGACATTGTTCCTTTGAAGAAAAGGGAGTTGGGTACTGAAGCGGACGCGAAGGAAGCGAAGGCCGTTAAAGCTCCCTGGAAGACAAGTGTTGCGGGAAAGGCCTTAGCGCACGTGGTGGAAGAATGCGAGCCGTGGAGGGCTTATGTAACCGAACTGGGGAAGTTAAGGCCTAAGGCGCCTAAACCCCTGATGTAGCTCATTCTGCTTTTCTGATGGAATAAAATCTGGCATTGATGTTTTGGGACCCCCGTCCACTTAATTATTATTATCTCTTTTTTGTGGTTTTTCTTTTTCTTTGTGTGTTTTTTTTTGTTTGGATTATATACATACTCTTATCTTTTTTTTCTTTTATTATATTTTTTTTGAAATTTTTATTATGGGGGCGTCCAGGGTCCTGGACGCCCCTAAGTTTTTATTTTTTTTTTGTTTTGAAATTTTTTTTATTATTATTATTTTTGGGGGCGTCCTGGGTCTTGGACGCCCCTAATTTTTTTATTTTTTTAATTTTTTTTATTTTTTATTTTGGGGGCGTCCAGGCGCGAGGACGCGTCTTAATCCTCGAATTCAAATTTAAAGCGACGGGTGGCCTTTCTTCTCCCGTGCCTTACCCACAAACGAGCCCGCCTTCCGCCGAAACTCGCTCGCCCGTCTTTGTCTTCTTCCCCTCGATCGAATGGAGTTCGGCGGTCTGGACCACGGCGAAGGTGGAGAGGGACGCGGGACCCCTCGCCTGAGGAGGGACGCGCCAGAGCACGGAACGGCGTCCATGGAGGAGGAAGGGCCGCTTCGGGCCCCCGAGAGACCCGAGGGGCCCAATGGCGCGGGAGGAGGTGAACACGGCTCGGTGAGTGCTTGGTTTTCCCCCTCTTTGATCCATTTTGAGTTTTGAAGCAAGCCGTGCGAGGGGGGAAAGGGTTCGGCGACTGTTGCACTTAAATGATGGACGCGTCCTAGACAGGGGACGCGTTCTTTTTGACTGATGTGGGACCTCTTTTGATGCAGGGTACGGCAAGAATCCCGGGTTTGGCCGATGAGTGGGCGAGTGCAGACGAGCCGAGCCGCGTCAGGAGGGAGAGTCGCGGCAAGGCGAGGCTCGAGGAGTGGCCTGTACGTCTCCCTGGACAGCAAGGGGGTATACTGGTGCAGGACAGTGCCGACTTCCTGCAGCGGCAGAGAGAGAGCTACGCGGGGCTTCCCCAAGCTGGAGACACGCGTGGCATCGGCGGCTCGCGCGCCCAACTGTCAGAGACTAGGCGGCAGCTGGCCGTCGCTCAACATGAGTTGTCGCTCCTGGTAAGTTATGTGCCGCACTTTTAACTTCAGATTTTGGAGTTTCACTGACGGCCGTTGTTTATTTTGTTCCAGCGTGCCCAGCAGACAGCGACGGTGGGAGTGGCTGGCGGATCTTCCAGTTCCTCGGCCCCTTTTCTCGAGATTGCCTCCCTCCGGGAGCAACTTGCCGGTGCGGTGGCCCGCGCGACCCGGGCGGAAGAGGAGCGTGATGCCTGGGTGGCGACTGTAGCGGAGCTGCGGCATCGCGGTGAGGAGAGACCTTCTCCAGACATCCTGGAGTTAAGGGTTCTTCTGCAGATGATGAGGAGAGAGGCAGAGAGAGAGAAAGCCGAGAGAAGGTCCGAGCGACAGCAGGATCTGACCGAGAGGAGGGCCTTGGAGGCCCAAGTGAGGGAGCTCCAGCTGGGCCTTCAGGCCGTCGTGCAGAGGCTAGGAGGGATGGAGACGCGCTACGAGAGAGCGCGAGAGTTCGGGGAGCGACTCCGCCAGTCCGGTCGCTTTGCCGCCAGTGGCTTCTTTGCCACGCCAGGGGAGGAGCAGCGAGTCACTGCTGCGGAGTAGGCGCCCAGAGGCGAGGCAGGTGCTACTGCACTGGGATCTCGGAGGCTTCTGAGGGACCCTCACCTCAGGGGAGAGGAGGAGAGTGCCCAGAGAGATGAGTGATGGTGAGGATTGGCGAGCTAGTGGACCCGCCACCTCTCTATGATTGTAGTGTTTGTGACAGCTTATGTAGAATTATGAATGGAGTGATTTGATTTTCTGCTGTTTATTTGTTCTTTTGTGCGTTCCTTCTTCCCTACACTTCTTCTCCTTTGCACTGTTCCCATGTGATAGGTCTGTCGAGACTCCGCCTCGAGCGGAGAATCGCGTCTTGTTGTGACCATTTTCGACGGGAAACTGCCGTCGAAGTCAATAATGACGGCCCTAGTTTCTTTTCCCGAATGCTGTGTCAAATTTTACGGACGTCCTCCAAATCATGATAGGGTATCCCTAGACAACATAGGGGGCTAGTCGTCATATTCTTCGTCCAGTCAATCACCCTGTGCGAGCGGTGAAGCGACACATGGGACCGCTTGGGCGGTGCCTCATTGCGAGGGCTATTATTGACAGGTGATGGAGGTAATCTTGGCCCGCACTCCTTCCATTTCTATAAATTCTTGTCCCTTTTATCTTCCCAGGTATATCGAGAGCTAACTCGAGGAGTACAATTTCTTACGGGAGAGGAGGAGTTCAAAATTCTGAGAGTTGGATGGAGGGCGAATCTTCCCATTCCTCGAAGAGAAGCAGGTCTAGTGGTAGTAGTTCGAGGAGGCTTTCAGACCTTGAAGGGCACTTCAGCGAAAGGGCCCAATCACAACTCGTAAGCCAAGTTTTCTTGCCCTTTTCTCATTCTTTCTTCCTTTCTTCTGACCAAACCTCACCCCCATTCCTTGTATGTGTAGGTTGTGATGAAATCACAAATCTTATGGGAGTTGGTAGTAGCAGCGTACAGGGGCCTCCCAGATTTTCAGAAGGCGAGGCTAGACGTGATGGGATTTGGTACCTTCCTTCGGATCGAGCCGATCCAGCTTGACCTAGTCCTGATCCAAGCCTTGTGTGAGAGATGGGACCCAGTGAGCCGGGCATTCCTGATGCCCTGGGGGCACATGGTGCCCAGCTTGGAGGATGTGGTCCGGATCACAAGCCTGAAGGTAGAGGGCGAGGCAGTGACCGGAGTCACTTACGCGGACTATAGAGAAGGTGCCCAGAAGTTACTGGGTTTGGACCTGGATGGTCGAAAAATAGGTCGGTAGCTAGGGCGTCCCTGATGGATGCATTAGGGCTCACCGACACTCGTCGGCGGGACGATGAATCCTCAGAAGAGTTCATGGAAAGGATAGAAATAGGATGCCGCGCCGTGTACTGCACAGATTTCGGCGACTGGGAAAGATGCAACATAGATTTGAGGAGATTTCTCCTCTTCCTTTTGGGGAGATTGGTACTGGGCTCGAAAGGGGACGGTATCCAATGTTGCTTCCTGGAGCTACTGTCAGACATTGAAAGAGTAGGGTATTATGCCTGGGGAGCCGCCATGCTGGCACACTTGTTTGCTGGCCTATTCCAAGAAACGGATCGTGAGATGACTGTGAGTGGTTTCACACCATTCATCCAGGTATTTTTTTGTTTTTGCTTGTTTTGTATTTTTTTGTGTTTTTGTAAAGTTCTGATGGCCTGCGCCGAGCAGCTGTGGAGTTATTATTACCTCCCTATGGGGAGAGCTCGGCATTGGCGACCTGCGATGGTGCCGCTAGCCAGGCGGTGGGAACCCATCATGAGTGCGGCACCCCTAACCTACCAACTGATGGTGCTAAGGCGAGAGCTACAGGAGTTCCCTGCAGCGATGGTAAACTGGAGACCCTACTCAGACATGGTCGATGCTGACCAGCCGTGGGTTCTAGCAAGTCGTGCCCGGTTCGGACGGGAACTGTGGATGCACTGCCTGAATGAAATCGAGCCACTTCGGCTACGATTGGTTATGAGGACTTTAGGACTGGCTCAAGAATGGGTGGATTCAGCTGCGCCACCTCGTGTCGGGAGAAAGACGCGGGGACCGGCGACCTGCATTGACTGGCACGTGCGATTCCCCGAACAGTATGAGGACTGGCAACGGGGTGGCACGATTGTAGAATCACAGGCGCGGGATAGCGAGGACTACTTGCGTCTATATAGGACAAAGTACGCAGAGCGGCTCCAACCCCGGGGACTTGCGGAGGTAGGTTTCCCCTTTTTCTTTTTTCTTCTTTCTCCTTTTTCTCTTTTTTTTTGGTTTTCCGGTGGAAATGCTGACTCGTATGGCTGCAGGATGTCCGGGATGCCATGATAGCGAATTTACGAACTCGCTTGGCAGAGATGGAACAACAGTTGGGCGATGCCCGCGGAGCTACGAGCGCCTTGGTAGGTGTACATTGCGCGTTCGTAATTAAATCCTCAGATTCCTGATGTTGGCTGCTAATTCACGCGGTCGTAGCATGCCCAGATTGGCGCGGCTTCCCCAGCGATGGGAGTAGGTGGTGCCTCTTCCAGCTTGTGGATTCCCACCTCAGAACTTGACTCGCTTCATGAGCAACTTGCTCACGCCACGCAGCGTGCTGCGGAGGCAGAAGGGATGCTCTCTATACAGGTAAGAGTCTCAGTGTTGAGTTCTCTTGGTTTACGCTTTATCGCGTATCTGAGATGGTACACTTGGCAGGAAAAGGAGACGGAAGAAGCGCTTGGCCAAGCTGCGCAAAAGGAGGCTAGGATAGCAGAACTGGAGAGGGAACTGCGGCGTCATCCTGATGACGACTCCTCTAGGGATGCTATGGAACTGAGGATCACTCTCCAGTTGGAGAGGGAAGACCGCGAGAGAGAACGTGCAGAGAAAGAAAGAGACGCAGAGAGAGAAAGAGCCAACAGATTGACTGAAAGGGAGGAACGAAGGGCCATGGAGGCCCAACTATTCGAACTCCGAATCAGCCTTGGCCTTGCTGAACAGTGGCTGAGAGATGGTGAGGAGCGCTACCGAAAAGCACGAGAGCGTGGCTTTCGTGTTGGTAGCTTCTCTGCTACTTCCGTGGATCAACGCCGGGATGTGGGAATAGGAAGAGGAGTACAGAGCGGCAGGAGTACCGCTTTTCGTAGTTGGGTAGCACCTTTGAGAGTGTTTTGCCCGGAGAGTAGTGGGACGAGTAATGCAGAGAGAGAGGGCGGAACTTGATGTAATTTTTTGATTTTTTGGAATAAAACACAAGGTTTGGTTTGTTTGTTTTTCACCTTTGCTTCAGTTACCTGAATCCCTGCACATATCACTGAAACAAACAAATCAGAATTTCTATTCTGACTTGGCCCCTTGCTCAATAAGCAAATGGTCACTGTGACTGTCCTTGATGACTGGTCAAGGGGCCAAGCCTTTATTTAACGAAGGCAAGGGAAAGATGCGGTGATGATAAATGCGACAGGCAAGCACACGAATGCAAACGGTATTAAAAGTGAGATGCTGCACGTAAATGTAATCATGCAAAATTGATTTGTTTTCTTCTTTTTTTTTTATAAAAGATTTTTTTTTGTTTTATCATAAAAAGATTTTTTTGTTTGCAAATATGTACATTTCTCTTTTCCATTTTTTTTTTGCTTTATCATTTCAATTTTTTTTTCTTGCTAACGCCCGGCAAGCACCCAAATGGCACCTAACCTACGTGAGACAGGGGTTTCTTACTAACCTCCCAGGTATCCTAAGTGCGTATCTAGGTTGATTTGGGCCTCTAGACCCCTCGAATGATGATCCCGCCGGCTAAGACTTACCCTGATGACAATACCGTCATGCCATGCTTAGGCTCCCAGTCGCTTCCGACCACAGGGATTCACCCAAAAGGTGTGTGAGGTAAATGATTTGCCCGACCCGGGTCTATTTCCTCACAACTCTAGATGGTATAAGATGGAACACCCTGGAACCCTAACGACCAACCGCGCGACGCTGACCCGGAATCAGACGCCGTCGCACCCATAGGTGACGCGCTTGCATTGGCCTAAGCCCGAGGTTAAACAAGAAGACATCAAGGTGGTAAACAGGGGTCTTGACCAGCCAGAAACACGGAGACTCTTTCGCAGCGATAGCTTTTGCTTTTCAAAGTAGGCAACCAAAATGTGTATATTAAAATAAGGTCGCAGACCCTGGGCAGTTTTCACCTTTCAGAAACTCCATCGAACCTTCATCTTTAGAGGGAGAAGGAAGAGTGTAAGGGATAAACCTCCTGAGAGGACCGGCAAAGCCGTTAACCCGGCGAGCGAATAAGGGCCCATTAACTCTTTCCTTTCGGACAACTTCGGACCAAATCTCGAGCATTTACATTCCACGGCCCCCCTTTGTGGATTCAGACTTTTGCTTTGAGGGGTTTCGTTTATCGCACCAGGCACGGTCACGACCAGGCTTTTCTCTTGATTTTGATTTTGTATTTCTTTCTGTGAGGGAGATATAGTCGTTTGACGTTCGTGGGCTCCCTCTTCGTATGCCTGCGGGGACACTGCCCTCTTCTCGTGCTCTGATCGATGCTCGAGGAAATGGATCCTACTCTTGCCTTTGGGTTTGAGTTTTGGTTTCTCATGCTCAGCGTTTTAAGGGCGCCGACTGTCTCATTGGGTCGAAGAGAAAAGAAATAAAGATTACAGCTTCCGGAGATCTTCTGGGTGATGCTACCGTAGGTGATGCTGCCAACTTTTTTTTGAATAAAATACATAAGTGAACACATGTTAGCTTCCTTCGAGCGAGCATAGGCCGACGTGGCCGGACAGGGGTCTCCACGGTTCTGGCAAACCAAGACCCGGTGCCTACCAAGCCTTAATGGGCCCTATCCTAACATGAAGGTTAGATGCAGGGACTTAACTACATGGTGACTGCCGGGCATCGGTATTTTGAATTTTCCATATTTTTAGTGGTTTTCAATATTTCTTTGTTTTTTGATGTTTTTATCTTTTCATGATTTTTTTGTTTGTGCTAAGGGTAGTATTTCTTAAGATAAAGCCCATTCCAAGGGTGGGATAATTCGGTCCCTTCGGCGTTGATTAGCTTGTAGGCGTTGCCAGGGTACACGGCTTGAATTACAAATGGTCCTTCCCAATTGGGTTGGAGCTTAGAACGCGGCCCTCCAGGTTTGACAAAAATTCTTTTTACGACCATCTCACCGACTTTGAATTTTCTCTCAACGACTTTCTTTTGGTAAAAGCGAGCGAGTCTATTTTGATACACACGCGCGTGTTCGGCAGCGGCCAGTCGCTTCTCATCCAAGAGTTCCAACTGGGCGAGGAGTGAATTACGACGATCGTCGAGGGGAAAGTCTCGTCCAATTGTACCCTGAGAGAAGGGATCAGAGTCTCATACGGGACTACCGCTTCCATACCATAAGTAAGGGCAAATGGAGTCTGCCCGGTGGGGGTACGGATTGAAGTGCGATAGGCCCATAGGGCTTCGATAAGCTTTTCTGGTCAGTCTGAAAACTTACTAGACTCGCAGGTTTTTTTGATGATTTTGAGCAATGTTTTATTGGTGGCCTCCGCTTGACCGTTACCTTGTGGGTAATAAGGCGATGAATGATGCAATGCAATTGCGTACCTTTTGCAGAGGTCCTGTAGGTCCTGAGAAATGAACTGTGGCCCATTGTCGGTGACGATCGTGCTTGGGACGCCGAATCTGGCGAGGATGTTCTTCATGATGAACTTGCAGACTGTTGACGCCTTGATTTTCGCGTAAGCTTTGGCTTCGGCCCATTTGGTGAAATATTCCGTCGCAGTAAGGATGAAAGATTTCTGCTTGGTGAGGGAATTGGGATCACCTAGGGGACCAATGATGTCGAATGTCCACATGGAGAAAGGCCATGGGGAGGATATTGGATGAAGTGAGGAAGATGGTGAATGGATTTTATCGGCGTGAAGTTGACACTTGACACACCTACGGACATAGACAGCACAATCCTCTTCCATAGTGGGCCAATAAAAGCCTTGCCGAATGATCTTCTTGGCGAGCATCTGACTATTCACGTGGCCACCGCACACACCCGAGTGCGTCTCTTCTACACATTTCCAAACCTCATCGTCACCAAGACATCTTAGCAGAATACCAGTAAGGCTCCTCCTATACAACAATCCTCCAACTAGGGCGGTTTATTTTAAATAAGTGGGGGATAAAACAAGATTTAGGTGAAAGATACCTAGAAGAATTTACAGGATGAGAAGAAATCAAAGAAATCAGTGAGGACTAAAGCCTCGGAAACAGTGTGAGAACGGGCAGGTGCCCGAGGAAGTTAACGTGGAAGGAACCGGGTCGAACCCGGGAGCGGGATCGGGAGGAATCAGAAATTGATGAATCGAGAGAGGCGGATCCGAAGGGTCCGGATGTAAAGGAGGAGAATCATGGGGAAATGAATCCGGAGGTTCCGGAGGAAGAAGATCATGAGGGACCCGATGCCCTGGGAGGTGTGTAAAAAGATAATTCAAAGGGGTGAAAAGAATGAAGGACGTGATGACTTGGAAGAACAAAAGGATAAATCGAAAGAAGGAGAGGCCCGGAGGTTCCAGGTGGATATGGGAAGGAAGGGCGCGATGCCCTGAGAGAGATGGAGAATAAGATAAGAAATCTGGAGGTTCCGGATGGGGGTGAGAGATGGATAAAAACATGGAATTAAATAGGGAGGGGTCCGGAGGTTTCGGACAGGGATGAATGTAGGGGTCCGGAAGCTCCGGACAATGAGGAATGTGAGGGTTCGGGGACCCTAGAGCAGAGGAGCTTGATGGCTTAGATTTAGGTGACAAAAGGCGTCTCCTTAACCAATGGACTGCCCATAAAAAGAAGCTGAATAGCAGCATGAGCAGCGATGAACTGGGATAGGAAGTGGATGAACTGATGTGGGCTCCTTCAACAAGGGATTTATTATCCTTAAGCTTCACTTTATGCTTTTCCCTCTTCTTGGTAAATACTCTCTCATAGTGCGGCCTCTCAACCTTCAACATGGCTTCCTGACCTCTTGGCCCTGCATGCTCTCTCCAATGAAGAGACGGCCTAGTCCTTTTCTGACCAACCAGTCCAATCAGTGCGGTCAGGGCCCATGGGTTCTCATTTGATGGACTTTTAGTAAGGCCCTTTGGACATTCATATATGAACGGTAACTCTCTTAGCAAAATATCATAACAAAAATTTGAGAGTTCCGCTCGTGAAGTAGGGATCTTGACATGAACTGGCTCCTTTAGAAATAGCTCCCTTGATAGATGAATGGTGTCTATCATTGGAAGTTCGATGCTCGGTATAAGGAGCTTCATGTTTGGGGTACTGCTCAAGGCCGTTGGAATATCACATGTGAATATGCCGGGTAACATAGGCGTTCGCCTCTTGCATGGAAGTTGGTAGTGAGTAGACATGATGTCAAAAGTTTCCAACAAGAACTGCCCTGACCCACCCCTGAGCATAGAATTCATCATCTCCTCGGCAGTAGAATGTGTCATCACTATGCATGAGGAGAACCCCTTCTTTTGATTGGCCATTTGGACTATGACCGAACAAGGGGTAATAAGAGCCTTGAAAGCATGTTGGCCAAGGAGTAACGTGATCGTGGTTATTTTGGCCCCTGATTTGGTCAGTACCAATTCCTGAGGGTCCTTCTTGATGGGCATTGGTGCAGATGGAAATTCGGCCTTCTCAAAGGTGACCGGCACAAGAACCCGAATCGGCATTCGGCAAATTAAATCTTGGATCTTGAATGGCATTGCCGTGGCCAAATTCTTCTTGTCCGATTCTTGAACATCATCTTTGGCACATGTATTTTTAGAAAGATACCCACTCCGAGAGGTGGTGGAAGGAGGTGAGATTGAGACAGCATGCTCAACGGGTGATGGAGATTCAATGATGGGGGCTATAGGAAGGGTAAGTGGAGGTTGAGACACGACGGGCTTCTCCTTGTTCTCGAGAGGAGACGAGGTTGGCTCGTGTGCAACAATCAATGGGCCCGGCTCAGGGTTAATCTCGGGTTTAGGTAAGGGGAGTGGAGGAATAGGAATGGTTGGATTCGGGGTTACAAGGCTAGTGGAGGTTTTAGGTGGAGATGATGGAGGATTACTTGGTTGGGAACAAGAGTTAGTGGAATGCTTAGTGGAAGCCAATGGTGTGGGGGTTATTTGTACAATTGGAGGGGTGACAGTAGAAGGCTTGGTACATAGGAAACGTCGAATTTTGGTGGTACGTGGGGGGTTAAGGGTAGAAGGTGATTCATGGTGCATTGATGCGGGTTGTTGGGGTGTAAACCCGTCATCGTGACACCATGATGACTCATAAGCAGGGGTAGAACTAGTGGCTTCATCCTGAGCAGGGAGTTCTTGTGGGAGCAGTGGAAGAGGGAAACGAAGAAAACTCGGAGTAGGTGTATATTCAAAATCTTCATAAATTTCATCATGTGCCATTTCCAATTCTTTATGATCATCAAGTTCAAATGGACGCCGTGGTGGAGGCACGTTGATGAGTGGAGATGGTGTATATTGACATGAAGGGTTTTGTGGATATGAATGCGGAGGCGGAGGGCCATATGAATGAGCGTAATGAATGAATGGTGGGTGGACGGCATCCACTTGATCGTTAAAACTTGGGAGAACTTCTTGCTCACTCATATCCCAGATGCCATACTCATCTCTTCTCTCCTTCCAATCCTTCTCCATTTTGGTAATATTATTCATGAAAGCGTGAAGGGGGTTGGCTTGAGGAGGGGAAGGAGGAAGAAATTTCCTCTCAATAACAGCCTGTAAGGCTCCAAGTTGAGAGCTGAGAGAGTCGACATGAGAAGCCATGAAATCCCAGGCATAGGGAACACTAGTGGAGGGGGAAGCTCCACTAACAGTGGCCTGTATTCCATATGAGGACTTATAGGATGGGCCAATGTCCATGGGATGAACCTGTGGGTCAGGCTGATAGCCCCAGTCTGAGTTATAGACCCCGTAAGAGTCGTGACCTGGGTCACGCATTTGAGACCCATAACGGAAGGCATCGGCCTCGAAACAATTGTAATTATATTCAGCCATCCATCATGTTTCTCGAGAGCATAATAGCATACACCAACAAACGATCAGCAGAGATTAACACACAAGTGAATGCCTTACGTCTTTTTTTGTGTTTTGATTTTGATGATTTTTTTTGTATTTTTAGCGAGATCCGAAGTTCACACAAAATGGGGACCCTAGTTTGTTTTTGTTTTACCGCCGTGTCAGCTAGGGTCTCTCGTCTCACCACGAATGAAATGACTAACTCCGGGGAACTTCAATGGTACAACCAGCCCAGTGAACGAAGAGGAGATTCTTCGATGTCGGGGACTTACGGAGGTCCCAGTGTAGGAGATTCTAGTCCGTTGAGAGGAATTCCCAAACGGAGAGTCCTTCCTTCACCGGGAAAGGGTGATCCTCAAAAAATGAAAAAAAGGATAGAAAAGAGGAATGGATGTATGCAATGGAATGCTGACAGATATATGGAGTGGGAAAACAACAGAAATAACAGACATATAATAAACAAAGAACCAATCAAAACTGACGGTGCTGCCGTGAGCACAACGGGGGCACGCGCGGGCGCGAAGGTGGAGAGGCACGGGTGGTGCCGAACTTGCAAGGGTAGCCGAAAGGAAGCAGTAGATGTCCCACCGTGATCGCCAATCTGTGAGCGACGTCACGCGGTTCGGAGTTCGATGGTGCGAGGAAGAGGATGCGGAGAGCGCGCGGGCTCTTCTTTTTGTTTGTTTTGCTGTTTGCTGCAACACAGAGATGAGAGAAGAGAGAGAAGGGGCCACCACGGGAGATTGCTCCGGCGGGGCGAGCGGGACAAGTATAATATAGCAAGATATGGCATTCAAACGGCCATAGCGGGAAGTGACTCGCCGCGACCTCGGGGGGACGGGAATGGTGCAGAAATTAAATAACAAAAATTGAAACGGCCATTGGGGAAGTGACTCGCCGCGGCCTCGAGAATATGAGCAGAATATAGCAGAATATAAAAGAGAATATAAGAACAGAGATTTAAACGGCCATTGGGGAAGTGACTCGCCGCGGCCTCGAGAATATGAGCAGAATATAACAGAATATAGAGAGAGTATAAGAACGGAAATTTAAACGGCCATTGGGGAAGTGACTCGCCGTGGCCTCGATGATATGAGCAGAATATAACAGAATATAGAGAGAATGTAAGAACGGAAATTTAAACGGCCATTGGGGAAGTGACTCGCCGCGGCCTCGATGATATGAGCAGAATATAACAGGATATAAAGAGAATATGAGAACAGAAATTTAAACGGCCATTGGGGAAGTGACTCGCCGCGGCCTCGATGATATAAACGAAATATAACAGGATATAAAGAGAATATGAGAACAGAAATTTAAACGGCCATTGGGGAAGTGACTCGCCGCGGCCTCGATGAAAAAATGTGATCGCCAGGGGCCGAAAGACCCCAAAATAAGAAAGTGATCGCGCCTACCTCAAGAGCGGGAGATGGCGGGTTGCTTCTTCCTCTCCTTCCGGCCGGCCGACGGAGAGGGCTTTCCTCGGCTACCCTTGCAAAACAACGACAAACAAATGACAAGTGGCTTAGAAAGATGAATGTGTAGTATTCATATCCTTGCAATAAAAATGACGAAATAACGGGAAGACACACACCTGGTTGGTGTTATCTTTTAAACCCCTCTCGGACTCGAGTAGGAGGAAAATGAGATGATGGATGCGAGATGATGAATGCAAAGAACTACGAAGAAAAGGAAAGAGTTGGCTTATTGGATGTGCCGGTGGTGAAATTCGGCGGAGCTCCGGCAGCGTGGGGACGACGTAGAAGCGCGGTGGATGAAGACGACCTTCCTCTCGCGAGCGTGGGCACCCGAGAAGCCGGCAGAACCTCCACCTACAAAAGACCCCACGGGTTAGAAAAATGACTCCGTAGCCTCTGGGCTCCGGCAGCCTATCGGATCACTGCTTAGCTCTCCCAGAACTGAGGGGGTGGGGCTCTATTTATAGAGCTCCGGAGGGTGGAGGCGTCCAGGACCCTGGACACCTCCATCAGGGCCGAAATAATATTTTATTCTATTTTTTATATATTTTTAGAATACTTTTGTGGAGGCGTCCAGGGTCCCGGACGCTTCAAGCAGGTCCACCGAAAGCCGACGGCGGCCGCACGCGGTTTGGCACAACGCGTGATTTTGTGAGCGGCGCCTCGTGATTCAGAAATGGGCGCGTCCAGCTGACCGGACGTCTCTATATTTTGGATTTTTTCACACACGACAAACCGTCGTTCGGTGGCCGGCGCCCGTGAGGGAGTTGATGGAGGCGTCCAGGGGCTGGACGCCTCCAAAATTATATTATTTTTTATTTTTCATTTGTCTTTTATACCAGGGCTGGCATTTTTGATTTTTTTATTTGTTTTTATGGAGGCGTCCAGAGGCATGGACGCCTCCATTAATATGTATTATTTATTTATTTTTTATCTTTTATGCCAACGGGCATTTTATATTTTTTTATATTTGTTTTTATGGAGGCGTCCAGGGGCCTGGACGCCTCCATAAATATATATATTTTTATTTGATTTTTATTTTATTTTTTATGATTATTGATATTATTTTTATTATTTTTGCATTAATGGAGGCGTCCAGGCAGGTGGACGCCTCCATGATTTTGATTTTTTTATTTTTTTGGTCATTGATGGAGGCGTCCAGGCGCCTGGACGCTTCCATGATTTTGATTTTTTTATTATTTTTTGGTCATTGATGGAGGTGTCCAGGCGCATGGACACTTCCATGATTTTTCACGGAATAATTCAAAAAAATGTAAAAAAATTCATAAAAATAGGAAATCACCAGAGTAATTAAAAATGTGAAGGCCGCCTTGGGGTATCATAGTGTAATATGAGATTTACTCAGGAGACGTCAGGAATGGCGTGTCTACAAAGACCACCACCTCCGAGCCGTACCCTGCAACTGGTTGTAGGCCAACACCACTCTGTCCTCGGCAGTACTCTTCGCAGAACTGAACACCCGCTCCATCTCATCGAGCCAATCACGAGCCGCATCAGGGTCTGCCTGGCCGCTAAAGTAAGGTGGATGGAACTGCATGAAGTCCCTCACTGCTCGGCCTGGCCCACCCCTAGCAAACGAGCCCTCAACAGCCTCTCCGCCAAACTGCTGAGACATGAGATGGTACATGCCACGGAAGAAATCCTCGGCCCCCGGAGCCCTCGCAGCATCCGCGGCCTCGGTAGCTCCCGGAACTCTGCTATGCTCCTCCTGGTCCCTCTGGACCCCCTGCTGGATCTCCTGACCTCCAGCCGACTGCCCCTGCTGAGAGCGAGAACTTCTCCTCGGCGCCATACTCGCTCCTGAAGCACAAGATAGAAAAAACACGGAAACGGCAATGCCAAAATAAACACACGGTGCCCAATGCCAGCGTCATCTGTACATCATCGCTGTGGACTAGTGGACCACTACAATTACCTATGATTCTCATGTAATTCCACAACCGCGCTCTGATACCAACTGTAACGACCCGAGAATCCGATTACCGGGAAGGCCCGATAACCCGAGACTCGTACCGCCACCCACGAGTCCGAAGACTCGGAAGGGTTAAAAGGATGGTATGGAAACTACACAAGTATCACAAATAATTGCAGAAATTAAATAGTTATAATATTAAGCAGGAGATAAATTAACATTTTACATGGTCCACAATAAAATAACAACAACAGCAACAGTAGTCCACGACTAGTACAGTGACAAGAAAGAAAAGTACAGCTACACGGGGCATCCCCCGGCTCTGACCTCTGGCACTACCTCTGGGCACCCGCACCACGCTGCGCTCCTGACGCGCTCCCCGAAGGTGGCGCCTCACCTGAAACACGGTGAAAACACGTAGGGAATGAGTCTCAGAACAAGACTCAGTAGGGATCACTCGAACCCTACCTCGAAAAACGAGAAACCACTACTCTAGCGGTAGGAAAGTACCTCGGAAAGGAAAGCCCTGTACTCTACAGAACTAGACCCTACGGCACGCAAACCGACACACGTGCCACGGTACGAGAAGACCGAAACTCAACGGTCGAACCGTCAAAACCCGAAGGTCGGAAACACACGACTGACAGTCTGACACTCCGTACTCGACAGGAGTACCACCCACTAGAAGCACAGCCGGTAGCGTCCCCTGACGTCTTACACCGCACCGCAGGTGAACCGCCTGACGTGGTAGGTCCTACCCGAGGCGCGAACACTGTACAAGTAACCACAAACAAGTGACTAGCTGGGGTCACGCCCGTCGACGTGGGTCCAACCGCCCCCAACCACGTGTGCACACACAGACTGCGCGTCCCTGGTCTGGCCCTCTGACCGGTTTTCCCCTCAGCCGGACTCTGGCTGCAAGACGTGGGGCCCAACGGTAACCGGTCCACAAACCGTCTCGAAAGGTCGGCCCGTACACCACTCCCTGGTGCGACTAGCACCCGCGTACTAGTAGGCTACGACTAGTGGAGGGTCACTGAAGGAGTAGACTCTCGAGTCAACGGAAAACGACGTCCGAATCCGACAACGTGTGGGAATCACCCCACGCACCAGCCCCGTCGCACGGTGACCACGGTCGGAAAAGAAACAGACGCATTGCCCACGGTCAAACGCCTAACCGAGGCAAACGGGACTTCCGGACACCAAAGACACGGTCACGGAACTCCACGGGGTGCCCGGGGCGCACACACGGCCCAAGAGAAACACCCAACAACAGGCAAGATCGCGCTAGGTCTCCCTAGCGCGACAGGGACCATCGCGCTAGGGAACCCTAGCGCGACAACGACCATCGCGCTAGGTCTTCCTAGCGCGACAGGGATGATCGCGCTATGACCCCATAGCGCGACAGGAACCGCCTCCTGTTCATCTTCTCCGATGAACGCGCTCGGTCGGGGCAGCGCGACCTCCAAGAACGCGCTACTGGAGTATAGCGCGTTCTCAGTCCGCGGCCGAAAACGGTAAGAACGCCCAAAAATTCCAACCACGCCCCCATACCTCCATAGGAGAGGGGGAAAATAAAGGGGAAGACCCCTGGGGACCCCTAGCATGATTCTAGGCCATCAAAACACGAAATCATGCATCAAATCCATAGATCGGGCGAGCTCTCCCCAAATCATGGAAAAACCCAAAAACGCTCAAATGATCCCCTCTCGGCCTCCCCGCGGCCTATAAATCACGGAAAAGAACGGCATGAGACTAAGGAACGTCACCCTACCTCGATGGAGCGAATGCTCCGCCGGATCGATCACGAATCACGAAGAATGCTCGAAGCTTCACGAACTCCCCACGCTTCCCACGCTCGCCGCACGCCCACGAGATCGCCTCACCGTCGCCCACGCGTCCGCGCCGTCGCCCCGCCGCCGTCCGTAGCCGGAGAGGGGCTCGCCGCGTCCGAATGGGAGAGAGGGAGAGAGAGGGGGCTCACGGTCGCGAGAGAGAGGGAGAGGAAGAAGAAAGAGAAAAGGGAAAAAGAAAAGAAAAAAGGATTAGGATTTATAGAAAATCCGAATTTTCGGAAAAATATCGAAAAATAGAAAAATACATTTCTGGAATCCTCGAAACGCACCGATCGCAACGGTACCACTCGTGCCCGGGTGAACGGCCCAGTTAACCCGCAGCGAGCGTCCGAAGGAAAAGCCGAAACACACGCCGGGAATCGGAAAACACACGCGGAAAAGCCGCGGAACGCCTCCGGGCCTCCGAAACGACTCCGGATTGCGCCGATCCGAACACGAAAGATGTCCGAAACGAAATTTCGGACACAACGGAGCTGGACGCTCCGAAAACCAGATCCGGGACCCACGAAGAAGGATCCGAAAGGTCCGGGATATTACAGTTAACACCTTGGAAGGAATTCAAGTCCCGATATCTCCCATCCTGCACAAAGTTTATCCTCAATTATTCTTCTCTTCTCCCTCCAAGACCGAATGTTTCTCGGGTATGGCCTTGGTAGGGGCACCGTTGATCAAAGACGGTCGGTTATAGGATGCCACTTTCAATGCACATCCAGCTTTGGGCAGTTTTTAGCGAAAAGGGAAGGAACAAGGACCCCTAGCCAGTGGTTCAAAACACCCTTTGAGGCTGCATTAACAATGTCTAAACCAATCTCCACAAAAATTTGAATATTTCCAAAATCTCCACAAAAATTTGAATATTTTCAAAATCCATAAAAAATTGAATCTTTTCCAAAAACTCATAAAAATTTGCATATTCCAAAATCCAAAAATTTGCATTGTATTTTCTGATGGTGTTTTGCAGGAACAACTTTGCAGGGACCAGGAGCGGGATGAGTCCTCTCTCCACTTATTGCTATCAATCTACTGATTCCTCCCGATATTCTTATAACATGCCAGCCAGGGGCATTTTGATTGTCATCTCCCTATTATATCTCCTGATTATTATTCATCTCCAAATCTTTTTAGATCAACTCCTGCTAATTTCATCTGATCACTCCGCCAATTGGCCTTATATCAGATCTTGATCTTTCAATTCCAAATCTTGATTAGCCAAGATTGTCTCCTCATGATAAAACAAGAAACAATGCTATGATTTGAAACAATGCTTATGCTATTCATGCTATATACATGCTATAATTGGTTGCTTTGATCCATGCTATACATGCTATGCTTAAATGCCTTCTTCATTGTTTGTTATCTTTTATATCTTGGCTAATGAATTTTTGAGTGCAGGATAAGAAGCTCTTGGTCCTGCCGGCTGGGCATCATCATCAAAGTCCCACCGGTTTTGCAGCTCATTTCTCAGTTCCCATGCTTATTGTTATCACCATCTCCCTGTATGCATTCTACTATATGTTACATATGTTACTAGATTATATCAAGGACCTTGTGGCTTTGGTAAATCTGGGATTTGAGTTCCCCTTCATCAAAAATAATGATGATTCCAGAGGCATCTTAGTCATACGGATAGGCCGTTGAGCTGTCCGAGACTGGGGACGATGGTTCCCTTTTTACGAGTTGGTGTGTGGATAAACGGGCTTCGGCTTAGTATCAGCTCGCAGAATCGGTTTCTTGACCCAGTCTGGGCAGTTTAACAATATTATCCTTGATTACATTATATTTTCATTTGTTTTATTTTTCCCTTTAGCCCAGCATGCATTCATGTAGGACTTTGAATTAACATTGAAAAATCATTTTTGATAAGCTGATGTGAGAGTTGAAGTTGATCTTAATCTTTCCAGATATGAGATATTCCATGCCGAATTGGATCCTCAGTTCGTTTTGTCGCTGTTTTGGGTGATTTTCTCGAAAGCTCCTTGTTTGGATTTTTATCATCTTATTTTTAATCTCCTTTCCTTTGATCCACCTTGGCTGCAGCACGTCCACTGGCTGGTAACCGCTCCCCAATGGTGAAACCTACAGGTTTGTGACCTGGGGTACTTCCACCGCGTTGGAAGTTGATCATTTATTTTATCTCCTTCGTGCACCGCGTGCACATCTCCCCTTTTATCCAAACATTGTTGATTTCGTTGGATTTCCCGAGATTGCTGCATCTCGTGCTTTTGATTTGATTCTCATCAAGTGATGTTGATTGCGTGTCTCATCACACCTTGGGATCTACTTTTCAGTTTGCTACGCTCCCTTGCAAAGCAGACGCCAAGGCGGGGCAGCTGTAGACACGCTAAAATTGACATTATTTTGAGTATATTTCATATCACTCTGCGATGCCCCATTTGACCCTCAAATCAGCTTGTTTGAGTGGTTTTCCCACTTTTTCTTGAATTTCTCCTATTTTTCCCCATTTATCTCCTTTTTCCTATTTTTCTGGATTTTCTGGGCATTTATCTCTTTTTTTTTGAATTCACGCCCTCATCAGGGGCGTGTTTTTGAAACACGACCTTGTCTAGGGCGTTTTCTCCCATTTTATCTATTTCTCCCCCATTTTATCTATTTTATGAATTTTCTAAATTCACGACCTGGGTAAGGGCGTGTTTTTTTCAAAACATGACTTAACCAAGGGCGTTTCTTAAAGAAAGGACGACCTCACCTGAGGGCGTTAATTCTTCTAGGTTTGACCGACTTCCCCATTTGAGCTCTTGAAATTAACGCCCTTCTCAGGGGCGTGTTTTTAAACGTGGCTTTAATTAAGGCGTGTTTTGGATTTTTCAAATATGGGGAGTTTTTATTGCTAAATTTGGTTTTTGAGAAACGCCCTTGTGCAGGGCGTGTTTTTGAGAAACGCCCTATGGGTAGGTCGTCAATTCGTAAATTGACGCCCTTACTTAAGGCGTGTTTTACCTTCTGGCTACACGGCCCTTTCCCCAGAGAGTCCTTGCTTTGATAGATGCCTACTTGGTTTGGGCTCTTGCCCATTCTTATCATTTCCCTCTTAGGACTCTTGCCCATGTTTATCTCTTCCTCAACCTATTTAATAGAGCCAATGGCTCTGTTGTTTGGTTGGACGCCTCTTCTTCGGATCCCCTCCGATTTCTTCTCTTCTGTTCGACACCCCCCTTCTTTCCCTCCGTTCTTCTTCTGCTTCTGTTTTCTTCTTCTTTTCTCCTTCTGTTTCTTTTTCTTCTCTCGCAGGAGTAGGTGCTGTTGCTATTGGCTCGGGAGGAGGCTCTGCACTGCACAAATCTTCATCCCATCGAGTCTTCCTCCTCATTGAATATCAAAGCCAAGCAACAAACAGATTTTTCTTATCTCCCCTCTATTTCCTTTATTTTATTTTTATCATGTGCATGCATCATTATCCTATTAACTCCCCTTCTCAACCACGTTGAGACCTCCATACAGTGCACTCTTGCACACCTTTTTATCATATTCATATCACCATTCATCATATCATCATATCTCCCCACACCCTTTTGCATAGGGGTTTAAGGGCCAACCACCCACAAGGTGTGTTCTTAATCAATTTTTCATGCTCATATATTTTTATGAATTGATGCTACACTCACCACATATCTAATGCAATTTCTTCATTGGTGTTTGTCTTTTTTGCAAGGGTAATTAAAGGAAGAACTCTCTTCATCGGTCGGCCGATTTGAAGAGAAAGGAGGCACTCACATCCCCGCATATTTGAGGTATTTTGCGATCATCTCCCCATATTATTTTCCACTTGAGACCCTCGTGTCTCTGGCGATCACACTCCACATTAGCACCTCGTGCTATTTTTATTGCTTTCACCCATATATATCTATTGCTTTTTATATTTTTAAGAGTGGATTTTAATCCAAATCTACAGCCGGTCGCCATCACCTTCAGCCACCTTCCGCGGACGCCACCGTACGAGCCCACCTCGCACACCCCGTCCGTCAGCCGCCGACTCCACCTTGCATCACCACAGGTTGCCTCCACCGCGCCCCACGTCCTCGTCGTCAACATCCCGTGACCCCCACGCCGGTGAACCCAACCGCTCCCCCTTGACGTGAAGCCGCCCCGGCCGTCTCCAGCCACGCCGTCCACCACCTCCGGTTGCCGTCCGCGACAGGGATCACCACCGCCCGATGCCACCTTGCCCAGACGTGTCGACCACCGCTCGCTGCTGCCGCACCGACGCCGCCCATCTCCATCGCAACCGGCACCGCCAACCCACACCTCCACCTGCTACCGCGGCCGGACGCTCTTCTTTCACTGCCAAACACGTCGGAAGCCCCCACGCCGGAGCACCCTCTCCGACTGTCGGCCGCCTGCACCGCTACTGCCGTCGCCGTTGTTGCCTCCCCGACGTCACCTGCCACCTCCGAGCAAACCACCCCAACTCCCGCTGCCGGCCCCCTCTCCACGTCGCCGCGACGCCACCTTCCCCACCTCCACAGCCGCGGCACCTACACCGCGTGGCCACCCTCATCGGCCACCGTCTTCACCGCCGTCGACCACGCCGCTGCGAGCCCCCCCCTTTGCGTCTCTCTCTTTTCTCATCCTTCTCTCTGTCTCTCTCTCGCAATCTCTCGTCTCTCTCTCTTCCTCATCTATTTTTTTATTTTTTATTCTTCTCTCTCTCTTCTCCCACACGATTTCTCTGCCTCTCTCACCCTCCCTCTCTCTCTCACTTTCCTCTCTCTTTCTCTCTCTCTGTTCTCTCTCGCCCTCTCTCCTCCTGATTTCTCTCCCTCTCTCTCTCCCTGTCGCGTCTCTTCCTCTCTCTGTTTCTCCCACTCTCTTTTTCTCTCCCCTACCCGATCTCTCTCTCTCGCAGCTCTCTCCTCTCTTCTCTCTATCTCTCTCTTCTTCCCTCTCCCTCTCTCCCTCTCTCTCTCGATCTCTCTCATCTGTTTTTATTATTATTTTATTTTATTCCTCACTCCCCACCTCTAGCTCTCTCTCAGTCTCTCTCGATCTCTCATCTTCTTTTTTCCTTTTTATTGTCCTTCTCTCTCCTCTCAATCTCTCTCACGTTCTCTCTCCTCCCAATCTCTTTTTTTATTATTTCTCTCCATCCTCCCTATTTTTCTCTCTCTCACACCCTCTCCCTATCTCGCTGAACCCCCTCTCTCTCTTTTATATATTTTTTTATTTATTCCCCCTCCTCCTGTCTCACTCGATCTCTCTCTTTTATATATATTTTTAATCTCTCTTTCTCTCTCGGTCCCTCACGCCCTCTCTCTTTCTGCTTTGGTCTCTCTCTCGTCACGTTCTCTCTTTCTCTCTTTTAATTTTTTTTATCATTATTTTCTCTCTCACTTGCCCCCTCTCTGTCTCTCCTTCTCTCCCTCTCCCTCTCGCAGACCTCTCTCCATTTCTCTCTCCCTTCGTCTGCTCTCTTCTCTCCCTTTCTCTTCCACCCCTCCTCACTTGCTTGCTCTATGTCTCTTCTTTTTCTCTTATACATACATATATATATATAATTAAAGTATAAGAAAATCCAAAAACAAACAAACAGAGAGGGGAGCCTTCTCCCCTCCCTCCATTACATGGTCATTTGTATATATATATATATATAGCTATATAAATATATGCATATAAATATATGTGTTTATATAAATATATACATATACGTATATATATATATATATATATATATATATATCTATATCGATATAGATATATTTATATGTGTGTATGTATACTTTTATATAAATATATATGTGTGTGCATATACTGATATAGATATACAGATATTTATGTATTTATTCTTGTATGAATAATATTCTTGTTTGCATATTATATGCGTGAGTATTCTGTTTATTCATATTAGTTTCTCATTTAAAACGTGCCGAAAGAAAGGGGAAGTCTTCGACTCAGTTAGCACTCTTCGTGTCCCTGTACACGGAAAAGCTGTTTCGTACCACCGTTCCCTCGCCCCATGCTTGCGTTGTCATCAGCGGCTTCTTCTCTTACTCTTATTATTTTATTACATTTTTAGTCTGTTATTCAGTTATTAGTGTCTTATCCCATGAATTGTTACTATATCATTGTTCTCATGTAATTTCTGTGTTTGTTTTGCAGGGTAACCACCCAAAAGCCCTCTTCTTCGGCCTGCCGAACGAAGAGGAAGAAGGAGCCCACGTCATCCCGCGTCAAAGGCAAAAGCGATCAACCAGTTCGGGACCCTCGGTCCCTGGCGATCACACCATTAAAAGCGTGCTTGTTGTAATTTTTATTTTGTGTTAGTAATATCCGCGGAGAGTTAAATCCTGCACGGGTTGGCCTGTACTATAATAAGCCGCGGTGAGTTATTTCTCCGTGGTCATTTACTTTCAGCACTTCATTTTCGCACTTTGTTATATTACTGTTAAAATCCCGCAATGACCAATGTCCTGCGGCGGTCTGTTTACTCTTTGTTATATTTTTGCTATTACAATTGTGTGAGGAGTGATATGCCGTTCCAACTTCTGAGTCTACGTGTGTCTCTGTGTCCGTCAATTTCTAGTACGTAGAGTCCCAGGTTCGTATCCGGTATATAGAAAGTTACCCTCAGAATGGTAGGTCACGCCTACCGGGAAGGGGTTCAGTTTGCGTGAGAAGGTCTTCGGATCCCGTTCTCCGCCCTGTACTGACCGGTAAGTCTAGGCTCTACGTCCCCGTACAGAGTGACCTTTCAGGTCATACTCTCTACCGTCTTTTCTACATCATCCTTTTTACGCACGCGTTTTCATTTTCACCATCTTTTCTCTTTCACTAAGAGAGAAAGAGAAATCCCATCTCTCTCTCTCAGTCCACCACGTGGCGCGTCCACAATATGTATCTGCTGTTATTAAACCATGTACCAGTCAATTTATTAATGGATAATGACTTCATCAACAAATCATGTTACAATGGTGATGGAAATGTTTGGTGTGATGTGTAGATCTTGATCCCATTATATTGGACTTTCTCTTGGAGGATGATGACATGATCAACAGTGTTGAGGAGGCCATTCTTGAAAGAGTGGAAGCTGAGGAAATGTCGCCACCTATTCGTCGACGCATGCATTCTTCAGTCCACGCAGGTCAAATGTGGGTGACAAATATTATCAATGGACATGAGCAGAGGTGTTACAAGATGTTCAGGATGCACCCAACTATGTTTACAAAGATTGACTGACATCTTGGTAGGCCGTGGTTTGTTAAAGGATTCAAGATATGTATCTGCTGCTGAACAGTTGGCTATGTTCCTATATGCCACCGGTCATGGGGTGTCTAGTGGTGCACTATGTGAGCACTTTCAACATTCTTCTCAAACAATCAGTAAGTATGTAAATGAAGTCATCGTTGCCATCAACCATTTGAAGGAAGAATATATTCAACTACCCACACCTACACAAGCTCACGAGTGTCATCCCTACATTCGTGGCAAGGAACGCTTCTACCCGTATTTTAAGGTGAGGTCTTTTTACTTAGTCATTCCTCCACAGCACATTGATACCTTAAACTTACCAACGCAATTTTTTGTCTAGGACGCCATTGGTGCCATAGACGGCACACACATTCCTGCAAATGTACCAATTTCAGAGCATGACCGGTTCCGCAATCGTAAGCAATGCATTACACAAAATGTAATGGCGGTTGTATCATTTGATATGCTTTTCCATTATGTGTGTGTTGGATGGGAAGGATCGGCTGCTGATATGCGGGTGCTAAAGTGGGCTTTAGATGAAGGAGGTTTCTCTGTACCGCCAGGGAAGTATTATTTGGTTGATTCTGGTTATGGAAATTCTTCATCTTTCTTGGCACCGTATAGGGGGGTGAAGTATCATCTTGCTCAATTCCGTGGTCATGTGAATGTGCCTTACGAAAATAAGAAGGAAAAATTCAATCATCGTCATGCCCAATTGAGAAACGTGGTGGAGCGCACATTTGGGGTCTTGAAGATGCGATTTCATACTTTGCGTGAGGGCAACATGTACCCTTGGCCGACACAGCACAAGATAGTCCTTGCATGTTGTGTGGTGCAGAACTTCATACGTCGTGAACAAGGGTATGATTGATACTTCAATCGGGTTGGTGACGAAGATGTGCAAGGGGATGATATTGATGATCAGGAAGTTCCCACTGTATCATCCATCGGCCAGCAACAAGTTGCTGCAGGAGAGCACCTTAGGAATGACATTGCCAATAGTATTTGGGGGTCGGCATGAGATTTTGAATTCTACTAGGCTATTCCTTCGGTTGCTATTAAATTTGTGTTATGTAGGATGACGTTACTTTCCGCCAACCTGTAGATGTGGGAACATTTATTATAGTTCTTTTATTTCTTGGTTTGTAGTTGGATAATTATTCCATAAATCGTACTTCGTTAATGTAGTAGGTTTAACATGGTGCATTGTAGTGGAGGATGTTTAATTAGTACATGGGTTTCATTTACCTTTTACAATAGTTTCATATGCGTAACCTTTTTTTGCAGGCCACACCCTCCTAACCCTAGCTTCTCATGCAGTTGGATAGTTGGGTGGGAAGAGGCCTTAAAGGGCAATGATGAGCTAAAAATATGATGAAAATGGCATTGTCTACGTGGGTGATTGATTATGTCAGCAACATAGTGAATAACTCAACAAATCATGTGGAGGTTCCTCGGAGCATATATGTTGTGATGTGTTTGAACTAGGAGGGCTGACTTGTCAAATAACCCATTGCAATGCCATGACAGTTCATGGTAGCAGGAGCGGTTAGAGGGCTTGAACGGCAATGATGATAATGACATTGTCTAGTTGGGTGATTGATGATGTCGACAACACAGTGAATAACTTTACACAGTTGTGGAGGTTCGTCGGAGCACATATGCTGTGATGGGTTTGAATTGTGAGGGCTGACTTGTCTATCAACCCGTTGTAATGAAATGACTGTTCATATTAGTCTGAGCCTTCTTAATGTCTCTCAACCCCCTGCAATGCTTTGTCTGTTCATATAAGTCTGAGCCTTCTTGTCTCTCAAACCCTTGCAATACATCCTTTACTGAGCCCTCTTCCCCAGTACACTGTGATCGGTTGACAGGCTTATAATGAAGCACTCCTACTTTGTGGCAGAGTAATGTTACTGAAATGCCATGTAAAAATCAACATGTTTTGTGTTCTTGGCATTCCCTCATATCTGCAATGCACACTCCCAGTTATTGTGAGACACTTTACACAACAGTTGTTTTGGGTTAATCTGACTTGGGTTTTTATTCATATTCTCATGTTGCTGGACTTCTTTAGATAGGTTGTGCAGATCTATTTTAATGTTGTTGCTGTCATAATCTTGGATCATGTGCCTGGTAAGTTTCACAACATTGTTGTTTAAATGTAATGTCTCCCCATAGCATGTGAGCAGGTATGTGACATAAGAACACAGCTGAGCCATCTTTGGGCAATGTGAGCAGGTATGTGAGTAGGTATGTGACATGTTTGTCATACTGTTTTATTATTCTTTGGTCTCACAGCATTTTTGGTGCAATTTTTATCACAGAAGTCAATTACGAGGAAGCGAATTAGTGTTTGACAGACTTATGCATTGTTTTAGTTTGTTATTTATTATATGTGCCTTTCTTTTGGGTCTGAATCTCACTGGCAGCCCTTCTTTTTATTATTATGACGTGCAGTACAGCTTTCCATTTTAGGTTAATATGACTTGGCTTTTATGGATCTTCTCATGTTGTTGGAGTTCTGTCTATAGATTGGGTAGATCTAAGTTCTTGTTGTTGTGACAATCATTGATCAAGTGTACCTCATTAGGTCTCACAGGTTTACTTGTTGGAAGTGGATCCATATGATATTTGTGAAGGTTTGTACATCTCTTTTTGTCAGATGTGGATCAATATGATATTGGTGATTTGGTGTGTTTATACCTGGCTGTGGGTTTGACAGATGCAGCACTCCTATTTTCTATACTGACCATCACATTGCAAATTTGTATACTGACCATCACATTGCGAAGGTGGTTGATTGAATGTCATAGCAACACAATGAATATCTATACATAGCTGTGGAGGTTCCTCGGAGCACATACGCTGTGATGGGTTTGAATTGTGACGGCTGACATGCCAGTCAACACCTTGCAAAGCTATGACTGTTTGTATTAGGCTGAGCCCCCTACTTGCCAAAGCAAGTAGATGTCCGAAAATTTGGAACTGTTGATCATGCATGTTTTTCTGGGATGCCTTCACATAGTCTGTGACTAGCACTGTGATCCATCTGAAAAATGAGTTTAGGTGACTTAGTTTGGTAGAGCGTCTGTGGGTTTCATTGTCACCATAAAGTGAAGCAGGTTGATTGATTGTCATAGCAGTATCTATGTTATATGTGGTATACCCGACCTTGCTGTTTCACTACTGATGTTCCATCTGATTTAAAAGTGCTTGCCTGAAATGTAAATGTTGTATCCACCTGTTATATAATCCTGCACATGTTTTAACTATTTCTTTGCTTCCTCGTGCCATTGACCGACTACTGGGATCCCATCCTCACCATTACAGCAAGCACTTCAAAAGGTCAGTGTTTGCAAGATCCTTATATCTTCTTGTTTTTAGATGTAGACTTCGGTTTGTTGATCCAGGTTTCTATATTATGTGTTTATGTTTATATCATGTTCCCGCCCTAATGACTTACTGTTAATTTTATGTACCTTTTAATCATGTATATTATCCAGGTTTTTTTCAGTGAAGCATGCGTTGTGGTATGGCTATTGTCGGGTATGCCTTGCGATGATGTTGCAGCTTTGGTTATGAGGCAATTACGCGATTGCAGTTGATGGTGTGAGGGACGACAAGGATAGTTTATAAATTTTATCATTCTCAATGTAACAAGTGTACATTATACACATTGTTCTGTATTACTCAATGTAATGTATAAAGAACTCGTCATTAATGTATTACACATTTTTGTGGCTTAAATGTAACTCCAGTAAACTGTATTGTGAAATGGACAACACCGATTTTCATGTCATTCTTATGTGTTTCACTGTGTAACTATGGATATGTGATGGCCAGAGGATGGATACAAAGTTTGTGTATTTTAAATATATTATTTGCCTTGTTGCAAAAGACAAGCAAATATTAAGTGTTAAAATGTATCATGTTATTGTTGCAAAAATTACGTATAAACTGTTAGTGTTGGTGTGCTACAGGCCAATTTCGGGTCGGGTAGGCCCAATAGTTGTACGATCTTGTTCATTAATAAAGTGGTGTTTGAGCGTAAATATGCGATTGTGTTACTTTACGTTGTCCCTAGGATATGTGGTTGTAAATTCAGCTCGAGATGAGATCTCGAACATGAGATTGACTTTACATGTACACATACCTTAAACTGTTCCTGGTTGGAGGGTAATCACTCGGGGACTTTGATTACCTATTAAACCAGTACACATGATGTGTCAGTGACCAGTCTCATGGTCATTGGTGCGGGGCACCAACACATATGTGTAGGTGTATGTCCTTGGAGGATGTGCACTGAACTGATCCGCTATTGGATCTTCAGATAGTTGATTATACCTAATGTCAACTGAAGATCCAACGGTCACAGTAGCATCGTTGGTCTTTTGACCTGAGACATTGATCGGATCTTACACGAGGACTGGAATGGTTTAATTACTTAGCTAAGTGACTTTAACCATAAGTCATGAGTTGCCGAGTCATTAACCACTCCAGGATACGTGTGAAGATCATCAATGGTCAAGAAGGGATCGCTCACTGTCGGGTATATATCAGCCAGTTAATGGGTCATGACATTGACGCTCCGTTAAATCCCTGGCCAGGGTCGTATGAGTTCGTTTAGGACGGACGTCATACACTTTAAGGAGGTCATAGTCAAATGGCATGATCATGGGGTTTGACAGAAACCGTACCCTCGATCGTACCAGACTCATAGAATGAGCGAGGGATTATATCGATGCGGTAACTGTGGACTTACAGGTACCAGACAGACTGGTTTAAACCCGGGGTCCTCTAGGATCACGCGGATTTGCTTGACCCAACGTGATCAAAGGTTCGGAATAAATTAAACTATTATTCGGCTCTAGTAGAAGCGAATAATATGTTTAATTTACTTCTAATTGAGAATTAGAAGTTAATGGACCTTAAACTAGAGTGACTGTGGGCCTAGAGGATCACACACAATGGATTCTTGGGTGACGGATTATTATTATACAAGTGTATGTATTAATTCCTTTTAATTCCTTTTGGAAAGGAGTGTAAATGGAGCTTAATACATATGTATAATAGTGGATAGGACATATATACAGTTTTGGTCTTTTAGAACCCTTTTCTAATAAACCTAAACTCTATATATAGCCACCTACGTGATGCTCATTCGAGCCTTCACATCTTCCAACCTCTTAAGCTTAAGCAAGCACATAAGCTTAAGAGGAGGATTAGCCTCCCCCTTTCTCCCTCTTGCTCTCTCTCTCTCCATAAGGTGATATAGCCGGGGAAGGTCGTACCGGGGAGGTACCGTTGCTACGCAAGGGTCCGTGTGGATCTGCTCTAGAGGCCGTACAGCTGTGCGGCTCGGTTTCTCTGCATCAGGCTTAGCGGACAGCGTCGTTCCGCGCAAGGTGAAACACGCAACCCGTAATTAGGGTATTAGAAAAACCGATTAGAGCACTGATTAAGCTTTCCATAACACCGGGATCGGGCAAATGAAATTTTTGTTATCCGCTGCGTCGCCCGTAGGTGCTGTGCGAAACCTTACAGTGGTATCAGAGCCAGGTTCGCGCTCTGGTCGGTGTTTTTAGCGCCGTTTAGAATCATGCTTTAGGGGCAATCTAAATCTTCAATTATTATTTGGAGACAGGAGTGCTGGGCATTTCCTTTTTTCATGGATGCTGGGCATCAGGAGAGCAAAAGATTTTTTAAAAAAAAAATTGAAAAAAAAAATTTTTTTTAGCCCCAGAGTGGGCGCACTGCACCCTGGGCGCAGTGCGCCCGCCGCGTGCGCCGCGTGGGCGGCGCACGCGGCATCCGCGGGTCAGCGCCTGCGGGCGCTGACCCGCGGGAGGGGCGGGCGGGCGTGGGCGTGGCCGCCCACGCGTCCCATGGCTGCCGCCGAGAATTTTTTTTATTTAAAAAAATTTTTTTGCTTTGTTTTTAATTTACTTTAATGCAGCATTACTAATATATATTAGATATATATATTAAAATACTCAGTAAATTAAATAGAATTTTATTTCATAAGTTAAATAGTATTATCTCAATAGTAAATGTCGAATGGTAAATTTTATTTAACCGATTTGAATTTACCAAGGTGAGATAATTACTTTTTATCTTGAGATAAAATGGTAATAATTGAAGTTACTTCAGTAAAATTCAAGTTTTTGAATTTTTAATTATTAGATAATTAGAAAATTCAAATTTTAAATTTTATTGAAGTTAAATGTGAAAAATTCAATTATTTAAATTTTAATTATTAGATAATTATTAAATTCAAATTTTGAATTTTAGAAAATTACTAATTGTGGATAATTGCATTATTTAAATTTATTTTCAAACAAAAATTATTGGATAATTAGTTTGAATTTACATTTAAATTATTGGCATGTTTAAATTTTAAATTTAAATTTGATTATTAGATAATTAAATTTAAATTTAAATTTAATTAATTATCTCAATTAGATGCGCCTATAGAAAATGATGGTTCTTTACGTGCGTTATTTTATTTACCTTGCATTGGCCTGCTTGTGTGTTTAATTTTAGTTAGTCATGCTTTGATTTTTAAAATTAAACAAAGCTAGCCTGTTTTTGTTTGCACATCCCATTTTTAAATTCAAAAGTAAGGATTATTTTTAGAAAATAACCCTTGATTGATTTTATTTTAATGAGTTGGCAAGTGATCATGGACTTGGATTAATGTAATTAATTGGGGTCTGCGAACCTCTTTTCTCTCTCTGTTGAAATTTCAAATGTACTTCTATCTTCCTCAATTGTTGTACTCGCCCTAAGGGTTGCTGGAATTTGAGTCACATGTAATTTAATTTTTTCGGCCTGCGTGCCGTGTAAAAGTTGTAATTAATGCGGAGCACACCCGACGAGGACGATCCAGCTGCTTCGGAAGCGGGCCAGATGTCTTAGTTACATTAGGGTTAAAGTCCATGATCACTTGCGTTTAATTTTGCATTGGATGCATTTATTTTGTGCAAACTACTAGGTACGGTAAATATATTGGATATATTTATATTACCACCTAGGGTGAGATCAAGATAAAATTGAATTCCCTCGCGCTTAAATTTTAGATCTGGTAAGCGTGGCTCTAGGAGTCGTCGTGGCCCTCCATCATTATGGAGTGAATGAACGTCTTCATTTCATGGATTTGTTGTGCTTTCTACAAGGTCCATGAGTTTGGGGGCGGGATTAAACTCCAAGGCTCGGCCTCAATGGGGTGAGGAATTGAACTCGGCTTTGTTGTACTTTCCACAAGGGTCGGGTTATGAACTCATTGCTATGAAGTAATGATGGTTAGATCTAACCGAGAATATCCTTTGTTGTGCTTTCCACAAGGGGATGATTTCTCGGGGGCCAAATATCGGATATTGCATTGAATGCAAGTGCCTGTTGACTGCCCTTGAGATGGTGTATGGCTTGTTGTGCTTTCCACAAGGTCGTACATCAGTCTCGTTGGGATTCCGACCCACTAAGTAGATCTCGTTGATCTCCCGTTCTATATACTGAGGGTTATATAGTCCGATCGAAAAATAGTGGGACTAACTAAGATAGAAAATCACATCTAAGTTAGAATTTGAACACATACTAAGTTATCTTTTATTTCTTATCCAGATTATAATGTCGTCGTCCAACCCCCTCCGTGGCATCTTGGATGCAAATCGCTTAACTGGACCAAACTACTCGGATTGGCTGCGTAACCTACGCATAGTCCTTACCGCCGAAAAGATTGCATACGTGTTGGACACGGTTCATTCTGAGCCAACTCCTGATACCGGCGAGGGTGAGTTACTGGCTTATGCCAAGTGGTCTGAGGACTCCTCCCTTGCCCAATGTTACATGTTGGCCTCTATGGCTCCCGAGCTACAGAGGTAATTTGAAAAGACTGATTGTAGAAGTATACTTCTCAATTTACGCCAGCTCTTCGGGGAGCAGGGTAGGATTGAGAGGTATGACATCTCCAAAAGGCTTTTCAGGACACGGATGTCTGAGGGTTCTTCAGTACATGCTCATGTACTAAAAATGATGGAGTGGATAGAGAGACTCAATGCACTGGGGTTCAAGTTGGATCTTGAACTGTGCATTGATCTTATACTCCAGTCATTGCCCGATTCCTTTTCTTCCTTCATCATAAACTTTAACATGAATAGAATTGATGCAACTCTCCCGGAGCTGCTCAACATGCTAAAGAGTGCTGAAGGAACTATGCAGAAAGATAAACCATCTTCGTCTGTAATGATTGTTAGCCGGGCCAACAAGAAAAGGAAGGTAACCCAAATATCCACCACAAGTAACAAAGGGAAGGGAAAGAAAAAGGCCACGGGTAAGCAGCTCGCCAAGGTTGACAAAGGGAAGGGCAAGAAGAATGAAAAGGAAGACAAATGTTTTCGATGCGGGGAAACTGGGCATTGGAAAAGGAATTGCAAGGTAATTCTAAATGAAGGTATTTTTGTCATAGACCTTAATTTGTCATATATGGAATCCACATCATGGGTATTGGATACTGGATGTGCATCTCATATCTGCAATTCTGTGCAGGTGCTGGCAAATAGAAGGCGATTGGGCAAAAAAGAGATTGAACTGAGGGTGGGAAATGGAGCTTTGGTTTCTGCCAAAGCTGTCGGGACTGCACACCTCAGTTTACCTTCAGGAGTCATTCTGGAGCTGAATGACTGTTATTCATCATCATCATCAGTGCCTTATCCCAATTAATTGGGGTCGGCTACATGAATCCTGTACCGCAAAAGATTTCTATCAAGTGTAATATTCGTATTTAAACCCAAGAAACTAATATCCTTCCTAATAACATCGCACCATCTCATTTTAGGCCTTCCCTGAGCTCTTTTACAAGCATCCACTAAAATTTGGTCACATCTTTTAACCGGCGCTGAGTTAGGGCGACGGCACACATGCCCAAACCACCTGAGTCTATTTTCTCTCATTTTACTATCAATTGGAGCTATCCCTAAGTCCTTACGGATACGCTCATTCCTAATCTTGTCTTTCTTAGTCTTGCCACACATCCATCTCAACATCCTCATCTCTGCTACACACATTTTGTGGATGTGTTCCTTTCGTACTGTCCAACACTCGGTACCATATAACAAAGCATGTCTCACAGCCGTTCTATAAAATCTCCCTTTGAGTTTCACAGGCATACGACGATCACAAAGGACACCTGATGCACTTCTCCATCTTAACCAGCCTGCCTTAATCCTATGTGTAACGTCATCATAAATCTCTCCATTCTCTTGTATGATAGACCCTAAGTATCGAAAGCTACTATTCTTCTGAATGTTATGTCCATCAATTAGAACCATGTCTTCCTGAACCACTCTCCCATTACTAAAATTACAGTGCATAAACTCTGACTTACTCCTACTAATTTTAAAACCTTTAGACTCCAAGGCAAGTCTCCAACGCTCTAACTTAGCATTTAGAGCATCAATACTCTCATCAATTAAAACAATATTATCTGCAAAAAGCATACACCAAGGGATATCCTCATGCAATTGTTTAGTTACTTTATCCATAACTAAGGCAAAGAGATACGGACTTAGTGCTGAACCTTGATGCAAACCTATAGAAACGGGAAATTCACCAGTCTCCCCAGCAATAGTTCGAACACTAGTAATAGCGCCGTCGTACATATCCTTAATCAAATCAACATATCCATGAGAGATTCCTTTCTTTCTTAATGTCCACCAAATCAATTCTCTCGGTACTCGATCGTACGCCTTCTCTAAATCAAGAAAAACTATATACAAATCTTTTCTCATCTCTCTATACTTCTCCATTAGCTGCCGTAGTAAGAAAATAGCTTCTGTAGTAGATCTATTTGGCATAAAACCAAACTGATTTTCTGATACAGTAGTCATACATCGGAGGCGTTTTTCAATTACTCTCTCTCAAAGTTTCATAGTATGACTCATAAGCTTAATTCCACGATAATTGTTACAACTTTGAATATCTCCTTTGTTTTTATAGAAATGAACTACAACACTTTTTCTCCAAACTTCTGGTATTCTCCGTTCCTTTAAAATTTTATTAAAAAATTTAGTTAGCCACTGAATACCATTATCTCCTAGGCCTTTCCAAACTTCCATAGGTAAGCCATCTAGTCCTAAGGCCTTACCCACTTTCATTTTATTATTATATTCCTAATATTATTAAGAACATTATTTCAATCTCTGGCTTGTATAACATTGGATATACATTGACTTTTAATAGCACTGGGTGCTCTATAATGAATAATGGTTTGATCATAGCTAATGGTTCATTAGTCAATGGTCTTTATATATTAGATACACGTTCTAATGTTATGCAAATTTCCAATGCGGATGAAGTGAATTCTGCATTTCTATGGCATTGCAGACTTGGTCATGTAGGTGAGAAAAGTGTCTCTCACTTACACTCAAATGGGTATTTGAATTCGTTCGAATACAAGCCATTTGATACATGTGAGTCGTGTCTTATGGGGAAAATGACCAAGGCTCCTTTTGGTGGACATGGTGAGAGGGCTGTTGACCTTCTCGAACTCATACACTCGGATGTGTGTGGACCCATGTCCATAGAAGTAAAAGGAGGTTATATCTATTTCATTTCTTTTATTGATGACTTCTCTAGATATGGCTATGTGTATTTAATGAGACATAAATCACAAGCCTTTGAGAAGTTTAAGGAATACAAAAATGAAGTAGAGAAACAGACTGACAAAAGTATTAAGGCTCTTCGATCGGATCGAGGAGGTGAATACTTAAGCCATGAATTCACTTCTTATCTTAAAGAGCATGGAATAGTTTCTCAGTGGACTCCACCGTATACACCACAGCATAATGGCGTATCCGAGATGAGAAATAGGACCTTGTTAGACATGGTCCGATCCATGATGTCTATGTCAGGACTACCCTTGTCTCTCTGGGGCTATGCGTTAGAGACTGCGACTTATTTATTAAATAGGATCTCAAGTAAATCAGTTCATTCTATACCATATGAGATATGGAAGGGCAGGAAACCAAATTTTAATCACATTAAAATTTGGGGGTGTCCTGCTCATGTAAAGAAGAACGAGAGTGATAAGCTTGAGTCGAGAACCGATAAGTGTAGGTTTGTGCGATATCCAAAGGAGACGTTTGGATATTATTTCTATCACCCTTCTGAGCAAATGGTCTTAGTGGCCAAGAGAGCTATATTTCTGGAAAGGGAATATCTACTCCAGAAAAATAGTGGGAGCCAGATAGAATTGGACGAGGTCCAAGAACCACAACCCATAGACACAAACTCATTAGATGAGACTGTATCGGTTGATCCTATTCAAGGTGAAACACTGACACTACGGAGATCTGGTAGACTACCGAGAGAACCTGAGAGATATGTTGGACATGTCTCAGAGGGGTCCTCTAAGGTATGTATCGATGAGGATGATGATCCTCAGTCGTACCAGGAGGCGATCTGTAGTGTAGACTCCGAGAAATGGCAAGAGGCAATGGATTCTGAGATCCAGTCCATGTACACCAACAAATTTTGGAACTTAGTTGATGTACCCGAAGGGAAGGTCCCTATCGGTTGCAAATGGATTTTCAAAAGGAAAATCGGTACAGATGGACAGATTGACACATACAAGGCTAGACTAGTGGCGAAAGGATATCGCCAAAGGCAAAGCATTGACTATGATGAGACGTTTTCGCCGGTAGCCATGGTTAAGTCAATCAGAATCCTCCTAGCCATTGCTGCATACCTGGATTATGAGATTTGGCAAATGGATGTGAAGATATCTTTTCTTAATGGAAACCTGTCAGAAGAGGTGTACATGGTACAGCTTGAGGGATTCACTTCCAAGCTACATCCTAATAAGGTATGCAAACTTCAAAGGTCCATTTGTGGATTAAAGCAGGCATCTAGAAGCTGGAACTTAAGATTTGACGAGGCTGTCAAATCTTTCAACTTCATTCGGAATGAAGATGAACCCTGTGTATACAAGAAGGTCAGTGGGAGCTCAGTGACCTTCTTGGTCCTTTATGTTAATGACATCTTACTCATTGGGAATGATGTAGGGATGTTGACATCAACTAAGTCTTGGTTGTCCAAGACTTTCTCCATGAAGGATTTGGGAGAAGCATCCTGTGTGCTGGGCATAAGGATCTATCGAGATAGATCTAAAAGGATGCTAGGATTATCTCAATCCATGTACATAGATACTATCATCAAAAGGTTTAGGATGGAAAATTCCAAGAGAGGTCTCATTCCCATGAGACATGGAATTTGCCTATCCAAGGGGATGAGTCCTAAAACTTCTAAGGAGGTGGCACACATGAATAAGATACCCTATGCTTCGGCGATAGGGTCAATCATGTATGCAATGCTATGTACACGGCCTGATATTGCCAATGCTTTGAGCATTGTCAGTAGATATCAGGTAAATCCAGGCGAAGATCACTGGAAGGCAGTAAAGGGTATCCTTAAGTACCTGCGAAGGGCTAAGGATCTTTTTCTGCTTTAATGGAGGAGAGGACCTACAGCTTAGAGCTTACACAGATTCTAGTTTCCAGTCAGATCTAGATGACTACAAATCCATGTTTGGATTTGTATTCATGATTGAATGAAGGGGCAGTTAGTTGGAGAAGCTGTCTGGATGAAGAAATTCATCTTGGAACTTGACGTAGTTCCCGAGATACCAGCTCCCATCCTATTATTTTATGATAATAATGGGGCCATCGCCCAGGCGAAGGAACCGAGATCTCACCAAAGGTCAAAGCATATTCTGAGGCGCTTTCACCTTATTCGGGAGATTGTTGATCGTGGAGATGTGATGGTAGAGCGTGTACCGTCAGAAGACAACATAGCAGATCCACTGACTAAGCCTTTGACACAGACTGTATTTGAGCGTCATCGGGATAAGATGTGCCTCAAAGTTGTGGGCAATTGGCTGTAGTTCAAGTGGGAGATTGTTAGTGTTGGTGTGCTACATGCCAATTTCGGGTCGGGTAGGCCCAATAGTTGTACGATCTTGTTCATTAATAAAGTGGTGTTTGAGCGTAAATATGCGATTGTGTTACTTTACGTTGTCCCTAGGATATGTGGTTGTAAAGTCAGCTCGAGATGGGATCTCGAACATGAGATTGACTTTACATGTACACATACCTTAAACTGTTCCTGGTTGGAGGGTAATCACTCGGGGACTTTGATTACCTATTAAACCAGTACACATGATGTGTCAGTGACCAGTCTCATGGTCATTGGTGCGGGGCAGCAACACATATGTGTAGGTGTATGTCCTTGGAGGATGTGCACTGAACTGATCCGCTATTGGATCTTCAGATGGTTGATTATACCTAATGTTAACTGAAGATCCAACGGTCACAGTAGCATCGTTGGTCCTTTGACCTGAGACATTGATCGGATCTTACACGAGGACTGGAATGGTTTAATTACTTAGCTAAGTGACTTTAACCATAAGTCATGAGTTGCCGAGTCATTAACCACTCCAGGATACGTGTGAAGATCATCAATGGTCAAGAAGGGATCGCTCACTGTCAGGTATATATCAGACAGTTAATGGGTCATGACATTGACGCTCCGTTAAATCCCTGGCCAGGGTCGTATGAGTTCGTTTAGGACAGACGTCATACACTTTAAGGAGGTCATAGTCAAATGGCACGATCATGGGGTTTGACAGAAACCGTACCCTCGATCGTACCAGACTCATAGAATGAGCGAGGGATTATATCGATGCGGTAACTGTGGACTTACAGGTACCAGACAGGCTGGTTTAAACCCGGGGTCCTCTAGGATCACGCGGATTTGCTTGACCCAACGTGATCAAAGGTTCGGAATAAATTAAACTATTGTTCGGCTCTAGTAGAAGCGAAGAATACGTTTAATTTACTTCTAATTGGGAATTAGAAGTTAATGGACCTTAAACTAGAGTGACTGTGGGCCTAGAGGATCACACACAATGGATTCTTGGGTGACGGATTATTATTATACAAGTGTATGTATTAATTCCTTTTAATTCCTTTTGAAAAGGAGTGTAAATGGAGCTTAATACATATGTATAATAGTGGATAGGACATATATACAGTTTCGATCTTTTAGAACCATTTTCTAATAAACCTAAACTCTATATATAGCCACCTACGTGATGCTCATTCGAGCCTTCACATCTTCCAACCTCTTAAGCTTAAGCAAGCACATAAGCTTAAGAGGAGGATTAGCCTCCCCCTTTCTCCCTCTTGCTCTCTCTCTCTCCATAAGGTGATAGAGCCGGGGAAGGTCGTGCCGGGGAGGTACCGTCGCTGCGCAAGGGTTCGTGTGGATCTGCTCTAGAGGCCGTAAAGCTGTGCGGCTCGGTTTCTCTGCATCAGGCTTAGCGGACAGCGTCGTTCCGCGTAAGGTGAAACACGCAACCCGTAATTAGGGTATTAGAAACACCGATTAGAGCACAGATTAAGCTTTCCATAACACGGGGATCGGGCAAATGAAATTTTTGTTATCCGCTGCGTCGCCCGTAGGTGCTGTGCGAAACCTTACATAAACAACAACGATTTTCAAGGCCCTGTTATGCGATTGTAGTGTAAATATTGATATGTGGTGCCCTTAGGTGGATAGCAAGTGTGTCTTTTTTAAATATTTTAAATTTTAATTTTTCAACACGTGTGCTAGAAAATAGAAGTAAAAATGAAGTTCTAAAATTTATAACATTATGTCAACAAATTCATATGTTCTTTAGTGCAAAAAGCAAGTGTATATTTTTTGACTTCTCTTTAATGTGTTTAACCCATGTTGAACTCTGCGCATAGTAACAAAGTAGAGAGAATAAGAGTCATTATTCAAAGGGTTAAATCTGGAGTATGCACAAGTTATCAAAGTAAATTATGGAATAATATAGAATAGCACACTCCCGGTTAAGGTATTCCCCTTATTCTATCCCGCTATCAAAGAGGCCCCTAGTGTTTTATTAGTTCACATGTGTGGGTCCCATCCAGTACTCTTTAAATATTTTTTAAATGCTCATGTGTCTTTTCTTGTAATGATATTTGTTACTCTTGGGTCGTTATTTGTCACAATTAGAGTTAACAGGGTGACAAATAATTAATTAAGGGTGACATTTTTTTGCGTCGGGAATGTGAGTAAGTATAAAAAAGGGAAAATAAGGAGGACAAATAGTTATCTAAACTTGATAAATATATATTTAAGGGAGATAAATAGTTAACTAACTGAGATATAAAGTCACTCATATTTACGAGTAGTTTTAAGTCAAGGGTGATAAATAACATAATAGAGAGGATAAATAATTGTTTGAAGTAGATAAATAGATTTATAAGATAAACAGTCAATTAAAGTGGAGAGAGTCACTCGTGTTTACGAGTAATCTCTAATTAAGAGTGCTAAATAACTTATTACATAATAAGGGAGTTAAATAGTATAATAAGAGTGACAAATAATATGTCGAGAAAAATATTTTTTTTTGAAACCATATTCAGTGTGACGACGACGATACGTGTAGTCTCGAAAATATGTGAAATCTGACGTATCTGTCACTCCACGGGGATCAAATGTGACTTTACACAATAGTTTTAATAAAATATTATTACCCGGCTACAAATGCGAGTACCAAGTATCAGGGTTTGCCGACCCGTCCGACCCGGCCGACCCGGTCTCTGCCCGGGACGGGTCGGGTCGGGCGGGTCGCACTGCGACCCGGTCCGCCCCGGTGCCTCTCCCACCTCCGGCGCCCCCCGCCCCCTCCTGCTGCGGCGCTCCGACGCCTCTCCCACCTCCGGCGCCCCCCCGCCCCCCTCCTGCTGCGGCCCTCCGGCGCCCCCCGCCCCCCTCCTGCTGCGCCCCCCCACCCCCTCTCCCACCTCCGGCGCCCCCCGCCCCCTCCTGCTGCGGCCCCCCACCGCCCCCCTCTCCCACCTCCGGCGGCCACCACCGCCCCCCCACCTCTCCCCCCTCCCCCACCGCGCCCCAACCTCCGGCGGCCCCACCACCGAGATCGCTCCCCCCCGCCCCCACCACCCCTCTCCCACCTCCGGCGCCACCCCGCCCCCTCCTGCTGCGGCCCCCCACCGCCCCCCTCTCCCACCTCCGGCGGCCACCACCGCCCCCCCACCTCTCCCACGGTCCCACCTCCCCCTCCGGCTGCGGCCCCCCACCGCCTCCTGCTGCGGCCCCCACCGCCCCCCTCTCCCACCTCCGGCGCCCCGACCCGCCCCGCCCCGACCCGCTCGTACCGAGCCGGGTCCCGCCTCGCACCGCACCGGTATGTGGCGAGACGCACGGGACAGAGCGGGTCGGTCCGTCCCGTCCACGACCCACGGCCCGTGCGACCCGACGCCCGCCTGGGTCGGGTCGGGTCGTGCGGGTCAGTGCGGGTCGGGGCGGGACGGCAAACCCTGCCAAGTATTTCTTTTTTATTTTCATACGACGCTGTTATGGCCGAATAATTCTTGTTAGGATCTGGAATCGTGCTAATTCAATTTCCTTGATTGTTTACTGTGTTGCGGGCTTTGACGAGTGACGACACGAGCTAACTTTGTCCTTGGGATGAAACCTTCATAAGAATTTAATTTAGGTCGTCCCAGGTTTATCACATTCTAATCTAAACCCTCTTATCCTCAGTATGGCCATGTACACGTTCATAACAAACAGCATTCTTCTGACTATCTCTCTCCAGTTCTCTAAATACTCTACGAATATTCGCCTCTAAATATAAAATAATATACACTTGAGGCACGAAATGGCAAAGTTTCGCCAAAGCCACGGGACCTCATCGGGTGTTTGCTTGCTTTTATGAAATACCTCTATCGTTACTAAATGTGATATTTGATACTAGAAGAGAGTGTTTGGTTAGTCTCTACCAATTTTAATACTATTACGTTGGAAGATTGCAATGTTATAGCAAATTTAATATGGATCTTATTCTTAACTTGTAATTAATAAAAGTGATCCAATCTTGGTTGTGAGAGTCCAAAACAACTTTTATGCCCTTTAACTCCGCTTTTAATTTTATTAGTTTCCTTCGATTACCGTATTGGATACTCCTTCTATTTCAATATTAGTATTGATATTCTATACTCTAAAAGTATTAATATAAAAATTAATATTATATCAAAATTAATACTCCCACCGAATGGGAAATAATATTATCCTATTGTATTGTTAAAGTCGGTTAGCCGATTTGATTATACGAAAGAAACAAGTGAAAACAAGTTAGTCTTTTTCTTAACCCTTCTAGTGAAATTGTATAAGTTGGAGAGGCTACAATTAATGAAATATAGTTTATTGCCAGAACATTTGACGATATAAGATATATGTAAGTATATTTGACACTACTATACATACGAACAAGAGTTATAAAATTTTTCAAAAAAAAAAGATTTTTACATGAAAATTATTATTAAAGTTGAATTTATAAAATAATCATTCTTAAAAATACATTAGTAGACATATCACTGGATTAATTCAACTAATATATAAATGTCATCTAAGTATGATATTTTTTAAATTTTTGATAAAAAGAAGTAATATATTTATAAATAAATATGATATTTTTACACAATCTAGATTTAGACACTGATATGTCTGCTAATATATTTGTAAGAATATTCTTTTTGTAAATTCTCATTTAATAATAATTTTCATAAAACACTTAAAAACATATTCATTATTTTAATAGGTGTTCACAAATGTATTGTACTTTAGATGATTATTTATAAGCAAAATTATTTAGTTTTCCCGTAAGTCAGTCAAGAAAGAATCTAAAGAAACTCTGAGAGAAAAAGAGCCAGAGAAGAGAAAGAAACACAAAAAAAAGCAGGAAGAAACAACTAAAATGCCAAATGTCTGCACGAGGCCTCCCGGGGAAAACCTTCAGTCATGGATTTTCTTTTGCCCTCACTTGGCCAACCAGTCCTCCCTCGGAAAACCTTCAATTCTTGATTTGCATAATAGAAATAATTGACATATTTTATTTAAGCATACAAAATATCTAGATGAAAAATGATTCGATTATTCTACCTTTCATTGAATCTTCTATTCTTTAAAAATTCTTCAAAAACCCTTTATCCAGTGAATCATGTAAGAGGAGGAGCATTCGATTCTTGAAGGAGTGGGAATTAAAACCTTTTGTTAGTGAACTTATATATTTCACTAGGGATTGTACTTCTTTGGGATATACGATTCTAATCAAAAATTCAGATTAGAGAAGAATCTTAATCGTATTAAATACATGTCTTAAAGGGGTAAGAATTTCAATTTCTTTCTCATTTAAAATTCTGTAGTGGACATTAAAACAAATCCGACGTTCACTAATTAATGGGTTAAATTCATTAACAAAACTCTCACTTGACCCTCTAGAATTTAAATCTAGGATAAAACTAAATAAAATATATTCATAAGTTGACATACTATTCATATAGACTGAATTCAAGAAGACATCTCACCACCTTCCTAGTTAAAAATCTAACCATGTCCAATTTCCACAGTTTCCAACTAATTCTTTCATTGCTGGACGAGGCCCGCGCTTCAGAACCCAATTTCCACGGTCCCAAAATGACCCATTTACCGATACGTACGGTCAGGATCAACCAGCCATGGAGATTTTGGAACTATCAACTCTCTCTCTACCCACCCTGCACCTTCAGCTTTCCACAGTCACTGCTAGCAAACAACTCTGGCCACGAAGCCTTATCCCATAAAAAAAATTAGCATTAGCACTCCCATAACACTCCTCCTTCCTTTCCCATAACACCCCTCCTCCCATCCCCCCTGCAGCCATGTGAAGCAGGTTAGAGAGAGAGAGAGAGAGAGAGAGGAGGTCTTGCTTCCCAGCTATGGAAGAGGTCTTCCACCTCTGCTGCCCTTCCAAGCCCCGCCTGTTCTCCCGCGTCCGGCCGCGGCGGCTGTCACCCCACAATGCCCCCGCCCGTCCTCGCCTCCGCGTTCCGGCCGCCCGGGCCCTGTGCAGCACCGGCAGCGCCTCCCCGCAGAGCACCACGCTCCCCCTCCCCAGAAAGCCCCCCAAACCCCCCTCCCCCGACGATGACGACGGAGTAGGAGGCCACGACGGCGGGCTCCCCTGCGTTCTTCCCGAAATGCACCCCCTGGGAGACCCCCGGGCGGACGACTCCACCTTCCGCGAGAAGGTCCTCTTCCTCGACTCTGTCGGCGTCGACCTCCTCGCCGTCTCCGCCGCGCACCCCCGCCTGCTCTCCACCCCGCTCGCCGACCTCCGCTCCACGGCCGATTTCCTCCTCTCCGCCGCCGGCTTCGCGCCCGCCGACCTTCGCCGCATCTGCGGCATGTGCCCGGAGATCCTCACAGCCGGCGGCCCCCGCGCCGTCGGTCCGGTCTTCGCCTTCCTCCTCCGGGAGGCCGGCGTGGGCGGCCTCCCGGGGCTCCGCCGCGCCGTGCGCCGCCGGCCCAGGCTGCTGGTCTCCGACGTCGCCGCGCGGCTCCGCCCCACCCTCTACTTCCTCCAGATGCTCGGCGTCCCCGAAGTCGGCCGCCGCCACGCGCCCCTCCTCTCGTGCAGTGTCGAGGAGAAGCTGCTCCCCCGCATCGAGTTCCTTCAGGCACAGCGTCCTTAACTCTCATAAAGATCGCATTTTTTTTCCAATCTCAAAAAAAAGCAGCAGCTTTATGTAAAATTTAGTGAATTGAGCTTGACGCTGCCGGCAGATTGCCTCCTGTAGGGTGTTGGGTTCTCACCTCGGGAGGCGCGGACCATGGTGAGGAGGTTCCCACAGCTGTTCTGCTACAGCATCGCCGGGAACCTGGAGCCCAAGTTCGATTTCTTCGCTGTGCAGATGGGCAGGGGTCTGCGGGAGCTGAAGGAGTTTCCGCAGTGCTTCTCCTTCAGCTTGAGGGACAGGATCGTGCCGAGGCATCAGCGCTGCTCAGAGGCAGGTGTCTTGCTGCCGCTCCCGGCATTGCTGAAGCCTGGGGACGAGCAATTCGAATTGCGATTGGAAGTGTGCCTAAGCTCGTCGCCGCCGCTAAGGCGGTCACCTCTCTGGCACCGGAGCTTGACCAGTAAGTGTAACACCCCAAGTAGCAGCAACAGCAGTAGCAGTAGTGATAGCACACTATAGCTCTATGTTCCTCTGGTCTTTTTTATTTTTGATTATCTTCTTGAGTGTAAAGTTTATTCATTTCTTTGATGGAAATCTGCATAGATGAGGATGAACTTATGTTATTATCATGAAAACCTTCAGTCTGCTGAGCAAGTGTTCTTGTGTAAATCGAAATTGTATACCACTGATAAGAATGTACATCCCACTTGGCAGGAGTTTCAAAGAGAGAGATTGGTTTCCCGTGGAATCTTGTCCCGTTGTGTGGTTTGTGGACTCTGTAGAAAGCAAGTAAAAGTGAATGCATGTCTAGAAATGGGAGAGAAACATCTGAAATCAGTGAGCACTGAGCGGAAAGATGAAAGAGTGCGGGTTAGAAATTGATTGTGATTCCTGTGTTCTGCTTTTAGAAGCATTCTCTTGGGAAGCAAGGAAAATCCATCGGACTGCATTGGTTGATTGTTTTTGATTTGTTAACCAAGTAGGTGAGACATAATAGGGCTGTCTTTCAAAATTTGATAAATCACAGAAAAGAGAAGACCATCTTAAATCCTACATTCTCAACACCATTCATAGTTTTTTTTGAAAGGTTGCATAAAGCCACAATTCATAAAAAAAGGTAAAAACAGAAGGTTACAGGCCCTTACAGAAAGGAGCCAAAAAAGCATCTACCAAGGAGGTAGAGCTCTTCCAACCCTAACACAACCCACTTTGACAAAGAGACAGACAATTACAAAATGAGGTTTTTCCACCTTTCCAATCTAGACAAAAGAGAGGACAGATGAAAACATCTCTCTCTCACTGATAAGTGCCAATCATGTAAGCACTTGATACAATTCTGAATGATGGTGGAGGGATGCTTAAACTCCTCTGCAAACACTCTATCATTCCTCTCTCCAAATAGACCAACGCATAGGTGGGAAGCATATCCACAAGGTTTCCTTTTCTTCCTGTACTGTGTTGTAAATCATCCAGTCTCTCAGCCAGTCTTCCATCTGATTCTTTGTAACCCAATTGACCCTGATAGCTTTAAAGAATTGAAGCCAAACAGTCTGGATAATATGACAATTAATAAAGAGATGGTTGAGGCTCTCTTGATACTTGATAGTATCGGCAGAAAACACAATGGAGCCTGATATCTTATTTGAATTTATGCACTCTGTCAGCTGTTGAGATTCTCCTCCAAGCAATTTTCCAAAGGAAAATTCTGATTTTGATCAGGAGTTTTGTGGCCTACACCTGCTTATACCAAGGAACTTTCCATCCTCCTTGGGCCAATATATGTGTACCAGATTTGACGGAGAAATTCCCTGATTCATAGTTAAACATAAGATAAAACCTGGATTGCTATTTCCCTGTGTGCGTATGCAACAAGAGACATGGGAGCTGGGAACAGATTACAATCGCATTACCGGGCAAGGCCAGCGGCTAAAACAGTGTTATAATAATCTCAGTGTTTGTTGTCATCAAAAGTCTTTGTCACTGCATTCAGAAGGGGAACATAGATGGGCTTGTGTAAAAGGGGAAAATGGAATAAAATTGATTTATTTTTTCTAAAAGTTTTCTTATCGGGAAAATTTCACTTATAACTTTTGTTTACCCAATGCTGAATTATATGTCCCTTACATGTGCATTGTTAATTAACTAACAGCAAGTACATTTGACACTGGTAAGATGATGGCAAAGTGGAATGGAGGTAACATCAAGAATGATATTTAGTACATCTTTCTTGTGAAGGAGTTGAATGCGTATGAACTGAAAACATGTTAGTGAGTTAGAGCTTGTGTTGAGTTTTAGCACAAATGAAGAATCCAGTATTTTTGTTGGTGAACAAGTGTTTTTGTTGTGATATAGTACCCAAAAATGATATCACACAATTGAGTAAATGAAAAGAAATTAATTCCAACTACTTTTTTTGAGGAAAAAAACTTGGGGTTTACACTATAAGGGAGGATAATCAAGAAGAGTTGTAGGACTAATTTGCAAAGCTAATTTCTCATTTTTCGCAATATAAGAATTGGACAGATTGGGACTTACTCCCAATATGATAAAATGATCAATGATTATAATAGTTACAAATTGAGCAACTGGATTAAAAAGGTCATATCAATCTTTACTGTTCACATGGAAAACTGGAAGATATCGCTACATCTGAACTACAGATGCAGTGGACAAAATTCTGTCAGACAAACAGGAAGAGAGCCTAGAACCCATCATGTGAATGGTGGATGCTTCTCTAACCAAAGGGATGTGCAAGAGACGACTACGGGTTTCTCCTCTCTGTTAGGTACCTCGCTTGATCTTCTTGCCCTTTTTCTTGCTCTTTTACTTTGGGGGTTGGAGAGGAGGGTTTATCTGGTACAATTTCCCTAGGATGTACTATTCTGGTGGCTATTTCTCCAGGATTTATCAGCCGAAGACAGCCACAAGACCTAGATAAATATGACTGTGGCTAGAAAACATAGAACCTGGATTCATTCATTCATGACCATCATTCCTGCTCCCAAAAATGCTCCCACCCCCTGTTCCACATCCAAAGGAAATTTTAACCATAACCTATAAGATCCTATGCGCCCATCTTGTTCCCTTCAGCACTCCCATGCCCGCTCCATCCTTCTAAGCTAGAAAATGTGTATGGTTCTGAAGTGATTCACTTAGATGGTGGTTAATGTCGTTTTGGTTCTTGCAAATTGCTTCATTTTTTTAGCAGTCTTTGATGCATGTATACATTGGAATTGCAGTTAAATTCAACACATGGTCCCTCATCTTAGTTTTAAGCATGACTGATGTTCAAGCCATAAAACCAGACAACTCCCAGAATTATGGACTTGCATCTGGACATTTCTTCATTGCATTTATTTTAACATCAACATCAAATAGAGGGACTGGATTGTCTGGAGGAGGCAGGCCTTATGGATGAGGAGGATAGGAGTTTGAGGGATTCCTTGAGGGCTTAGTTTGATGAGATCCTCACTGGGGAGGACATCTACTGGAGGCAAAGACCAAGAGACAAATAGATTAAAGAAGGAGACGAAAACACTGTATATTTCCCACGCATTGCCTCTGGGAGGAGGAGGGTCAACACCATCTCTTGTATTAGGGTGGGTGGCTTCTCCATCTCTTCTTAGGAGAATATCATGGGGCAGGCCAGAGAATTTTATTCCAGATTATTCACTGAGGAGGAGCACTACAGGTTGAGGATTTCAGATGACTTGCTTCTTTGCCTCTACACTAAGGAGAAGAATGCTATCTCCCAGGTGTTCTCAGAGGAAGAGGTTCGTCAAGCAGTTTTCTCTTTTGCAGGGGATAGAGCTCTTGGGTCGGATGGCTTCTCTTTGGCTTTCTTCCGTAAGTGCTAGGAAGTCATCAAGGCTGACCTTTTAGTAGCTGTGAGGGAGTTCCAAAAGGGGAGGGCACACTTGGGAGGGATCAATAAAACTCTCCTCGTGCTAATCCCCAGGAAGTTAGGTGCACAAGAGTTCCGCGATTTCAGACCCATCAGTTTGCTCAGTGGCTCTTACAAGATCATCATTAAGGGCGCACTTGGGAATGAGGATGGGCTTTAACTTTTTCCCAAAAGTCTCTAGAGAGAGAAGAGGAGCTTCTTAGGCTTTAGAAAAGTGGCACTTGTTGTTCCTATGTCTCTCTAAAACTAAAAAGTCGACTTTTGAAAATCTAGATGTGACATTGAGCCATTTGTTTTGGCTTTTGGGGGGTGGGACTTTCGAGGCCAAAAGTCACCTTCCAAAGCCTTACCAAATGCGGCCTAAAGTATTGGCAGGGAGGTTGGCTGGGGTGATAGAGAGGTTGATCATCGACTTTCAGGGAGCTTTCATTAGTAGGAGACATATTCAGGATAACTTCTTGGTGCCCCACGAGTGTTTATTTGTTATGAAGACTCTGTGGAAGAGAGGGGTGGTCTTCAAGCTAGATTTCGAGAAGGTCTATGATAGGGTTAATTGACAGTGTCTGTTTGATGTGCTGGAGAAGATGGGTTTCGGAAATAGATAGATTGGTTAGATCAAGGCATGCATTTCTTTAGCCTTTTTTGCAGTCCTTGTAAATGGGAAGTCGTCGTTCTTTTTCTTCAGTGGGAGGGGACTCCGTTAGGGAGACCCTATGCTCCCCATTCTCTTTGTCTTGGTGGCTAATGTGTTGAGTAGGGTGTGGCAGAGAGCAGAGGCAATTGATATGATCAGAGGGTTGCAAGTTGACAGAGGGGGGCCTACTCTTTCTCACTTGCAGTATGTTTCTGGATGAGGGAGAGCAGCAACTCTATACGGTTAGGCATTTGTTGGAGCTGTTGGAGGAGGTGACTGGCCTTAAAGTCAACTTTCACAAGAGTCGGCTGGTGGGGCTGACTATAGAGGAGTGGCCTCTCCAGAGGACAGCATGCATCTTGGGGTGCAGGATAAGGGAGTTCTCTGTCTCCCACTTGGGCCTCCCCTTGTCTCCAGTTGCTCTTCATTGTACAGATTGACTTCCGATTGTTTAGAGATATGAGTCCAGGCTAACATGGTGGAAGGTTAGGCTACTTTCTTATAAGGTAGACTTGTCTTGTGTAGATCTATTTTAGATAGCCTTCCTATCTATTTTCTCTCCATTTTTCGGATCTTAAAGATGGTGGCCAAGAAGATTGAGTTGATTCAAGGGAGATTCTTATGGTATTGTATTTGAGGGAGTTGCAGGGGTTGACATGACATTGTTTGGGAGAGGGTGGCTAAGGGCAAAGAAGTGGGTGGATTGAGGATTAGAAATGTAAGAGATTTCAATCTTGCCCTCTTGTGTAAATGGCTATGGAGACTGGGGACAAGAGTCAAGAGATGACGGGCTGTGGGCGTAGGTGATCATGCAGAGATACTACTCCAAGATGTGAGTTTGAGACTTGAGCCTTACTCCGCACCACAAGACTTCCCCCCTTTGGTGTGATATTTTGACTTGTAGGGATGTCATCTCCTCCAGTGTCAGAGTTCGGCTAAGAAGAGGTGACCAGAGCCTCTTCTGAAAGGATAGATGGTGTGGAGACTTCACCTTGGAGGTTTTCTTCCCCCCTTTGCTGTTTCTGACTCCCCCTTAGGGACGATTTCCCAAGTATTTGACTCTCATTTGTCGGGGGACACTTGGGCACCGACTTTCAAAAGGGACCTCAGGGACGACGAGGTCGAGTAGCTCCAAGACCTTCTCTCCTTCCTCCTCTCACTTTGTCCTTGGCTTGTCAGAGAGGATGAATGGTCATGGAGGTGGGGAAATGACGTCATTTTCTCAGTCAACTCTGCCTATGCTATTATTTCAGATAGTGGTGCCTGTCATGGCTTCTACTCTCAAGTCTGGGACTCGAAAAGCCTCCTAAACGTGAAGCTCCTTATTTGAAGGATCTCTCATGGGAGGCTACTTACTCGAGATAGACTAAGTTGGTTTCTCCTGGGGGTCTAGCCGACTTGCTGCTTGTGTGGAGTGGACGTTGAGACCCTAGATCACCTGTTTGTTGGTTGCTTCTACTCTCATGAGGTGTGGGGAGAACTTAGTGACGTCGGTCAACAACATAGCCAGGTGTATCATTTGATGGAGCATTAGGGTAGGAGTTGATCCCTTAGAGATGGCAGGACTGTGTGGTGACTTATTCTCCACGCCACCATATAGACGCTTTGGGGGGAGCGCAACAATCGGATATTTAGGAGGGACTCTAAGGCGGTGGATTCGGTGGTCTCTTTTGTGTGTGGTAAAGTGAGTGAATGGGTTAGCTCTGTTGCAACGTGACTTCTCTCAACTCTTTTTTTTTGTCTTATTGGGGGCCACACCGTCTGTGTGTGACGTTTTGTATAGAGATTTTTTTTTGGGAGTTCTCTGGTTATACTTGTAAATCTCATTTTTTTCATTTAATACAACGATGGTACCACTCACTTTCTTCATAAAAAAAACCCGTAAACTTTAACCACTTGATAGGGTCCCGGCAGAATGCAGATCATATAACTGCCAATGTACGGCCGAACAGTTTAGATATGCAGAACCAGTCTCCTGTGGAAATCCGTGGTGCCTTTTAAAACAGATTTGAAACACACAAAAAGGGGAAACAAAAAGATACTATCAACTGGTAGCAGCCGTGTCCTTTGTGCTCATCCACAATAACACGTTTTTCTTCAATGCCTTCTATCTGGATTCGTTATTTGTTGAGAGCATCACTAGATGGGAAAAATGTAGATTGAGGGTGCAGCCTTCTCATCTTGGGGAAGCATGGCTCCGTCCCAGAAATTTGGTGAGTTGAATAAGAGAGCGAAAGGCTCTGCATTTCTCCCTTACGTGACTAAACTTCAATTATCCCGTGATAGCACTGAGACCATGCCACCATTACTCTGTCGGATCAATCTGGATTTGTGTTTCCTGTTGTAATACAAATTGGGAGAGGAGTCTGCTCAAATCGTTTGTTTGCACAGGAATTCGTGCCTCGTAAGAAAAGTACGTTGCATTGCAAAGATGGAAAGCCAATTATTTCGAAGTTGAAAGTTTATGTGGACACTGCCATCTTAATTCTAGATCGATCCACTGCCAAACGGTATTGGCTCATATCACGTGCAGCCTGCCACAGTGCCACTCATATCGTATTAGCTGTGTTACCGAAGAGACTCCGCTGTAAGAGGAAAGGGGTTGTAACCCAAGTCAGGTTAACACGAACTGAAGTCAACCTCCGGCGTAGCTTGACCTGAAGAGGCCGCCTGTTTGAAAATGGGGTGGGGTGGGGTGAGGCGGGCGCTAATAAGTCATCTCACCCAGTCTTCAGACAGATCTTGGGCGCGAATAAGTCACCTCATCTCGATTAGTGGCGAACGTGTGTAGAGAGAAATGTGAGGTCCACGTCTTTTCTCTCTCCTCAATTAGTTATCTCTCTCTCCTATTCTTATTTTAAACAGGTCCTAAAAAAAAGAGGCTGCAACCCAAGTCAGGTTAGCACGAACTGAAGTCAACTTCCAGCGCAGCTTGACCTATCTAAGATAAGACTGGACCATCCATTAACCCATATTGACCCATCTTCAATATTTTTCCTACTTGACCTAACCCTAACTCACGCCAAAGTTTCATTATCCCACTTGAACATGAAGAACTCGGACTAAAAATTAATTTAATTTTTCTGAAGTCTCGAGTTTTGGTAGATCTGAATGTCCACCAAGCCCACCCCGAAGAGGTTTGGGTTGAGAGCATGTAGTTTGCCCTCACCCAAAAACCCTAAATACCCGAGTCTGGCTTGCTACAAATCTAAGGTTATTGCACACATTGAGTGTGGAGCAAGTTGTCTTCTTTTTTAAAAAATTTTTTTTGTGAGGTGAGGGTTTAACTCACCAATCCGTACAACTCACCTCTCGTGCAACAACTTTAAAAAATAAATAAAAAAGATCTGATTGTATGCATTTGAAAGATTATATATTTTTTGAATCATTCTTTTTTGTTTTTTTTGTTTTTTTTGAGATGTTAGATGGAGAGATGGGTTGTATGATTGCATATGTGAAACGAGTTCTCATCTCACAAAATTTTCAAAAAAAAAGAAAGAAAGATAAATTTCTGCACACCTAAAGTGTGCGATAACTTTGGGCGTGCAGCAATCCAAACTCAACTTTAAAAATTAGTCCAGATCAAAATTAATCTTGAAGTCATCTGACATCGAGAGAGGCTACATTGACAAAGCAAACTCTAATAGCCATATCCAATTAGGGCTGCTTTGGTAATCAGGTAGGGTTAACGCAAGCGACCCCTGAAGATCAATTGCGCTAATCGACCCCGGTTAACCTTCACGTGTGTGAGAAGAGCGGTGGAGTCCACCGACTCTCATCCTCTCTCCCACCCTAACTCACAATCAAACAGGCCCTTAGAGAATTAACATGTACTTTATATATATACTAGTCAAATGAACGCGCTTCGTGCGTGCGTGCGCGCACTGCACCTCGAGAGACTCCACGTTGAAATCGTTCCATGGAGTCCATCTTCACGCCGTTCCGCTTGCTGACAGCAAGACAGGTGAAAAAGACATACCCCACAAAGAAACCTGCAAAATGTCTCAGGATAACAGATAATACGACAACCCCCAAATCTCCGGACGACATGTCTTTGAATCCAAGATCAGAACCATTTGATGCAGAGACCATTTGATTGTTTTAGACGAACAAGATTTTCTGAAAATACACTGAAAGGATAACAAACATTATAGAAGAATTCTGATTAAATGCCAGCTTGTCAAGTTGGTCAAGAGTCAAAGTTTTGAAGATTAAACCTGCTTGCAAGCAATGAAGAAGCTAAGACAGCAAGAAGTGGAGCAAATGGTATAACTACTTTAACGAAGGCAGGGAATACTTTTTGCAAGTAAGAGCCAAGTAGAATAGGCGCAACCACCACCTACAACAAAATATATATTTAACAGCCTAGAAAGGAAACAGATTGCCAAATGTCAATATATACCTCAAATGGGCGTCAATTCACCTGTAAAGTACTGATGGAAAGCTTGACAGCATCAACGGGGACATATGCTCCGGCCAGAATTTTGGTCAATAAGGGAGTAACAAAGACTGCTGCTAGAGTTGTGCAAGCAGTCATTACAATCGAAAGTGGCACATCCCCTTGAGCAATTAGGGTCACCTGTAATGCTATTTGAAAGAAAGTGATGAGCAAATTGAAACCCTTCTCCATAAAATGATATCATGTCTTATAGTGTCTTTCTGAAAACGTGAACAGAACTGATGGAAGAAATGCAAGTTTCCTGTGCTGATTTACTTTTATTTTTCTATATATAAGGTGTATCTTGTCCTACCTCAAGGTGAGCTAGTAAATTGATTAGCCGGGTTAATAAAGAAGCAATTCGCTGATTGCCTTAACCACAGAATCATGGCTCAATGACAACACTCATATATCCCAGTTCCTTATGTTTCACAGAAACATGAAAGGATATATGGAAGTAACATGGGTAATCCAAAACTTCTCTTTTATGGAGCAAATAGTAACAAGAAAGTTCACATCAAATCACCCAGCAATTTAACAAGGCAAATAATCTTGGTCAAAGGATATTCTCTAAATGGATCCGTCACCTTTAAAAAATCAATTAGATTATTCCTTAAGGAAGATCTTTCATACTTTTTGTATTAAATTTTACTCCTTATCAAGAAACTTCTATCAGAATAGTGCTCACATTTCATTTTCTACATGTGAAGTTTGACTGTGCATGACACAATTAATGGATATGGAGAATGCTGCATATGATTCATAGCCTAAGTACATTTGTTGTTGATGGTGCAGTATATTCATTTCCCGAGATCCATAACTTAAGATAACTTTGAACAATCCTAAGCAAGGTTCTCATTCGTTCTAAGTGTGTAAAAGTTTTAAATGGATCAATTCCTAAATGTTACCAGAAGTCCTACTAATATATTAATAACGTTAGTCTTTTGTTCTTTCTTGAGAAGTTGGAAAAAGGCATATAAAAGGGTGAAAATACGATGATTTATTTGAAAGAGTAAAATCCCACTGTCTATGGAAAGAGAATATGCAAGCCATAAAGATAATAATTGTTCATGGAGAATATGCTAGTAGACAAAACAACATATCAACAACCCTCAATCATGAGATAAGCAGCCCAAATAGATGAGTAGGCAATCAAAATAAAAATCATGTTTCTACTACCAAGTCGCCAAAAACGCTGCTAAAAAGAAGCAATTGTCCTTGGGGATTGACTTAATTATGCCTCTAATCCCACATAAAACAAGACATGCGGAGCATACACCTCAAACAATTCATTCTAGCACATACTGTAGATTTTCCAGCCTCCTGAATCTGCAGTATATAACTTTTTTCTTCAACCCTGGCCGTGGTATTTTTCAACTCCATCAAAACCATAGAGTATAAGTTTTATTTGAAATATAATAGATGTTTTCATGGAGATGGCCACAATCAATTTATAAACCTCAAACGAATCTTAAGCTTGTCTACACAGAAGAGGAAGCACAATTCTGGAGGAAAGTGAGAGCTTACACAAGGCTTTTGGAACTGATAATGAAAGTGGATCAATTATATGATTCCTCTGTATAGTAACATTGTATATGACACTGTATATCAGATTTTTTGTTGTTGCACTTATTAAAAGAAATATGCATCAGATAGCTTACGACATTCGATGCTGTTCCCCCTGGACAACATCCAAAAAAAATCAAACCAACGGCAAGATCTGGTGAAAGGCCCAGGGCTTTGCTAATTATTGCTCCAAAGGCTGGCATGATGGTGTATTGAGCAACACATCCAAACAGTATCTGGAAAAGTGAAAAAAAGTACACAGGCCATCAGAATAGATAAAAGAAATAAGTTAGCATCTGTGGAGAAATTTATTGAAATACCAATTGCATCCAGCTGAAGAGGGTCATGCTTTGCTACTACCAGTCAATCACATGTTTGACTCGTACAAATTTAGCTAAAAACAAGAAACTTATAATAGAAGACATGTCAGAGGTATAAAACATATCGTACATAGGCTATATGCAACTGTCCCAGACGACCACAAAAACATAAGGCCAAGTTTAGCTGCTTTCCATTATGTATTAGAACTTCTCACTTTCTCAGCATTTTATGCATCAATTAGTGCAAACTATGATTAAAAAATGCCGTGTGACAAAATGAGATATTAGCATTAAACACGCAAAAACCTCAGGAATCTGATATGGTCATATAGGAAGGCACCTGCATTTTGAAATATATGAAATTCTCTAATATCAAACAATCCCATGAACCTCAAAACCAAGTAATCAGTAGAAAACTTGAAGAAATGACCTGAAACTCCGCAATGGATCTGCTTCTCTCTCTCTCTCTCTCTCTCTCTCACTGAAAATTGGATGCAAGAATATTTGTATGTTGTCCACACTCTTCACCACATTTGACTGAATAATGAGAACAGAGATAGTAGACTATTGAAGTGGAATAGCTCAGGAAAGTTTTGGCAAGATATGTTGTGAGGATGGAATCGATGGATGGATGGTGGTGGTGTCAGCGTGGGCACAAAGGGTTTGATGCAACAAGATTGATATTCTACATGCCATTGAGGTATAGAGGCTCAGTATTCTAGTAGAACTTCAAACCAATGTGTTCTTATTCACTCGAATAAGCCAATATTAGCAAACTGCAGAATTAGAAATCTTATTCAGAAATACAAAAGCACAAAATTTCCCAACAAGAGGATGCAACAAACAACAATAGAAGAGGTAGAAATTGAATAAATATGCAAAGTACCTTTAACTTTTTGTTCATAACTTGCTCGATCACGCATCATCAATGCAGCAGCTTCTCCGTTCAAAGGATCTGAAGGGTTAGGATACAAGAGAAGCTGTGGAAGGAAAACTTCAAGAACATTTATAAGATCTGCAAAGTACACAGACAAATAAGATGGTTGTCATAACCAGATTGGCATGAAATTGGTCTAGCAACCCAATAAAATAATTTTGAAAGGCTTCACAATTCTGATTCTAAATGTAAAAACAAAGAAATAGATAGGGTAATTACCAAACATAGGACTCCATGTTTGGTTAATGACGTCCAAATAAACTGACCCAGACCTAGAAGTGATAAACCCATCTAGACATTCAGTCTCGATGCAACATAATTCTCCCAGCCACTAAAGATTACAAAGACACTGGGGAGCCAATTAGTTAATGCTGCATTCAATATAAAATCACTAATGTCCATATGCAAATGGTATCTATCAGAACAGAGAAAATGTCCATAAGAAAAAAAAAAGGATCACGGTATGCTCAGAAAAGAACTTTGTAAGGTAGACAGTCGTCCTCCCCCATTTGTTTAGTGACTGCTGGGTTTCAAATACAATCATGTTTTTTTTAATGTGTTTAAAAGCAATCATGTTAAAAATCTCATATTGTAAATTACACTTTTACATGTCAGTATAAAAGTCACCGGCTTACAAAGCATGTGAGAATCTAAAGTCATGATGAGAAAAATCAAAGGAGACATAGTCATACATAAGGATCTCCCTTGCCCTCATTCTATTACATTTTTAAAAAAGAATCCAACATAGTGAACACACCTGAATTTATATACTTTCTAAACGCTTTAATTTCATATATACCATATGTACAAGCAAAATATCAAAATTATCATCCTTAGATGTCAAATATCACATATAAATTTATTATTAAACAAAAGTTAAAAAAGTCACTAAATGATGAAAATGCCCCCAATGTTCATATCAACCCCAAATTCCCCACACAAACCTTGGGGGTATTTTCATCGTGTAGTGGTTTTTTTAAACTTTTGTTAATAATAATGGTATATATGATATTTGACATCTAAGGGTGGTACTTTGCATGTACGGATGGTATGTATGAAAATAACCCTTTCTATGCAAATAATATGAAATAAATACTAATGAGGTGGGAAGAGATGTTTTTCTTTCTAAGTTAAAGTTAGTACTCTCTTTAAGAACATAACTAAGCAATCAAGACTGACTAAAAGAAGAAAAAACATCAATTGCATGGCTATGAGAACTTTCTCATTGACACACCTTATAAAAGGCTTCTGAAGAAAAATCCGGATTGGCCCCCAAGGTCATGGTGAAGAAAGAAAATGCAACAGAAAACTTTTTCAACAAATATGCCAGGTCAACAGTCCAAATGTTGCAAGATGAAAGGGAAAGACCATTTAGAATGATTTATTCAGACTGAATATACAGCACCAAAAAGAAAGTGATAGTATAGTACTGTAATAAGGTGCTCTTATCTGGAATAAGATCACACTGCAGAAAATATTTCACATGAGAATACTGCTCCAAAAAATAGGTGCATTTACAAAATCAATTGTCTAAAAAGTGCCCATCCTTTGCAACTTGCACCCACTCCCATGACAATCCAACTTCATTAAAAGGTTAAAATGACAACATAAAATTATTCTAAATACTCCTATTTAGGAAAAGATCCTATCATTAGCTATTTGAAATCAGAACTGAACACTGCATCAAAATTCAGGTATAGGTTCAAGATCAAATGACTAAAGAGTGCTCTTTTAACCTTTGCGACTTGAAAGCCAGCTACTAACCCAAGTTTAGCAATGCATTAGTAAGCTATAGCCAAATAGCTAGAGAAACTTTAGAAATTCTAACAAAAAATGAGTGCAAATGGTAGTGAAAGTCTTGCAATCATTTTCAGAGAAACAGCTATCAGTATTTCATTCCTTCCGTCAACTACAATCACATGGCCAGCACTCAAAGGCACTCCAGCCATACACCCCAAGATCAGAAGATTTCTTGGCGAATAAAAAAACTCCCCAAGACCAGAGGTTGTCTCCTTGGCAAATTTATACATTCTAGATGTGTATATAAGTCATTGCCACAGAACACGTCCTCAATATGCCATACGAAAACATAGTACATATTTCTATTATCAAACAATTTCCAGATGAAACAAGGTAGAAGGAATACAGTTACTATCTTCAAAGGGAAATCTGATTAAAAAAATTGAACGTATTTGAGACCCCATCATAATCTAGTTAAAGGAAAAACCAAGATTATTTGAGATTCATTAACTTCACCACCTACACATGACGAAAAGGTTGAATCTGAAACATGAAGTCCAAGTCACAGAAAATCAAGAGAAAATCTATTCCAAAGCACAAACCGGCGGACCTGGACCTTGGATTTGAATCTGGACTGCTCGAGCTCGAAGGACTTGAGCTGGCGGGGGCGACTGAGGGACGACGGCCACATGCATACATAAGGAGAAACATGAGGAAATCGGGGTAATGTGGTCAGACGATAACCAAAAGCTCGAAATCGTACCTCTGCACGCAGAGCACCTCGAGAGACTCCACGTCGAAATCGTTCCATGGAGTCCATCTTCACGCCGTTCCGCACCCCTCCGCCAATGGATCCCCACCCGCAGCCTCCACCGGACACCACCTCAGACCATCGTGGAGGAGAGAACGAAATTGTTCCTCTGCGCGCACGGCACCTCGAGAGACTCCACGTCGAAATCGTTCCGTGGAGTCCATCTTCACACTGTTCCCCACCCGCAGCCTCAGCTCCGAGCGATGGAGCCCCCTCCGCGCCCGCCGTATCGGAGGAAAAGACCAAAAGGGACGGGGAGAGGGCATTCGCGGGCGCCACGGGATCGAAGCCCCGTATCGGAGGGTGATGGTGCCCCCTCCGTGCCTGCCGTATCGGAGAAGAAGACCAAAAGGGACATGGAGAGGGCATTCGCGGGCGCCGCGGGATCGAAGCCCCGTATCGGAGACGCTTAATGAACTGAACCGGACAAATGAACCAAGTCATCACATAATACAAAGGAACCGGCGGAAAAACACCGAACCGGCGGAAAAAAATCGTCAAATTCTCTTATAGTGTATAGTATAGATATATACAAAGAGTATAAGACATAATAGCTGCCTTTGTAATCTTTATAGCTCTCTCTATCTCTGATATGCTCAAGCTCCGACGCCATGAATAACCACATGATCTTTGTATGAGGGCACACTTTGTTTGGGGTCTCAGAGCAACAGAAAGTGCATTCCAATCAAGACAACCATCTTCTGCAAGCTGAAACCACGCAATGTATAAGAAAACTGCAGCACTGGTGCTTGAAATGTAAGATTCAAAAATAATTTTACAAGATTGGACACTTTACAGGAACTTCACGGTATGCTACTCCGAAGTCCATCAAGGAGCCATAACCATAAGGATTCCTGATTCCAATAACTTCCTCTAGTGTATCATAAGGGGGTCAGCAACTGCTAAAAGCTGGTAAGACATTTAACAAAAGAAATGCGCCATGGAATGTCAAAAACAGAAAAATTAATGCAGGTTAGATCATCTATTAATGAACTACATATTAGCTCACTTCATCTCCCGGTCTTAGAAATGCAAACAAAGCACAAGTGATGGCATGGGTTCCGGAGAAAAACTGCAAGGAACGAGAATAAGATGTTAAATGCACACTGCTATAGAAACAGGAAGAATATAGAATGCTGTCACTTAGAAGACCTGTGCTCGAACAATTGCTGATTCGGCACCAACAATTTCTGCAAAGACATTGTCCAGTGCCTCACGGCCAGCACCTTCATCATGACCATAGCCTGTGGAGCCACCAAAATGCTGATACAACAGAACAATTGCAGCTAGTTTTAGTGATTGTACTCAAGTTCCACAAGGAGAAATAGATTCCTCAAACTTGGACTGCTGATAGACAGAGTCCAAACAACCTGGCCATAGGCAGAACACAAGACATTGATGCACATTCATTAATAAAAACAGAAAAACAAAGCGAAATAGAACAAATGGGGAAGTCACATATTGGACAGAATAACATTGCAGGTAGCCAAATCATAATGCATATGCCCGTTATTCATACCAAATGATGCCTTAGAACTTCCGCAGCAAATAAAACATTCTGCACTGCAATATCCAATAATAATTAAATACCATCTCACTCCTCCCATATTGAACTTGTCAAATGAACCAGAAAATAAAGAAATGGAGCAAAAGTAGATGAATCTGAACTCCAATATACATATAGTAATAAATGGCATCAATGGATGCAACAGTAGATGAATCCTCCCATAAGTCATATAATGGATATTAAATAACACATATAATGCACAATACATGCAATAAATAACAGAGAAAAAAAATAGAGGTCCATTTCTCTCGTGCTTTAAATCTGAAAAACATAATGCTTTCTTTTCCAGGGCAACGAAATGCCATGCAGAGCATCAGGTATATGCTACATGCAAATTCATAGAGTAAAGGTGATATTTCCGTACATCGCATGAAAAATAAAAGGCAGTTGGAAAGACACTAATTCACATTGTTTTCCTGCTCTCCAGCCTGTACACATTGGTGAAACTCAGAAACCAGTTTTCTTGTCAAAAATGTACAAAATTGGGATCACTTCGACCAAACTTGGCCAAAATGCTAGACCATCTTGTAACATTAGTCACAGCCCCACCAGATTATGTGAAAACCATAGGATTTAAACTGAATGGACATATCCAAATAAGAAAAAGAAATGACAGACCGTCAAATGCGCCGAGGAAACCAGGTCTTCCGTATGCAACAACATTAAAGGCCCATAAGCTAAATACCAAATAATGAAAAAAAAATCCCTTTTTCTTAAGGTGTGGGGGTGGAGAAGGGGTTGAGGAGGTGCTTTCAACCGTCCGGTCGCTCACACGAGAGAAGCCACAAGATTTCCATATTGATATGTCATTACGTAGAAACTTAACGGTTGCAATCAAACAGGAAGCTTTTCATATTACCAACATGCCGACGAAATTGGGTCTCCATGGCTAACAACATTCAGATCACAATGACATTTCTGAGGGGAAAGAATTGCTCGAAAGGTACAAAAGAGTAAACGAGACAGAAATCCAATCCTCCTGACGGAGGGGGAAACCTTCACCAGCTTGGAAACTTACGTGAGATCCAACTCTGGCGTTCTGATAGGCCCTGAGGACACGGGTCGTGTTGTGCGCCACCAGGTTATCGACTGCCCGGAACTCCTGCTGCAGAGAATCCACGGCCTCTCCCACCTAAAAAGATTCCGGTTTTGAGAGAAAACGAACAAAACAGCCGAAGAATATCCGTGGAAACCTGCCGGCCGTGCCAAAAGGAGATCAACTTCCTGTTGCTTCCGTGTAGAGAGAGAGAGAGAGAGAGAGAGAGAGAGAGAGAGAGAGTAGGTGTCTTCTCGAACTCACCTCCGGAACGAAAGGGTGGACAGGACAAGCGAGGGGCGCGCATGATAGATCCTCGGAAGTGGTAGCGGCCGCGGCAGAGGAAGAGAGGAGGTGTATCCGGAGAGGAGGGGTGGAGGCGGTGCCTCGTAGTTTGACAGGACATCGGAGACGATGGCGGGGGGGCGTAGGATAGGCAGCGGCTGCGGCGCAGGATCAGGTCTGCATGTCGTCGTCTCTCGTCAGTGGCGAAATTAGATGGTGGAACTTGGAAGGGACACTTCTCACCAAGATAACACCCTCTCCCGGAATGTACAGGAGAACCTGCGGAGGAGAACCGGCGGAATGTAAAAACGAACCGGCGGAAAAAAATCGCCCTTTTCTCTTATAATATATAGTATAGATAGATTGTAATCTAATCATGATTAAAAAGACTCTTGACCTTGGCCCATGTTGCCTTGAAGAATATTATCTCATTTGCTTGATGGAATCATCAAGTCTTTTTTCCTTTTTAAAAAAAAAATATAAAGCTCCCATACTTTTTCGATTCCACGAGACTTTTTCGGGTACTGGTAAAAGTAAAGATTTTTGCACCCAATCGTCGAGAAACACAGCTTCAGATTATTCTCTTTTCATATATATATATAAAAGAATTTTTTTATTCACTATACGTCGACTTCAGTTGAATTGGGTAGGTCCGAAGGTGCTGTTCCTACTATAATTTAAACCATCTTCCTCGGTAATTCAGGAAGTCAAAGTACGAGTTACGACTTTCTTCCGCGGTTATTATCCTCTGCTGTAAAACCCTTCCCTCAGCTGTTCTTGGCTTTGCAGGGTCTTTCTATGCGCAGTATCTTCCTCTTCCTCAACGTTGTGTGTGACGTAGACTCTATGATTCACACTACTTCTAAGGGATTGTTTGGTTTGAGGTTAGATATTCTATGACATTTTATAATATTGGGAAAATTACTTGCAAAAGCCTAGCATTTTTAAGAATTATTTTTTTACCTTTATTTTTATGGCGTTTACTCTGACACCTCCCAAATCTTTACGAAGATCAGTGTGATAATCTGACTTAATATTAGGCCGCGTTTGGAATGGAGAATCATTGTTCTCCTTTCCGTAAAATCCATCTTTCGTACCGGATGCACCGTGTCAAAGGATTACCATGATTGATAATCTTGAGAAGCCGGTCAGAGGGAGCTTTTCAGGATTTATAAAATGCAACTTTTTTATATCTACGTTCTCTCATCGGGGTAAAATCTTCTCTCCACGGAAATCAAGAAATATATATTGATTTGATAAAAATAAAATTATGTCGAAGATTCTAATAATTAAAATTTTCATCAAGTTACTTCACAAACGCAGCCCTTTGACTAAGACTGCTAGTTAGTCAAATCGGTCGGATCCACTGACAGCCCTGCTTATAAAGTAGGCTAAACTTTCTTTTTTTCTCGTTCTTAACACATCATGAGTCATGTCAGGCACCTCAATCATCTTATGATGCATATGTGAACAACTAGCATGTGGATTTATAAGATGATTCCTCTACGAAATATATTTTCTTCCCTCCTCAACCTCTCACTTTTTTAATTCTTTGATTCTTATCTGTTTAGATTTTTTTTAAAAAAATCAAAATCAAATTAATATTACAACACAACTTGTATACCATCCAAGGGGTGCATTAAATTTTTGGCCACTTCATCCGCCCAATCAAATCACCATGCATGCATCTGCACTAGCACGTAACATTTTGTACGCCCACAAAAATGCACGTGCATGCCATGGGAAATTTGCATGCTTACGCACGTGCTCACACACGCGCACAGTGGACCCATGATATCTAAACGTACCGCCGGGCATGTCTAGATGTGTGCTATACATCTACCCTGCACTGAGTCAGAATGAAGTCTCAAGACCACCAAGCTGACGCTTATATTTATTTGAATAACAGTCCTAGTTAGGATCATGAAATTGTTTCATATTAATTTGTTTTGCCATTACTTCGTCGCATGTTACGTAGTTTTCATGGCTTCTGTATGCAATTAATAGAGGTGCTACCAGATAAATGGAAGACAGTCACTGTTAGATTTGAAAATGAGATGGCCGGAAAAAGTAAATTTAAGTTCGATACTCTCAAACTCGAAGTACCAAATTTAAGTTATTCATCTTTACCACTCAATCTCATGATCAAACGATTGAGATGGTGATAATAAAAGAAGTGACAAAAAAATGTGACACCATGACATTACTCTCAAGAGAATATATAGCAAAGAACTCGTAACTTATTAACTTGAAATATGAGTCATTAGATGTGAGTAAGACAATTGCAGGTCAAAAACACCACCATAACCTCTTATGAGGATCTCTAATCTATTGACTTTCTCCTTTTGTTGACCCATCGTATGCATGAAACTAAGAGAGGAGTTTGCATGCTTTTTCTTATTAAACTACAGAGAGTGAAAGCCACTACATTTCTCAATAAAATGAAGCCTCCAAATCGTGTGAAGCTAGCTAGCTATAAGGATTACACCTTTTGGAAAAACTACAATGACATATCATGGCCTTCATCAACCGGACTAAAAAAAAAAACCCCAACAACTGCACCTAACAATAAAAAGCAAAAAAATAAAATCTAATAGCCGTCAGTCACTATGAAGTGGATCAACACAGAGATCCTCAAACCTAACCTTCAAACTCTAGACTTTCTTTCTGTGTTTTTTCTTTTGAAAATTTGATGACGGCATCGTCATCAAACTAAACACAAATTCCTCTACATGGCAGTGCTTCCAATACGTGATCACCCCCAAAGATTCCATGGAATATACCGCCCCTCCTCCCGCCCTCTATCTTATCCGCTCACACACTCATGACAAGTCGTTGTTCTTGGTAGGCCGACGGATACGGGACGGCCGGTCCGAAATGGAAAGCGCACCCATCGAGGGGCCATGTAATCAGTCCCGCCAGTTGAGCATCCTGGGTCCCACTCCCCACCGCCACCCGAAGTACCCGTACCACCTGATCGGAAAAGGATACCTTACGCGTTGACCGTCGGGATCCTCAAATTATGTCCGTCTGATCCGTGTCGCTGATCTAGATCTCTTCTCAAACCGGGCGGTCGGCACGTGACGAGATGCGACCCACAACTGTAATGCGGGCCTCCTTTAGCCGTCCGATCCGGATCGGACGTCGGAGAGCCATGTGGCCGTTGAGGCCCCACCCAAGGGCCACTCTAACAAGTGGACGGAGAGGACAACTTGATTATTTAACTACGCGTTTTTTTATTTTTCTAATCCTTCGCGTATGCCTCGACATAAAGAAAGCGCCCTCTCTATCTGCTTCTCTCCTTCTCTCTCCTCCCCTGTTCCCTCTCTTTCTAGCCAGAGCCAGACCAGACGAGGTGACCGGTAGAGAGAGGGAGAGAGAGGGAAAGAGGGGAGAGGTGGAAAGCAGGAGAAGGTGGGGAGGTCACGAGCTCTCGCCATTGCCATCGCCATCGCTGTAGGTTATCCGATCTCGGAAGGTCTGGTTCCCCTCCCGAGAACCTGGGGGGCCTCACGGGCGGAAAGGGGGCGGGTCGCCTTCTTCCTTCATTTCGCAGTCTCCATCGCCCAACCGACCACTCAGCTGCAGCTGCCGCGCCCCACCGGCCCTGGTCGGATCGAGTGGAGGGAGCGCGGCCGCGTCTCCCGGGCTTCGGAGGCCGCATCTCTTTCTTGTAGGCGTTCTGATACGGTCGTGCAGTGATCCTCCCCTGTCTGCTGGTGCGGCGGAGAGGGAGGAGGGAGGAGCGGGGTTGGGGTGGGGCGGATGATGTGAGTGGGGAGGTCGGTGGGGTGAAGAGGGAGGTTGTGTAAGGTGGGGGGTGGTGCGGCCGGAAGATGGATCGGGCGGCGCTGACTGTGGGGCCGGCGATGGACATGCCGATAATGCACGACTGCGATCGTTACGAGCTGGTTAAGGACATCGGGTCGGGGAACTTCGGCGTGGCGAGGCTGATGAGGGACAGGCAGACCGGGGAGCTCGTGGCGGTCAAGTACATCGAGAGGGGTGAGAAGGTAGGCCGGCTTCTGTTTGCTCTTCTGGCCTTTTTTTGAACTTTTCGGCTTGTAGACTGTAGTTTCTTGTTTCCTCTCTTGCTTTAATTGTGCTTTGCTTGGGGCTGTTGGTTTTTGTTTGAGTGATGTGAATTTGGAGGTAGTTTTGTCTTAGAGCTGGATGCTGTTAGTGGTAGTGATGATGCTGGCTACTAAGGTTGGATTTTGTTGAAGTCTTCATCACTTGTGTTTGTTATTTTAGAACTTATGACTGTCCAATTAATGTGCTTGTGGACAATCAGTGCGATGCTCTTTGTTTACGCCTTTTTGTTTACGTCTTTGAAATTTATTCTGCCATGTCATCTTTTTTCTCTGGATGCTTGCTATGATTTCTTCCCCCCCTTTGCTTTGATCTTCACATCATTCTTTCAAAGAAGTGCCGATTTAACCAACTAGTGAGGACGGCTTGAAAAATGAAAGAAACACTTATATTCTTGTGCTTTAAGATCATGTATGCCCTTCCTCGGCGTGCATAGTTGCTTCTAGTTTTCAGTTATTCTCGGACTATACAGTTTGCTTCCCTTTTCAAGTTTCTTTATTTATTGTGAGCTTCTGATCTTATGACGCGCGGAATCACATGAATATGGGCATTGAGATTGACATGTCATATCATCCGAGAGCACATGCCATCTGATTTAGTTGTGGGTGGCTATACTTATGGTTTATGTTTTGTTCACTCGTCGCCTGATGGTTGTTCTGCAGATGAACGTCTCTCCATTTATACTCGCCTCTCTCATTCTTCATCTATGCTCTTTCAAAAAGTGTAGAGGAACCTTTGAGTTTCGCTCTCCAGTTACTCAAGCTTAAACTGTGCAACCGACCTGTGTCCTGGGATGTTTGATAGACCTATTGCAATCTTTGTTGCACTCAAAACACTAGATAATTTGGTCTGCTACACTGCGGACTACAATCTTGACTGGCTTTTCAAAGAAGTACAGGAATTACACTATCATCTTTGCTTAAAGAGGTATCTTGTATTTCCTTTGTAGCTTTATTTTTACCCCCTTGAATGACACATTGCTTTTCTTCCCATCAGTTGGTCTCATATAGGAGAACGTGTTGAATGACATTTGTGTCCTACTGCTATATCTATGGTATTGGCTTGTTACAGCCGCTTATGGTGTGAGGCTTTGACCATTTTATGCTTTTGGCATACTCTTGAGATTCTAGCTTGGAGATGTAAAGATCTGGTGACTGCAGCCAGTCCGATCATGTGGTTTGTTTAGCATTTTTTAGACAAATAAGCAAGCTTTATCAAATTATTTCGTTGTGTTGCATGTGCTTCCTTTATAGCTCAAAATATAGTTCACTTGCAAAAGTGCATGGTAGAAAGTGCAACTACTTAATTACGTATCTCTGTGTGAGTGAACACTTTCTCATCCTTCTAACATTCTGTCCAGATAGACGAAAATGTACAGCGAGAGATAATTAACCACAGGTCACTGAGGCACCCCAACATTGTTAAGTTCAAAGAGGTATGCTTTGTGTATGTAGAATATCTTGCATAATGTTTCATAGTGACAGTTAAATAGCTCTCTGTAACTTTTCCAGGTTATATTGACACCAACCCATCTGGCAATAGTGATGGAATATGCTTCAGGTGGTGAATTATTTGAGCGAATATGCAATGCAGGACGCTTTGACGAGGATGAGGTTGCTTTTCCAACCTATTAGGTTCTTACCAAATTGTTTTCCTTGTTTCAAATCCTTTACCTTTCTGATATTTTGCTGCTCTTACATATTTGCTGCAGGCACGATACTTTTTCCAGCAACTCATATCGGGAGTCAGTTATTGTCACTCAATGGTACTCATCATAATCACATTGATATTTTTTTTAATTTTGTTTTTTTTGAAGTGCCTTTGGTGAATAAGTTATTCACTTTTATGGGTTTCTTTTGAAGCAAGTATGCCATCGGGACCTGAAGCTGGAAAACACATTGTTAGATGGAAGTTCTTCTCCTCGCTTAAAGATATGTGATTTTGGGTATTCCAAGGTACTGCTTTTTCAATATTCTATTAGAATATCTTGTTCTTGGTTGCATGCTTCTACTTGTGCTTTTGCAACTTCTAATGTCTGCTTTGCTATTGCAAGGAATTCTTCTTTTTTACTTGTTGTTTTGTAATAAAACACACCATTTAGATATGTGCGACTCTTCTTCTCTATTCGTTGTTTTATAATAACTCAAGCCTTTTATATGTATGTGCTGCTTGTCCCTCTCTCTGTTAATATATTCATGTGCCTTGCACAAATGCACGCAAACTCTTAACACTGATATTACTTAGTTAACATATTTAACTTTTTTCTTTTGACAACCTTACTTAACACATATTGAACTTTTTCTTTTTTCAACCGTTAATCATGTCTCTTTTCTATAGTGAAAACCTGAAAAACTTAGGACTATCCTTTTATGAGAAAGCATGTTTATTGGATGGGAATCAAAAACTTGCATGTTAGGGTGATCATCGATGAGTTGAAGTGCAGTTTTTTGAAAAAAGAAAAGAGAAGAACTGGCCATCTCCATCACGAACCTATTTAGGTGCTATGTGATTTTAACATGGTAATAAATAAGGGAAAGAAGGGTAGGCATCATGAAAATGGAACACTTACAGATGGTCCTAGGGCTTCCATCGTCTTGTTAGTCACATTAACAGAGGAAACACAAGAAAACTAAATGCAGAACACTCACAAAATCACATACAAGGAATGAAAGAAAAGGCAGCAAAAATAGTTACAATGGAAGAGAACCCTAAGAAATAGATTGGTGAATACATATGATATGCACATTTAACATCTTTCCTAGTGAGACTGTCATTTCAACTAATGTTTCTTATTTGTTGTATAATTTTGATATCATTTTCAGTCTTCCGTTCTGCATTCACAACCGAAGTCAACTGTTGGTACTCCTGCGTACATTGCTCCCGAAGTTTTGCTCAAGAAAGAATATGATGGCAAGGTAAACTACCCTTATTCAGATCAAGTGTCTGTTTTCCTTGTTCTGTTGTTAAACTCCATTAGATGGATTGAAGGCATGCTTATTGATACAATAAGTACCCAATGGATTGAAAATGTATTGAAGCTTATCATAAGCTGACATGACATTCGGTCCTTTTTGTGTTCTTGCACTTTGTTTTTGAATATGATGTAGAAATTTAAACTTTAAATGCCTATAGGTGCTTGTTTACTCTTGTCAAAGTCTTTCTTAAGGATATTTGGTACTTAGACAAATTTCTGGGACATATATTCTCTTGTGATTTTCTCATCTTGAAGTCCATCTATATGAAGATTAGCATGAATGGGTATGTTAGTGTATGTCGGTGCTTTTGTTTCTTTTTCTTTTAGAAGGTTCTAACTTCTAAGTATCTCTTAAGGGTATGTTACCTGTTTCATCATGTGGATCCCTGTTTGCACATCAGTTAAATTATTAGCAGGAGTTTGGAGACTTATCTCATATTGGTGAATTTGATAAAGCCTAGATAGAACTTGAGATGCTAAATTCACGTAGTGCTTGTTTTATAGATCCATGCAGATCTAGAAACCAAGACTCCTAATAAAGATCTCCACTTTTAAGACAAGGACAAATGGAGTATTCAGAATAAGCACGTCCACGTATTTGCTCACAATATGCTGATGTTACTAGTGTGGTCTCAGATGGAAGAGTTAAGAGTCCTCTCAGCCTTAGATGCCTGAAAAAGGCTATACATTTTAAAGACATGAACGTGAGTCCTAAGATGGAGCCTGTTTGATGGGATTTTAAGATGATGATGATGAGCTTAAACTCTATAGAGTTCATGACCTCGCAGATATCTAATTGCTGTTGAACATGAATGACCCAATCTTAGAAATTCTTTCATGGATGCAAGCTGCATCTAATGTGAGTTGCACCTGTCTACAAATCATGGTTATTTTCATCTTTTGAAAGTGCTATTTGTATGATAGCGGCTGTATCACACCCACGGGGCCATTTATCTTAGAGATTGTAACATCTTTTTAAAAACTGGACGATCTGACTGGGAATCTGCTGATCAAATTGGATGTGGCTGAATCCTATGGAATGGGATCAGCAAATTCTAGCTGGCTTCAAAGGATCTACTTGGAGTGAACTAATTTGGCCATTTCGTTCTCTGGTCTGGGATTTTGAAGTTCCATCTTGAGTCGTCAGGCATGAGAGGCCCCTGTATCTGAGGTTGACAGAGGAACTTTGAGTTCTATTTTGTAAATAGATTGGTAGAAACCTCTGAAGTAGGTAGGATGTATTTATAGCCATAATCTCAAGCACTTGGTAGAAGCCGCATCAGTAGGTAGGATCTGTTTATAGTCATAAATCTCAAGTCCCATCTCTAAAGTGGCTAAAGCAGGAGGATTTTGATATATCTCTTTTTTGGTTGATGAGTGCATGGAAGCAGGCATGATGGATATGTTTCACATATGGCTGCTGCTGATGTTGACCCGGGGGGGGGGGGGGGGGGGTTGCAATTCTGATTGTGGATTATGCACTGGTGGCCATGGTTTCCCTTCTCTTTGGAGTCTCTCTATCTCTGTTTTGGTGTGTTTTCTTCTACATGATGGGCTTTCCATCCATCTTTTATATAATGGGCTCTTGCTTCTGGCAAAGGGAAAATGTCATTTAATTTAGATTATGGGGTCCTATCTATGATATTTACCAGGCATATATTGTGATAAATGCCTGTCAGAAGCTGCTAATTTCCCATGATAAACCCCACCGGAACTTGGAAGAGAAAGCAAGTTGAAAATGCAAAATGCCCAGAAGAAAATGTTGCCTAAAACTTTTATACATAGGCCGTATAAAGTGATGTATACTGTGATTCTTTATATTTGGATATGAAATCCTCTGGGGATAACAGGGGACCAATAGGATCTAGGTGCAGAGAGAATATGAGAGGATGAGAGTAAGCAGTTCACCGATGGCTTTTCCTAAAGAAACTCATATTTATAAGTGGGCTTGACCATGTATCTATATGCCTCAACATGTGGATTGTGACCTGCCATAGATGCTGTCTACATGGCCTGCCTGAAGTGGCTTTCCAGGGAATAAAGTGTTGGTTACTGCTTGGTTATCCTATTTGCCTCACTGGGGGTTAGTGCCTCAGAGGCAGTACTAGCTGACCTTCTGTTACAGAAATGAGACTTGAAACTTGTTTCTTGTGTTCAGGTTTTAAATTATGTTATATCTCTATATTAGTTACACTTATATCTTTTGAAGTTCTACAGTGATTGTATATTGTAAAGCTTCGACGTTGTTTAGTAACATGTAACTATTTATTTGAGAAGAAATGCAATTAATCAATCCAACTGCCATATGCATGTACTATTTTATATGCATTCTTCAGATATGTGCCTGCATTTTTGGCCACTGTCTTTTCTAGCTATGGTTTAAATTTCACTTTCACATTTCTGTCCTGTAGAAAGGATTACCTTGACATTAATTTCATGTTTTAGTTCCTTTCGTTGTGCATGTTGTTCTGATAATGAAATATTGAGCGATGCCACGGTGCGATGCCATTTTAGGCATGGCATAGCATACTGCAGTTAATGTCAGGCATCTAATCTCAAACCTGCGTTTTAGAGCTTTGGGCTTTAATTCACTGCTTACTGCTGTCTGATCTTCAGATTGGAAGGCAGAGGCAGGGAGTGGATGCCACGTCTAGAAGGCATGGCACCATAGCGTTGCTTAAGTATTTTGGTGAGGACACCCGTACGCGGATCCGGTTCGACCCGACCTGCTTTTACCACCGACGGAGGCCCCTATCAGCAACACCGGCTTCTCTTTGGCTTGACGATGGTCCATTAGTGGACTGATGTACTTTTTATTGATTAGTTAGTCATTTTGAGTAGTTGAGAGGCCCATTAGTGGCCCATCAGAATCCTTTTCATTTTCTCTGTATTTTTGGGTGCGATTTTCGCACTATTTTTGGTCCTAGGGTTATTTTGGTCATAGGGTTTGAGAGGAGGACCGTTAGGGTTCCATCCTCTATAAATAATGGTGTAATCTCAATTTTTTAGGTTAATGAAGATGATTGAGACCTTTGAGAGCTGCCATGTTTCTTGGGAGGGTGCGAAGCCCTAATAGTGACCGACCCTTTTTCTTCCTTTCTTCTTCTTCCTCTTATACTGTTCACCTGCGAACCCAGTCCGCCCCCCCTAGCTCCACAGCCGCCATCCTGAATTGCCTGCCCCGCCCTCCTGTGCCATCTGCGAACAGGGCCATGACCGCCGGCGGCCATCCACTCCCTGCCTCCACAGCTGCGTCGCCCTTCCCTGTAACCCCGCTGGGCTGCCCTGCAGCATCGGAGGTAGCCCGCCGCCGCACGCCTCCTCCGCTTGGCCGTCGCTGGTCTGGTCCCCCGTTGCCGCCCTGCACCTTCGCCTGCCCACCTTGCAGAACCACCCGCGAGCCCAGCCGCCCGCCACCATGCTCTGCCTGGGCCCTGCGACTACCTCACCACCTGCTGGCCGTCATCTGCGAGCCGGCCCTGCGAGCCCAACAGCCCGCCAACCCTTCTTCTTCTTCCCCGTTTCCTACCCCTACCCCAGCTAGCAGCCTTCACCCCCTCTCCCCCTGCCTGCAACAGCAGTAGCGCCCCTGCACAGCCTCCGCCACTGCCAGTCTCCGTCGGCCATCCACCATCATCGTCTTCTCCCTCTTCTGCCTTCCCGCCTTCCTCGCCTGATTCGTGACAGCAGCAGCCACCATCTAGGTGCCACAGCCACCTGCCTGAGAGCAACAACCGTGGTTACTGTAGCAGCATGGAGCTCGAGCAGCCTGGACCCGAGCCATGATACAGCGGCGCCGTACGCTTCCAGCTGCATCCCTTTGTTCGTGACGATGTCGCTCCACTTTTGCTGAGCCTATGTGACCTCGGTTTGCATGCCTCGCTTTTGAGCGAGTTGGTTAGTGATTGAAAGCTCGCTCATTACTTGCTTATATCTCGTGTTTGGTTAAATTTTCCGCCATTTGAGGGCGTTAGGACATCCTAGCTCACTTTATTATTTTCGCTGTCGGATCATGTGATTGTGAGCGTTCCTCTTGAAAGGGCCTATTTTTGAGTTCTTGCGTGTGAGATTGATACCCTAGACCTTGGTAGTTCTACCTACCATTCCGTCCGACGTTTCTCGAGGGACGGCTTTCTAGAGCGTAGTTACTGTTAGTTTCACGTATTTTCACTCTCGGAGTTCGTGTGCACATATATTGTACCGTATTGCTGATCTCGTTTAGTCGCCTAGTCAGACCTGTTTAGGTTAGCTGTTCCGCATCATATTTTATGCATATATTTTGTGAAGTCAATCATCTTAATTTTCTTTTCAATTTTTAACATCCAATGCAGATTGCGGATGTCTGGTCTTGTGGAGTTACCCTGTATGTAATGCTCGTGGGCGCATATCCCTTTGAGGATCCAGAAGAGCCCAAAAACTTCAGAAAGACAATACAGGTTATTATATTGGTATTCGTATGTGTTATTTGATGACTGCAAAAATAATGTTATTACTGAGCTAATGGTCATTTGGTTTCATTGCAGAGGATATTGAATGTTCAATATTCAATACCAGGGAACCTGAACATATCGGCCGAGTGTTTAGACCTGATCAAGAGGATTTTTGTTGACAATCCTGCCAGGGTTTGTGACTCTATTCTTGTCATCCTAAATTATTCTTGCTTGTCTAATAGAATAGATGCTGTGATGACTTTGAAAGCACGTTTTGCCACCGGTAATACCTTTTCTCCTTTCATCTATTGGCCCTACAGGAGTTGGATACCTCTTTCTAAACAAACAAACAGAAAAAAAGCCTCGGCTATGCTTGAGGGATGTGAATCATGTGATGTAAAACTTGCAGTTGATTGGAGTTTATGCTGTTGGACAAGGCATAGGGAAGGCATAAGGTGTTGCCGATATTAGGGACTACTGGCACTGCTTGGTCTTCCATATAAGATATAGGGAAAATAAAATAGTTGATAAGGAAGTCCAAAACCATGATGTAGTTATCACTCTTGTCAACTAGGAGTCTAGGATTATAGGTACAAGTCATTCTGTACTGTATCCTATTTGATTGGGGTTATGGTTAGTCTATTTTTATTATGTGAGATGAATTATACTGGATTGAATGCCAATTCTCTCCGATAGTCAATGTGTTAATCCTGGCTGTCTTTTGTGCACAAATTGAAGATGTAGAGATCATTGAATTGGCTGCTTTTGGCAACTCTATTTTTGCAGGCTTTCATTTATGCATACATTGATGCTATAGAGGCCTGTAGGGGATTAGAATTTGTAGAACGGGTAAATGTCTTATTATCAAGGGTGTGTTGGGAGTCATCAAATGGGGACTCGCGGTAGTCTTTACCATGAGAAATGTGGAAACAGTACCCAAGGGAAGAAAGTTTGAGTTTCTTCCTTTATATATATGCCTGGTAGGGTTGGGTCAAACACTGTATGTATGCTGATGCCATGGGAGGATTGATTTGGATGCCCCCAGCACAAGTGTCAATATCTACGCAAAGGGTGAATCATCAGGCAGGGGCAATATTTAGAAAGATGTAGCTGCACAATTTCAACTTTTGCCTCGTGTGAGGTGTACTCGAACTGCCAAACTGAGAATCATTTTTAAACGAAACTATGCATGCTAGTGGCTTACGTGCTTTCGAGAAGCCAATTCTGGCTTCCCAGGTTAGACCCCAGGCGAGGTGTACTCCAACGGCCAAAATGAGAATCATTATTAAACACAACTATTCATTCTGGTGGCTTACGTGCTTTCGAGAAGCCAATTCTGGCTTCCCAGGTTAGACCCCAGGCACTGCCCAGAATGATACAAATTCAGGAAAATCGAAGTTGTACGTTGTGGATTCCTCCCCTGGCGCTGTCATTAAATGTTTTTAAACACTGAATCAGGAAAATGCAAGTTCCAGAATCTGCACTGATGTTCATTACTGGAACAACAATATACAGTTCCAAAGCCTTTTGGTTGTCAACCATGAGTAGGTAAAAGTCCAGATAGCGCAATATATGGCACAGGTAGTTGCAAGTTGCAATATGTGTAATTTAGAATGTGTGAGTTTGATATTTGTGCTCTGTGACGGCAATAGGATGTACAAGATAATGTGAATTTGACCTCGGACGTGTAATCTTGTGCTTTGAGTTTAGCCAGCAACCGACCCTTCTTACATCACTGATGGCAAATGGATCCTGTTGGGACTTCGGAATCCAGTTAGGTGATGGAAGAAACAATTTCCTAGTGCTTCTCGGCAACATGGATCCTGCTGGGACTTGATCAACCGCTTTATGCATCTTCTGGGAGTCCACTGTGTCTATGCACTGGTTTCTTAATCCGTTTCATATGTTTTCTTACACCACACAATGAGCTAGCTAGCTAGCTAGGTGGTGTGTATCTTGGTCTGGGCTTGTTCTTTATGAGGGATGTCTGGATATTTTTTTTTCCTCCTTGGTAGAGGTAGGAATTCTTTTGCATGTGACTATGCGAGATGCAGGGAACCGTTGCATCTTCTCTCGGTTTCTCCTTCTAATTGCTGGAACAATGCCGAGTATCACTAAAACTCTATCTTATAAACTGAGCTGTACCTTTTCCCATCTCTGCTCAGCAGCACAGACTCGTTTCCTGACTCGGTGCATGCTTGGTTGCGCAGAGAATAACAATGCCCGAAATCCGGAACCACAAGTGGTTCCTGAAGAACCTCCCCGCGGATCTCATGGACGAGAACATGACGAACAACCAGTTCGAGGAACCCGACCAACCCATGCAGAGCGTCGACGAGATCATGCAGATCATATCCGAGGCCACCATCCCTGCCGCCGGGACTCGTGGCCTCAACCACTACTTGGCGGACGACCTGGACTTCGACGACGACATGGATGACTTGGAGTCCGACTTCGAACTGGACGTAGACAGCAGCGGGGAGGTCATCTACGCAATGTGATTCCGTCTGTAGAGTAGAGGGGGGAATTGATGATCGTGAAAAAAAAAGAATGTTGTCGACACATTTGAAAAGCCCGGAAAGAGTGCCCTTTAGTATATCGTTGCCTGCATATTCTGGTGCGATGTGTATTTGTAGACGCCATCAAGATGGTTACCGTCTGATTGTGTGCGATGCTACAAGCTGTTGCGGTCTAGTTTTCTTGCTTCCTCCTCCCTGCTCGTTCCTTCTACAGGGAGATGCCACCTGTTGTATCCCCCTTTTATCGTCAGTTAATGGTATAGCAAATGCTTACGGCAAATTGTAATGAGTTAATTTCTCTGTACTCAGAATAATACGAAGCTTCAGACAGTACAAAAAGTTTTGGTTTTGCCATAATAAAAAGTCAATAACCACTTGTTAAAACTTCAAATCCAATATGGCAATTGTAGGGCAGTCGACGAGAGTGAGAGTTCAAATGTGGCAGATCGAGGGAAAGGAGTCGTCCAGAGACCCTCAGAGTGGATACAATTCCAGATCTTGTGTAATGTGGCATCCTTCTATACAAAATTATCGAAGTGTATAAAAGATAACTAAATAACCACTATCATGGGAGAGAGAGAGAGGGTAACTTCGATCTTAGATGCACGTACATATGGTATATACATAATATACGCGAAGAAGTGCGAGAAAACACGGGCTGCTACAACGTCATAAAAACAGAGACTACAATGGCTGAAACTGCATTGGTAACTTGTAAGCAGCATCCATGGAAAAACGCATGCCAAACTAGGTCAGGGGGGTCACTCCGTACGTCTTCTTCACTTTGGCAGGTTCAGGCTGTCGGCTCCTCAACCTCTTCGTCACCTTCTCGTCAAAGGCTCCTCCGAGCCGCCGGCCCTGGTCCCCCGCGTGGTCGGCGATCCCTTTGATCCTCCCCTCCTGCTTGACGTAGACGACGGGGCAGGTCAAGCTCAGGGGCACACCTGCAACAGACACACACGCACACACACAGGCCACAGCAATGTCCATCGATTCTGCTGATCAGACGTCATTCCCTGCTCTTATGTAATCACCGAGTTGAGAACGTCCACTGCTGCGGGTGAGTCACACTTTTTTGCTGCTGTTCGGTTTGAGTCCACTTCTCTACTCAGTGGATCACTCTGTAACATACTACGCTGGATCGGGAGAGGGAGTGCTTACCGATGTAGAGGAGGGTGAGGAGGTCGAACCAGCTTGCGACCCACGAGAGGAGCCCCAGCGCGGCCACCGGGTCCCTCTCCGCGACCATGACTTGGAAGTTAGATCCCCCGGCGGGCGTAGTCTTCGACGCGGACGGTGTTGGCTGGGGCCACCGCGGAACTGGCGTAGATCTGATATACAAAGAGATGACGTTAATTCCCTGACAAAAAGCGCCCGTGGCCTAATGGATAAGGCGTCTGACTTCTAATCAGGCGATTGTGGGTTCGAGTCCCACCGGGCGTGACGAGTATACAAAATTTCCTTTTTGTTCGAATCTGTTACTGGGTAGGGTGGGCGGTACGTCATCGATTGCACTTCACATGTAGGCAACTTTTCAAACTCCAAGGACTCGTGACTCTTCACCGCCCCAATAATTACATCAGTGGCTTCTCAAACTTCCTTGGGTGGACATTTCTCATGAATATTACACGCTTCTCGACCGGCGGGGGGCGGGAGAATTCCGTTAAAACTTTTAATTTCCCCTTTATTTTCTCTTTCTTTTTTGTGATGTTTTTGGTTTCACTTTCTCTTTGTTGTGAAAAAAATAATCGTTGTTCAAAACTACAAACCTTGTTTTCTCGGTCCAGAGTGAAATAATTAAAATTTTTACATATTAATCTTACAACCTTAACGAAATATCCATTAATCTCTTGAATCTAATTATTATCTTAAAAATCTCTATAATTTTCATCGTGATACAAACAAATTTCTACAGTTATTTTTGTTCGACGAAAATGAACTGAACATGGATAAGTTGACCCAAAAAGTTAAGACAAGACTAAATTAGAGAGAGAGAGAGTGAGTCTCCCCCTCCTGTAGTGACAGAAAGAGAGAGAGGGAGAGAGAGAGAGTAAGGGGACGAGGTGAGAGGGGGAGAGAGAAAGAGAGAGAGTGCTGGGAGGGGACAGGGAGAGAGTAGGTTCGACGTCCCCTCTCCTTCGACGGTGACAGAAAGAAAGGGAGAGGGAGAGAGAGAGAGAGGGAGGAGAGGGGAGGGGAAGGAAAGGGGAGAGAGTAGGTCCGACTTCCCCCCCTCCTCCGATGGTGATAGAAAGTGTAACACCTAGGATTTTTGAATCATGAATATGTGAGTTTTGGAGTACTTTTGTGGGTCCCAAATCACGTTTCGTGATTAAATTGAAATTTTAGCTGTCGAGCCTTTAGATCCCAATGTAGGGTGAATCGTTGTGATTTCACGCTCCGGGACATTGCAGGCGTGTTGTGCGTTTTTCGAAGATCACGGAGATGATTTTTTCATATTTTTTATTTTTTTCAGATTTTTAAAACCACATATGATTTCTTATATAAACCCCTAACCACCCCCTCTCACCCTCATTCTCACCCTCTCTCCTCTCGTTTCTCTCCCTCTCTTCTTCGGACGGCCGACTAAGTTGGAGGCAAGTGAGGCGGAGGTGACGTAGGGGTGGCGAGTGGTCGGTGATGGAGCGAGGAACGAGGTGGGGGCGCGGCGGAGCTCGTTCGTGAGTTCGTGAATCCTGCATGGGTCCGAGACGCGTTTTCACGTGGAATCGGCGTCCTTGACGCTGAAAATCGTCCGTGGAGGTAGGGGGATTGATCCTTGACCCTTCCTTTCCATTTTCCCACATTTTGTAGGCCGAGGTGAGGCCGAGAGTGGGTTTTATTCACACCGGGGTTAAAATGCTTGATTTTGGGGTGAGCGACAGATTTGCCATTTTAATCGTGTTTTTGTGGTTTGAATGGCGCCTCTCAGCGGTCGAGAGGGTGGGGAATGGTTTCCCCTTGTTTTGCCCATCATCTGAGGTGATTGGGGCGTGGGTTGGAGCCCCTCGGATGGGGTTCAGTCTGTGCGTCGCTGGAGTCAGTCGACCGGCCCAGTGGGTTCGATCGACCGGTTGTCGTTCACCGCGGGATGGGCGAACTACTTGGTTCAGTCGACCGAACCAGCTTGGTCCAGTCCACTGACTAGGGTTGGACTCCGCCCGACTGCGGGCCGGTCGACCGACCCATGTTGGTCGATCGACCCCTATAGGTATGTCGACCGAAATGCAGCCCCCTTGCCCGTTTTGGCCTCCGATTGACTCAGTTGAGACCCTTTGGTCGACCTTTGGTCCCGTGGATGTCCCGGACACCCCGTGGGGATCAGATTTATGTTTTTAGGTGTCCAGAGGAATCATGATATCTCGATTAGCGTGTCCATGTGATTTTGAGGGTCCTAGTTACCCCGCATGTTCCAGGCTTTCTTGTTGTGCTAGATCGAGTCACTGTGTATCGGTGTAGGTGTGGAGGGCTGTCCCTGCTCGATGTTGGCTTCTTCGGAAAGCGGTTTTCCGTGTGGGCCATGTGTATGGCTAGTTACCGAGAGTCCAGTGACCTAGCCAGGGGCTGGGAGCTTCTTAGTCTCCCTTAGAGAGGGAATGGACCCGATGGTTGTGAGCCGCCTTGAGAGTCCTTTTGACCGTGGTTTCTGACTCTTGGATTAGGGTGGTTTGACGGCATGACGCCGTATGGTACAACGTCCTTGGGATGAGTCACGTGACTCTACGGCCGTTGGATTAACGAGTCTAGCTAGTCTTCCAGAATCTGGTGGCACCGAGCCAACCTGTGTTCTGTGATACTTATGACGGGTGCATGCATATCCCGTTAGTACTTCGATGTTTCTTCTTCTGAGAGTTTCTACTTCGAGTGGCCCCCCACTAGATGGTGCTTGCCTGGGAACGCATTCGCTTACCCACTTGGGAGAGGTGGAGAGCAGACCCGGTTGAGACAGTCTTTAAGTTGGTTACCATAGGGCTCCTTGCCCTTGTAGTCTGAGTCCGACTAGGGGGAAAATCGGCTAGAGTACCCGACTTAGAGTAAATAGTCTGTGTGTGCACACGTAGTTGGGGGAGTTGGCCACGCACTGACGAGTGCGACCTCGGCTAGTCCTTGCTCTGTGGTTACTTGTGTGCTGTATCTCAGTTTCCTCCTAGGGTGAGATAGGGAGACACCTGAGGTTGCTGTATATGTCGTCGGTGCACGCTTCCGGCCTTACTTCTAGTGGACAGTTCTCCTGTCACGTGAGATGAGTTTCTTCGTGGTTCTTCGGGTGACTTCTGTGTGTTTTCTTGACTTTCAGGTCGAGGGTTCCTGACAGGGTTGTCGTGGTTTCACCCATAGGCAGAGTCTTGTTCATGACAGTGAGATCATGACCTTACCCCCAGATCGGGTGCTCTGGGCTGTGGCCTTCGTCGACAAGGATGGGCCTGCACGACAGAGGTGTTGTGGTTCGTTTCCTAGTAGCGTAGCCATGGTGTAATGCCCCAGGTTTTTTTTTCGGATCTTTTAGTGGGTCTTGGAGTGTATTTTGTGCTTTACACGTATTTTTTCCTGATGTGCCTTCGAAACTTTGTGCAGGGCAAACCGTGCAGTTCTTCGACTCCGGGACAGTACAACTGCGTTGTGTTCCTTCCGAGGATCGCGGAGGTAATTTTTCATAATTTTCTAAATTTCTACAATTTTTGGATTTTTCTATATATATTAACCCTTTTCTCTCTCCCCCTCTCATTCTCTCTTTCTCACTCTCTCTCATCTCTTTCTCTCCCCCTCTCCCTGGGCGGCCGACGGTGGCGGAGGAGGGCGAGGCGGCGATGGCGGGAGGCGAGGAACGGGGAACGGGTCGAGGATCGAGGGCCGGTGGCGCGTGGAAGCTAGGCCGCGGGTTCGTGAAGCGACGAGGGTTTCACGGCGTTTTCTTCGTGGATCGGAGAGCTCGGGGCACGAAATCTTCGGTGGAGGTAGGGAGATGGACCCCCAGCTCGTGCTCTTCCGTTCCCGTGAGTTTCGTAGGCCGTGGTGAGCCGAGCGGGCTAATCGGGACGATTTGGAGAAAATCCATATTTTGGGGGAGTGAGCCAGATCTCTCGTTTTACAGCGTTTTTGACCGATCCAGGGGTTTAGATGCATGTCTAGGGGCTTGGGGATGGATTCCCCTTTGTTTCCCCATCACCCGGGGGTGATCGGGGCGTGGATCGGATTTTTGGGTTGTTTCCCGCCGTTTCGCGCTCGGACGGGTGTGACGGTCCTTCCAGTGACCGTCACAGCCTGTGACGCCCCAGGGTGGGTGCGTCACATGGCTCGTTTAGCCTTTGGGTGGTCTATGTGTGTGACGGTCCCACGATAGACCGCCACGGTGCTGTGACGTGCCTAGGTTGGACCGTCAGGGACGATCTGACTATTGGCTTTCGTTGGTTGGTTTTGACCATTCGGGGTCAAGGCCTGTGACGCACCAAGGCTAGCGCGTCACAGCCTTGTAACGCCCCTTTGTGGGTGCGTCAGAGCAGACGCGTTCCCACCTTGTAACGCACCAGAGTTGGTCCGTTACAGCCTGTGATGCACCGAGCGGGACGTGTCACAGTTGGTTTCATCTTGTCTTGTGACGCATCAGGACTGGCGCGTTACAGACTATAACGCACCAGGGCTGACGCGTCAGAGACTGTGACGCACCAGGGTAGGCGCGTCATACCCAACTTTGCACCGAGCGTCTAACGGCCCTTTGTTGGTGCGTCAGAATGGTTGTGACGGCCGAGGCTTGGACTGTTACAGACTGTGACGGCCCAAGGTTAGACCGTCAGGCTTTGTGTGGTGCCGAGATGAGTTTTCGTGTTCTCCGCGATCGTTTCACGTTGTGTCGGTCCCTAGTCGACCCGATTGTGACCCAGTGGTCGACTTGCGATCTTGTGAGTGCCCCAGATACCCGTGGGATTCTGTGTCCTTGTTTTGAGGGTGTCGGGAGGACCGTGCTACTTCGTTTAGCGTGCCCAGGGGTTTGAGAGTTCTGGTGACTTCTCGTGTGTCGGGCTTTCGTGTTACGCTAGACCGAGTCACCATGTATCGGTGTGCGTGCGGTGGGGTCTCCCCCGCATGCCATGAGTTTTCCTGGAAGATGATTCCCGAGTGGGCCATGTGTTTGGCCTTGGACTGTGAGTCCAGTTATCAGTGTGGCAGCTTGTGCGTTGTCCCGGGAATCGTGCTTCTGTACTTTCCGCGTGGGCCAGGTGTGAGGCCTTGGACCGCGAGTCCAGTTGCCCAGCCTGGGACTGGAGGGTTCCCGCTTGTCCCTGAGAAAGGGATTCGGTTTGGCGGCCTGTGAGCTGCCTTAGGAACCATGTTTTGGCATTTCTGCGTGGCCGAGCGTGCGGCCCGTGGATTGTGAGTCCCGTTTCTTCTCCGACTGTGGTCACCGTGCGACGGTGCCGGTATGTGGGATGGTCCCCGTACCTCGTCGGGTTCGGACGTTATTTTTCTTGACTCGAGACTCTACTCCGTAGTGACCCTCCACTAGTCGTAGCCTGCCTGCACGCGAGTGGACCCACCAGGGAGTGGTGGAGAGGCTACCCTGAGGATAGTTTTTAGACTGGTTTCCGTCGGGCCCCTCGTCGGTAGCCAGAGTCCGGCTCCAGGGGAAAACCAGTCAAAGGGCCAGACCAGGGACGGACGGTCTGTGTGTGCACACGTGATTGGAGGCGGTTGGACCCACGTCGACGGGCGTGACCCTAGCTAGTCACTTGTTTGTGGTTACTTGTACGGTGTCTCAGTTCCCGCTGGGCTGGAGGGAGACACCTGAGGTGCAGACTAAGACGTCAGTGGACACATTCGGCCTTTCTTCTAGTGAGAGGTACTCCTGTCGAGTCGGGAGTGACAGACTGTCAGTTTCCGTGACTTTGACATTCGGGTTTTCGGTCGTGTCGACCGTTGAGTTTTCGGTTGTTTCGCCGTGGCACGTGTGTTGGTTTTCGCGCTGAGAGACTAGTGCTAGTGGCTTTACTGAGATTGCGTCTTGTCGCGCGGTACCCGTGACCAAGTGTCAGGGTTGCACTTTGGACAGCGTGTCCAAGTTGGCAGTGTTCTGGGAGACAGGCCTCTACGGCGTGGTTGCCGTGGGTTTTTACTTCGGTAAGCGGTACTAGTGTAGTTCGGTAGCCCCCGACCGTGAGTTCGGGGTGTGTTTCCGGTACAGTAGGAGTAGTTGTAGTGCCGGGTTTCGACCGGCCACAGGGTTTACTGTTCCTACTGTTGCGGTTGCTCTTGTAGCCTTCCTTTCCGCTACCGCCGTTGTTTTCGGTTGGGGTTCCGCGGGATCCCTGCTGAGTCTCTATTTTGGAGACTCATTCCCTGCTTTTCAGGTGTGGCGGTTCTTCTTCCTCGAGGTTCGAGGGCGCGGTGCGGAGATTCTTAGTTACCGGCTCGCCGAGCTGAGTGTTCACTCGGCATGTGGTACGTTTTACTGCTTTAGACTGTACTTTTTGTTGGGCTGGACTCTGTTGCAGCAGTTGTTGTTTATTTATTTTTGTTAATTGTTGTATTATCCTGCTTTATGTCCTATTTCTTTGTGCCTCCACACTCTTTTTAGCCCTTCCGAGCTCTCCCGGCTCGTGGGCCGCGGTTCGAGTCTCGAGTTATCGGGTCTCTCCCGGTAATCGGATTCTCAGGTCGTTACACATGGTTTCTCCGTTGGTTTGCATGGCGGTTCCGACTGTGAGGTCGGGGTTTATTTTTCGTTACTCGCAGAAGTAGTTTAGAGAGCTATGTTTCCGCCGCCGTCTACTGCTATTGTTGTTACGTTATTGCTATTCTTGCTACTGTTTACTGCCGTTGTTTTGTGGTGGGGATCTGCGGGACCCCTACTTAGCCAATGAGATGAGCACCCCTTCCTTTTCAGGTGTTGCGGTTCCTCCTCGAGGTTCGGAGGTGCAGCGTAGAAGTTCGTAATTGTCAGCTTGCCAGAGCCGGGAGCGTACCCGGCATTAGAGTACATTTCTTTTTTCTGTGGACTGTACTTTATGGATTGGACTATATAGTTAATTGTTAATTGAAAATGTAATTTATTTTATGTTATTTAAATAGTTAATTCTGTAGTCTTTTCCTACATTATTTTAACTTTCAATATACCTCCACACACCGATTAACCCTTCCGAGCCTTTCGACTCGTGGGTGGCGGGCGAGGATTCGAATGGTATCGGATAATTCTCGATATTCGGATCTTGGGTCATTACAGTAAGAGAGGGAGAGGGAGGGGGAGAGAGAGAGGAGGGGAGGGGACATGGAGATAGTAGGTACGATGTCCCCCCTCCTCTGACGGTGATAGAACGAGAGATAGAGAAGACAAAGAGAGAGAAAGGGAGAGAGAGAGAGAGAGCGAAAGTCGCTCCATGTGGGGAGAGAGAGAGAGAGAGGACATAAGAGAAGGATAAATGAAAGTTACTCCGTGTGGGAGTGACTTCAGATGAAAGTTGTTCTCACACGGAGGGAATTATATTTTAAAACTAAAAAAATAAAAAAATTGAACCCTCTACACCCCTCCCCCTCCGCCCTCTGTAGCGACTTTGTTCCCCCTTCAATCCCTTTCCCCCCTCCGGTCTCCCTCCCCCTCGAGTCCCCCTCCGGTCAGTTGGACCCCTCCCATCCCCCTCCACCTCCGGCGAGCAATCCCCTGCCCCTCTCGTCTCCCTCTGCCTCCCCCTCCAACGGTCCCATCTTGTCCCCGTCCCCCCTCTGGTCCTCCTCCCCCTCCGATGGACCCCCTTCGGCGAGCAAACTTCCGGTGCCACCAACCCCCAGAACCAGTGGACCCCCCCTTCCCCTCACATTCTTGGTGCCCCCACCCCCCGAGAGAGAGAGAGAGAGAGAGCCCACATTGAACATGGGTTTTTGGTCTTTTCCCTGTTTTGTTAACCCGTTGATAGAATATTTCACATAATATTATTATTTTGGATGATAACAAATTATAGAGATTTATTTATAAAATAATGAAGATTGTAGGAATTTTTAAAATAATAATCAGATTTGAGAGGCTAATCAAAATTTCACTAAGTTAGAAGAGACTAATATGGAAAAAAGTCTAAAATTATTTATGTATAAGAGTCTCCCCGAGGGAGGAGATGACATACTTTTTGAAGAGCGGGGCCAGATTGGCCCAGATGAAGAGTAGGGTGATGGCAGAGATCCCAACCCACGAAGCCACCTGTAGAACATTGTAGCCCAAGACCTGGATCACTCTCCAGGTCGCCGTGGACGCCGCCAGTGTCGACAAGCATAGCCCTATAGGCCTATCAACGAAGCGGATACAAAGCGAATACATGACAATCCGTGTCCGCTCCGTTTTCAAATTCAGATTGTCCAATTTTGATCCGCTGTCCAATAGATTATTATATTATTTATCTATATACAATTCGATTCAAATAAAAATTTTAAATTATTTAAATTATCCGCTCCGATTTTAAAATACTCCACAAGTTTAACATATCTTATATGAGATTGTTCTCAACTTTATTAAGATAGATGACCGTGAATGAAAAGATAATATTAAATAAAAATATATTTTATATCAAATTTTATATTTTATAATATATTATTAAAAATATTCATAAACTATATGATATATGATATTACAGACGGATATTTTACAAAGCGAATAATATGATATCCGTATTTGTTCCGACTCAAATTCAGATATTATTTTTATTAAAAGAATATGAATTCAAATATTATTCGTCGATACGACTCAGATTTTAAACGAATTCTAATAATATTTGGATACGATGACAAGCCTACTCGGCCCCTCTCAACCGTCCTCCACAGGATCACGTCCCTCGCTACATCCCCCTGCTCCCTCGAGTGCATGCACTGCAACAAAAGGAACAACGATAATAAGCACTCCACATCCCCCTCCCAAGCCCCTTAGATGGGATCCTTGTTAACCTGTTCGAGATGGTAATTAATGGAGAATGGTGGGCAGCAGCTGCGCCGCCTCCGCCGGCGTCAGCTTCAGCTTCTACGGGGGCGGTGCCATCAGCGGTAGACACGGATACATGGCTGGAAGAGGAGACAATCGAGAAAACTCTCTCTGTGTTTTATTTCTGGAAGATCATCTGCAACATATATGCCGCCGAGATGTAATCGGCCGTGAGAAGGGGGAAGAAGCATCGCTAGCTAGCTCGGTGAAATGTGGAGGTAGAGAAGATTGACGAGTTGACATGTTTGAGATGAAGGGCACACAGAGACACCTTCGTGGATAGCAGAGAAATAGAGGGCTGCCCTTGGAATGCTGGGACAAATGCAATTCATAAGAAGACGCGGAAGAGAATAAAACCGCGAGAGGGTGACAAGGGAGAAGGTAAGCGCCCATGGAAGATGATTTGGAGGGCGCATCCGGATCGTTCGCCTCTCATTTGTTATAATGTTATTTATTAAGCAAATAACTCAATTTAATTGGTCACTCTCTTTTCCTTCCTCTTTCCATGTATCTTAGTTTCTCTCATTTGTAAGTTCCTCCTCCCTCCCTTGTGAGATATTGTGTTGATAACCCTTGACTAGAAAATAAAAAAGTATAATAACCAAAAATATATAAGGACATATCTTGTGAGTGGAAACGAAAGCAAAAAAGGACGCAACATGCTCGAGCGGAGTCGAAGGTAGACTACGGGAGTCTATCCTAGGGGTCTACCCTCCAGATCCACAGGTCGATAGTGATGAGAATCTCTAGAGCTATTGCCGAGTCAATCACAAAAAGAGAGACAGAGAGAGGGGAATGCCGCAGTCGTCACTTGTGTTGCACTCTCTACATGATCTCTCTCTCTCATACACACTAGGGAGCCCAAATCCCTTAACACACACCTCTCTCTTAATCCTAAAATCATTCCCTCTTATCACTCATGGCAGCCTCTCCGAAAGTCTCTCTTCTTAGTGTAGACACGCCATTTCTGACGTTACGATGAGTAAATCTCATGTTATACCGTAATGCCCTGAAGTGGCTTACATGTTATTTTATTTGAGTGATTTCCGTAATTGTGGTTAAATTGCATTATTTTGTGAAAGGGAGAAAATTAAAATATGTGTACATATAAAATAAATAAAAAAATAGAAAAATAAAATTCCAAAAAAATGTGTGTAATTGTGTTGACGTAAAAATAATATAATTGATTTTCTTTAATAAATTTATGTTCATAAAATATAAATACATATATAAGTGATTAGTATATACATAATATATTTATTAAAAAGCAAAAAATATAATAACCATAAATAATATATATATAAAAAAGAAGCAAAAATAAAAGAAACAAAACAAATAAAAACAAACAAGCATAAAAAATAAAATAAAAGATACTTAGAAATAATATTCCCTACCCCATCGTATTCTCTCCCCATCTCTTTTTTTATTTCTATTTTCTTCCCTCTCTCTCACGTAACCCCCTCACGTCTCTTTCTTTCCCTCTCACGTCACTGCTCACTTCCCTCTCCCTCACGACACATACACACTCCTCCCCTTTTGCACTCCTCCTCACTCTTCCTCACGACCATATGCACCGATCCCCCTCTCTCTTGCATGAGCCCCGGTTGAACTCCCCACACACTCCCCTCTGTTAGCCGCCCACAAGTCCCCCGGCGTTGCCACCTTCCTCACATCTCCGGCCATCCACTTCTTTGCATGGCCACACCTCCACCGTCCCCCACTTCTCCCTGCCATCTCCCTCTCTCTGCATGAACACCTAGCCGCAACCATCCCCTCAATCTCTCTGCATGAACACCTAGCCGCAACCACCCACCTGCATGCCCACGCAACCACCTCCATCTTCCTCCTCGTGACCCCTGCCGGTCTCCCCTCTCGTTCACGGTAGCCCCCACGAGCCCACGCCACCGCCGCTCTCCCCGTCGAGCCCGCTGCACACCCACGCCGCCGACACCGTCTCCATCATCGCCGTTCGAGGATCCCGACGCGCACGCCTCCGACTGCCGCGACCACCCACCTCCACTGCGCCATCGCCCACGTCACCCACGTCCGCCGCTACTGCCGTCGTCGCCCTCCACTTCACCGGCCTCGCACCCGCGTTCCCGCCGCCGTCACCGCCACCTCCGGCCACCGTTCCACCCAGCTCACCGTCGCGAAGCTGCCACCTCGTCTGCACCGCCTCCACCACTCGCCACCGCGGCGACCCCGTCTGTAGCGCCCACCGCGCTTCGACCCCGACGACACCCCGGCTGCGCACCGCTATCACTCGACGCCGCTCTCGTCCCCGGCCGACGCTCCGCGGCCACCTCGCCAGCGCCTCCAGCCGCCTGCGCCCTGCACCGCGCCACTGCTAGCGCCCCCGTCGACCTCGCCGTGCTACCCCGACCATCTCCCCCGCAGGCTCTCCCTCTCGTCCTCCCGTCTCTCTCTTGTTCTCTCTCTGCTCACTCCCCCCTCCGCCGCTCTCTCTCTCTCTTTCCCTTTCTCTCGTCCCCCCTGTCTCTCCCTCCCTCTCTTCTCCCCGCCGCGACCGCCGCGGCGGTCGTCTTCTTCCTTCCTCCCCCCTCCACGGTCGTCCTCCCGTCTCTCTCTCGTTCTCTCTCTGCTCACTCCCCCCTCCGCCACTGCTCTCTCTCTCTTTCCCTCTCCCTCTCTCTGTCTCTCGTTCCCTCATCTCGCCGTCCCTCTCTCCCTCTCCCTCTCTCTCCCGTTTCCTCTCTCCCTCCCGATCTCCCTCTCTGCTTCTCTTTCTCTCTCCCTCTCTCTCTTCCCGCCGCACTCTCTCCCTCTCTCTCTCTCGATCTCTCCCTCTCTCCCATTTTTTTATTTTTTTAATCCTCTCTCTTACCCTCTCTCCCCCTCTCGATCTTTCTCTCTCTTTTTTTTTCATTCTTTAATCCTCTCCCCCACTGTCTCTCTCCCTCTCTCTCCTCCTCATCTCACGGTCTCTCTCTCTCTGCTCTCTCTCTCTCTCTCTCTCATTTTTTTCATTTTTTTAATCCTCCCTCACACCCCCTCTCTCTTATCCTCTCTCTCTCTCTTCCCATCTGATCTCTCTCTCTCTCTTTTTTATTTTTTATTCTCTCTTCTCTGCTCTCTCTCTCACCCTCTCTTGCCCTCTCTCTTTCTTTATTTCTCCTATATATATATATATATATATATATATATATATATATTATACATATACATAACACATATATCTATAGATATCATCTATATATATATTATACATATATATAATACATATATATATATCTTCTCCTTTCTTCTAAAAACAAAGTCTTAAAAATAAATAAAAAAAAGAGTTTTCTCTCTCCCTTTCTCGCCTTCTTCCTCAAATTTTTGTTCTTTTATTTCGACCAGTTTACATATATGTTTATAAATGTTTGTATTTACGTATATGTTAAATATTTTTAATATGTCTAAGTATATGTTTATGTAAATATATTTATCATCCATATGTATATGCTTGTGTGTTTGTGTGTTTTGATGTCCGGCTTAACTAGTTTCTGAAGTCCGCTCTGAAGTCCTTCGATCATGCTGTGCTCGTGATATTGAAGCCCTTTTCAAAGCTCGTTGCCGGCCTCCCTCGATAAACTTTTCTCCCCTCTCTTATTTTTATTTAGTCAATCAATCATGTTTCCATGCATCATTTAACATATGTGCCATGCCTTTCTCTCCGAGAGGGCATAGCTGGTGAGTGTCTTTGTGTTTGTGCATTTCATCATGTCATTCTCTCACCATTTTAGTTCTAAAGGGGTTTTAAACACACCAACCAGGTACGTGTTCGTTTATGTTATTTGCCGTTTTATTATCTAAGGATTGGTACTACACCCCCGTCATTCTCATTTAGTTGTTTTCTTCTCTGTTTGTTTCTTGTGTAGGGGTAACCAGTTAAAAAGCCCTCTCCTTCGGCCTGTCGAAAGAAGAGGAAGTTGGAGCCCGCATAATCCCGTGTCAAAGGCGAAAGCGATCAATCTGTTCGGGACCCTCGGTCCCTGGCGATCACAAAATTCCTAACGCGCGCTTCTTTAACTTTCTTTATTGTTAATAACACCCGCGGAGAGTTACTTCCCGCAGCGGTCACCTTCTTCTGTCTTTGGCCTCACCCGCGCGGAGGATTATTCCCCGCGGTGGTTTCTGTTGTTTACTTTCTGTATATCTAACTCCTAATTGGTGCGGTGGGTCACCTCCCGCGACCGTTTCCATTTCAGCATTTTATTTTCTGCACTTTACTTTCTAATTCCTAACTATTTAATTTCAGCATTCCCCTATCATCGCTTTAAAACCCCGTGGAGATCAACATCTCGCGGCGGTTTATTTGATCCCTTTTCCTTTCCTGTCACATATACTTATCTTATAGTAAAAACCCCTCAGAGGCCACAGTCTCGTGGTGGTTTATATATATATATATATATATTATTTATTTATATTATTTATGTCACATTAAGACCCCTCAGAGGCCACAGCCTCGTGGTGGTTTATACTTATATATATATATATATATATATATTTATTATTTATATTATTTATGTCGCATTAAAAACCCCGCAGAGGCCACAGTCTCGTGGTGGTTTATATATATATATATATATACTTATACTTATTATTTATGTCACAATAAAAACCCCGTAGAGGCCAATGTCTCGTGGTGGTTTATATATATACTTATATATATTATTTATATCGCATTAAAAATCCCGTAAGGCCAATGTCTCGCGGTGATTTCTAGATGTACATATATTAATTGCTGCTCATATTGCAATATTGTTGTTAAAACCCCGCAAAGACCAATGTCCTGCGGTGGTGTGCTCTTATTCGTATTGTTTTTGTAACTGTTCGGGGAGTGAAATATCGTTGCAATTTCTGAGTCTACGTGTCTTCCCGTCTGTCAACTCCTATTACGTAGAGTCCCAGGGCTCGAATTCGGTATCTGAAAAGCTGGCCTCGGAACGGTGGGTTACGCCTACCGGGAAGGGGTTCAATTTGCGTGAGAGGGTCTTCGGACCCCTATCTCCGCCATGTACCGGAGTTCGGTCAGTCTAAATTCTTTCTGTCTCCATTAGAGTGTCATCTGTAGATGTACTTGTCCACCGTTCTTTCATATCCCCTATAACGCGCGTTTCATTGTTTATCTTCATTTCTTTCACCCTTTATCACTCAGAGAGGGAGAAACCCCATCTCTCTCTCTCAGTCCACCACGTGACGCGTTCACATCTCTGGCGATCACGGTGGGACCTGCTTTTTGCTTTTCTGGTTACCCACAAGCTTTCGGCACCCACGTGTGCCCCTCCTTTTGACACCCACGTGTGTCCCTCTTTTCGGCACCCACGTGTGCCCTTCCTTATTGCGCCCCCGTGCGCTCACTCCCCTCGTGCACCTCGTGCACTCCCCCGGTCCTTTGTGGTTACTTGAGAGGATAACGTTGTCTCGTGCACCACGTGCATTTCCCCTACCATTCGGCACTCACGTGTGCCCTCCCTACCATTCGGCACCCACGTGTGCCCTCCCTACCATTCGGCACCCACGTGTGCCCCTACCATTCGGCACCCACGTGTGCCCTCCCTACCATTCGGCACCCACGTGTGCCCTCCCTACCATTCGGCACCCACGTGTGCCCCTACCATTCGGCACCCACGTGTGCCCCTTCTCCTTCATTCGGCACCCTCGTGTGCCCCGCCTCCTTGTTCCCCTCTATTTGGCATCCTCGTGCCCCGCCTCTTTATTGCGCCCACGTGCGCTACGTCATTCCCCTCGTGCACTACGTGCACCCTTAGAGCCCTTTTCTCTATTTTTTTTTTCAAGTGATCTACGTGTCTCGGAAAGAGGAACGGTTGTATCTTACTCCATCTGTTTATTACTTTTATATCTCTGTTATATCATTGTGATTATCTCTGTTCTATTTGTGTGTTTATCTCTGGAATTTGTGTGTTATACATCTTTTATTCAGCACTGCATTTCATGCATTTACCCCTTTTCTTTTCTTTCTTTTACTTATTTAAGGATTAACCCCTCTCGGTGAAGGAAGGACTCTCCGTCGGGAATTCCTCTCGACGGACTAGGATCTCCTCCATTGAGACCTCCGTAAGTCCCCGACAGCGAAGGATTCCCTCTTCGTTCACTGGGCTGGTTGTACCACTGAAGTACCCCGGAGTTAGTTACCTATTCGTGGTGAGGCGAGTGCCCCTAGCTGACACGGCGGTAAAACAAAGTGCAATTAGGGTCCCTCCTACTAAGTGTGAATTTTATATTTATTAAAATCAAAAAAAAGAGGAAAAGAAAAATCAAAAAAAATTAAGTAAATCAAAACACAAAAAAAGGGTTAAAACAAAAACAAAAAAATGGCGTAAGATCATCCACTTGTCTGTTAATCTCTGATACTTGTTTGCTAGTGTATGCATTTACGTTCTGGTAAAATTACAGGAATGGCTCACGACTCTTCCGAAGAGAATCAATTAGGTCGTGGTCAGTCAGCTGACCCACGGGTCCACGCAATGGACTCAGGCCCCTCCCGCGACACCTCACAAGAGGTCCCCGTTGTTCCACGGGAGGTAGCTCCACCCCAGGATATCTTTTCCCTTTTGGGTGTCCTCGCTAGTACACAGCTCAGCCCTGAGCAACTTCTGGCCTTTCAGGCCATTTTAAAGGGGAAGTCTGTTTCTCCCCCTCCTCAGGAGTCAACTCCGGCTCCCACGTCCTACCAACAGCCGCTCCAGGCTACTACATCTCCATCACATGTATATGTCGCTCCTTCTTCTTCATTTCAAGGACAGGCGAGCCAACAGCCCGCCTCTCACCAATTCCCCCCTCTACAGTCTCAAACCCCTGCCATCCCTCATACGGTACCCCAAGCGGGTCCGTCCACTGGTGGGCCACCATACCCATCTGGCTCAGGGTTCCCTTCTCAGGTCCCTGTAAGGCCTTCTCAGCCTCAATGGCAGGCCCCACTTTCACCTGCCGAGGAGCTCACTCAGTCCCTCCTCAACAAATACACTGAAATGAACGAGGAGCTCCGAAATTTCAAGAAAGAGGCACATGGGAAGTCTGTCCCTGACATTTCCCTGCCAAATCTCCCCATATTTCATCTTCCTCCCTCCGAAATGCCTACATACTGTAGGTATAACGGCACGGGAAATCCTTATATTCACATTAAGGATTTTATGTATGAATCTTCCTCATGGCAGAACGATCCAAAATCCCTGGCTTACCTTTTTCGGAAATCATTGGATGGTCCCGCCCTAGAATGGTTCTATTCACTAGAGCCGAGTGAGACTGGAGATTTTGAAATTGTCAAAGCCAAATTCATACAGAAGTACCGGGATAGGGTCGGTCCCTCCCTTTCTATCACCGACCTAGTTGCTGAGAAGATTGTTGACACCCGTTTTATACCCATAAGTCGGGTCATCTCTTTATTTCATTCAATATGATGCTCCGAGTTGTTCGCTTTTCATCGAGTCTCCTGATCAGTTGAAGCCTGTTTCTTGGGTCTTTTCCTGGATGAAGAATTGGCTCCCGGTGGCATTTTCGTTGGATGAAGCTTAGCAAAGCCCTTCTCTTCTTCTTTGAAATCTCCAATGTTATTAACGGTCCCAGTCAGGTGCGTCGCTTCCCTCTGACGGATATGTCCTGGACCGTTACTCTTTGAAGAGCCCTAAGGCTTAAGGCCACGTGTTCAGTGCTTATCCTGTTGATTTCACGTTGATAATAACGGTCTGTCGTACAGCCGTTATTTCCTTATGACGCCCTAGGCCTTGGCCGTCACTTCCTTGAAGAGTCCACCTTATTAGATCTTCCTTCCGTTGATCTTATCCTTTGGGATAAGGTTGAGAGTAACGGATGTTCCTTGATGCGTTACTTTCAAGTGGCGGTCTATCGTGCAGCCGTTACTTCTTTCCGGGAGTCCTGGTAGTTCAGGCCTTTTTCTCTGCTACTCAGTGTTTGAGATAAGAACTTGGATTGATCTTATCTCTTTCTAATCCGATCCTCAGGACTTCCCGTTTGTTTCTTTGGACTCTTGGTGATATTATCCTCAAGGATTTGCTAAGAGTTATCTCTTTATCCTGCTGAATTATCCTCTACTCGACCTACGAGTTTTGAGGGTCTATAAATAGAACCCTTGAATTCATGGCCAAGAAAGGAGGAGATTTAAATTCACGACGAAGTGCTGCCGAACTCAGGAGCCATCTTCATCCAGGAGGAGCTGTTTTCACGTCCATCTATCTCACAGTCAAGGGAGTACTTTTGTTTTGGTCTTTCAAGTTCATCTTTGCATGCTTGAGTTCTTCCTTGGTTTTTTCTCCAAACAAAGCATTGTCCCTCCTCCTCCTCCATGTTTTTCACTGTTCTCTAAGCATACAAACATCCCCCAACTTTTAAAAACGCCCAGAGGGGTTAAAAAAAAAACCAAAACTCCCCGGTAATTCCCTCTCCTTTTGATGTTCTTAAATTCTTTAAGAATTGATGCTATGCGTGCGAAGAGGGCTGATTGAGGTTGTCTTGTCTTGTCTTTTTACTTCTTTGGCAGGTTTACAGGTTCATTAGCACGAGGCCCAAGTCTTCTGGCCGGCTGGAAGAGTTGGAGTTAAAAGAATTCAAGCTTTACTACTGCAGATTATCTGACGGTCTGGTGCAGGCGCGTCACTCTCTTCTGGCGGTCTAGGGTACGACCGTTACTTCAAAGCAACGCACAGGGTTCTGGCCGTTACTTCCACGCTGATCTGCAGGCTTTCCTTGGTTTTCTCTCCCGTGGGCGGGTGTTTCATCCTCCTATTTCCAAGGTATATTCGAGTCTTTGACTTGGGTTTACTTTGGTGGCGATCACATCTTTCCTTAGTACTGGGCAATAGCTATTTTCTTCATCACATCTTTATTTCCTTGCTTGTTCCACCCCTAGTGGTGTGTTTTTATTTACTCCTTGCTCCACGCCCCGGCGTGTGTTTTTCCTTTTCCTTAGCGTAATTTGATTGAGATAGCATGCCCATGCTAGAGCTAGCTATGATTGCCTAGGTTCATGTTCACATGTTCATAGGTTTGAGCAGATCTTTGATTGCTTGTTTGTCATCTTGCCATATTACTTAGCAAGCCTCAAGAGTAAAGATGAAAAGATAGGCAAATAAATATCAACAGATAATTTTTTGGCGATCACGGTGGGACAGCTTGTGCCAATCGTGCTTTTGATTCTTGTTTAAACCTGCCATCATCTGCTTGTTCAGTCGTCTTTTGTTTCTTTCGTTTCATTGATCATCCTGGTTTTCTGAGTCCTCTGACGGTCCTGTGTCCACGCGTCACAGCCTTCTGACGCAGGGGCATTAGACCGCCGCTTTCGTCATGCTGTGTGAGCTTTACATACTTTTCGGTTACTTCTGTTAGTTTTTGGTTCCCTGGCTCATCTGACGGTCTCGTCTCCCTGCGTTATATATTATCCGACGGTCTGGCCTTCGACCGTTATTTCTCTCTGACGCAGGGGCCTTCGACCGTTACTCTCCTGGAAGGTACGCATCCGAGGTGCATTTATTTCCGCAGTTTGTGCTGTGATTTATTGCTTGGGGGACACTTGACCCTCCTCTTGCTCTGCTCATATCTGCCTATCATGGTGTGCACCATTGATTGCTAGATTGTTAGGCTAGACTTTGCATGCACTCCGGTGCACATAGGGTCATTCATCTTTCATACATTAGATTGTATTTTCCTACCTTGTTGTGAGGACCTTTCGTCTCCATATTCCTTGGGGCCGACTAGGAAATCACAGCAGGGACCTCCATAAGTCCCCGCGAGCCGTGGATTCCCACACGGACGTCGGGCTGGTTGTACCTTTCTCACCCCGTGTCTAGGGTTGCATAAGTGATTGAGTGGTTACACTTAGAGTCAAACCAAGTCCTATATCCATCTCCTACTGGGAACCTATTGTTGAGAGCACATATCAATCAATTCACTAAGGTTCCAAAGGAGAAATCATAAGAATATTGTCGCATCATTCTAAACAACTTGCTTGATTCTTGAGTGTCTTCATCTTTTATCACTTGCATCTTGTTAGAATCACTTAAGTTTGATTGCTCATTGTGTGTTTTGTGTTGTTTGTTTTTGCATTTTGTCAAGGTTGTCCGTTGCATGTGGAGTTGCTTTCGTCCGTTTGAATCATCTTCTCGAGTCACTCCCTCCTTCACATGTTATTCCAATCCCCTCTTCGAATCCACCATGGCATCCTTCAATCCTCCGCGCTCCCAAGAGGACTCTCTTCCTCAAGGGCTCCTTGAAAACCCCCCTAGGGTTGCTACCTTTCCTTCCGAAGAAGGGACTGCCCCTCTCCCGTCCTCCACATCTGTGGGAGGTAGTCAAGGTACCCCTCTCTTTCTACCCCTTCCGCGGGCTCCGTCCTTCACATGATGGCCCAATTGGACCCGACCCAACTTCAAGTCCTATACCAAGCTATGCAAGGGTCCAACGCTTCTCCCTCCGCCGCTGTTCAAGGTCAATCTAATCCTTCCATTATTGGGCCGTCCGTTCAGCCCACTCCGATTGACCTCACTCCGGTCCAACCTCAGACCATCACTTTCGCTGGCATGGAGATGGGCCAATCTTCCAATTCAGCCCATCAGTCTTTTGATAAAGGGAAATCGCCTATCCCTTCTTTTGTCCAGGTGGATCATCATAATTCTGGTTCTGTGGCTTCACAGCTTCTCATGAACCCTTCTGATTTCTTACACCCTCAGCAAGGGGTGGCCCAAACTCACTCCCATCCGGGTATATCTCAGGCTCAATATCCTTCTTACGGGCCCCCTATTTCCACTGTCTATCCTTCTACTCATGCCTATGGGCCTCCCCCGTCTGCCACCGTCATTCCATCCGCTCCTCAACAATCGGCGTCCTTCACTACCCCTGCTCCCTCCAAGAGCAGGACTTGCTTAACAAGTGGGCCGCCATGCAGCAACAACTTGACTTCCTCCAGAAAAGGGTTGGCCCACAATCCTTGGCCGATATTCCTATTCCGAGCTTCCAAAACATTCGGTTCCCTCCGCAATCAGAGCTCCCTAACTATCGCAAGTACGATGGGAACAGCAATCCCTTTATCCATGTGAGGGATTTTCTATATGAGTCGGCGCAGTTCCAGTATGACGATCGCCTCATGGCGTACTTGTTCCGCCGATCCTTAGATGGAGTTGCTCTGGAATGGTTTTATTCTCTGCCACTGGAAGAGGCCGAGAGTTTCAAGGTAGTTAAGGACAAATTCATTCAGCGATTTCAAGACCGGGTCGGACCAGAATATTCATTTACAGACCTAGTAGCAGAGAAAATGAAACCGGAAGAAGAGTTTGCCACCTATGCAGACAGGTGGAGGCAGATGGCCGCCAGAGTGCCTGGCCATATCCCAGAGGAAGAGAAGGTCAAGTTACTGATCTCCAATGCCACGCCAACTTTCCGCAACATCCTGGCAATGAATGACATAGCCAACATGCATCAACTCTACAGCCGGGCGCGCTTCATACAGACTCAATTCAAGGATTCCCCTATCCATTCTCTCTTCGAAAACCAAAAGCCCAAGTACCATAAGAAACCACAAGGGCCGGTTACTGAGGGGGTCCAGACAAATGAGCAAGTACAAGCCGTTGCTTTTCCATATCAGGCCGCACCTTTCCGCTACAATCAAAACCCCCGCAATCCACAAAACTCCACCCCGCACAACTTCCAGGCCACTCCACAAAACACTCCCCCCGCCTTCACCATTCCACAAAACGCCTTCACCACACCACAACAACCGCCACCACCATCACAATACCATAACGTCCCTCCACCCAGCGGCTACAGCAACAACAATGCAAACAGCAAGCACCCGGCTCCCAGGAGAGCCCAGTATCCTCCGTTGCCCGAGACACTCACAGATATTTTCTCGGCACTTATGTCAGTAAATGCAATCCAACTTCCTCCGGAACGGCCTGTTTGGAACCCGGCGGTTGATCAAACCAAATATTGCATGTTCCATAGGCAGCCAGGCCATACCATAGAAGGATGTTATCAGTTCCGAGATCTGGTGTATGACCTTCATGAAGGGCAGAGAATCGACTGGGCCGAAATGCATAGGGCCATTGTGGAGATTAAAGAGAAGAGGAGGCAGCCGCAGGGGCAGCAAGTGCAGCAGCATCAAGCACCGCAGCCGCAGCAGCCGCCACAGCAACAGCAACCACAGCAAGTGCAATACCTAGGCATCCATCAGAACCCGATGCCGAATCATCCACCCGCTCCTCAGCAGCAGCCGCCGGCACCAGCACAAGTTAACATGGTTCAACCACCGGCTCCCAATGCCGGGTGGTCTTTTGATGATGATGGCTCCGCACCGCAAGTAATGGCCTTCCACCACAACCTCCGCAAACCTTCCTTCATCCTCTCTATGCGACCAACACCTTCTCCGCTCATCCTACCATCCACACCCGCTCCAGCAAGCCCTCTACCGCTCTCCATCCCATCATACCCTCCAACACTTACTCCCCTCACCATCATCACACCATCCCCTAATCCTTCGCCCGTTCTCAAACACCCACTAGCCTTCCCTCCACCTGCATCGACATTCATCACCACCTTGCCTTCCACCAATCCCTCACCTATCATCCACTCACCCTCCATTAACCTCACCAACCCCACGCTCCACCAAATCACCTCCCCCGCACAGCCTATCCCACTCATCCACCCTGCGGCACCCATCATACTATCTTCAGATGCTGCGGCAAACTGTGCCTTAAGGAGCGGGAAGATGTTCCATCGGAATTACGTTACTACTCCTAATCCCCAGTCCTCTCACCCGGTGGCTGAGCAAGAGGAAGCTGAACCACTACCGGGTACTCAATATGACTTGTTACATCATCTGGATCGAGTACCCGCTAAGATATCCGTGCTGGAGTTGATCAAAAGGTCTACCCTTCATCAGGATGCACTGAGGGACTTCTTGCAGAAGGTAATGGTTAGCGAAGACATGGCAGTCGACAGTTTACCAACGGCATTGGCAACTATTTCCAAAGGGCCGACAATTACATTCTCAAAAACCGAGCTTGCACCTCCAGGGGCTCGGCAAAAGCTGCTCTGCATAACTATTACCCTGAACAAAGTCGACATTGAAGCAGCATTGGTTGACACCGGGGCCTCAATTAACGTTTGCCCACTTAGTACCCTCCGAGCGTGCAACATATCCGAAGAGTTACTACAGCCTACCCCCACTACTATAGCAGCATATGACAACTCAAGGCGAGCATGTCATGGGGTGATCACCATTCAGGCGGAGCTCGGTCCCCTCACTATGGCCGTGGAATTTTATGTTCTCGACATCGACCCTATGTTCAAGGCTATCTTGGGTCGTCCCTGGATTGACACGCTCGGCGCCGTACCCTCCACCGCACATCAGTGCGTCAAATTTCCCTTTCAAGGGAGGGTCGTCAAAGTTAAAAGCTTGGCCACGGTGCAGACAGTCAAGGCCCTCTCAGATCAAGTTCTTCCCACACTCTGGCCGAGCAGTCGACCCGTTCTGTCAGTGCTTGATCTGAACTTTCCTTGGGCTTACACATCTCCCAAGCCCATCACTACTCCAGTCAATGTCAAAGTGAAGCCGCAGATCCGAGATTCAAAGGGGTGGAATATTATATTGAAACTAGGCTATCAACCGGGGAGAGGCCTCGGGGCGCAACTGCAAGGAATGACTAAGCCCATACCTAAGGGAAAGAAAATGGGCAGAAGAGGCCTCGGTTATAAGGAAACAACATTATCTATGATGGGTGATTCTGGGCCACTTACTTGGGATTATCGTCAGCACTTTGTCAGAGGGCCTCTCCAGCCCGGCACATTAGCTCCAAGGCCGGTTCAGCCAAGAAGGGATATAGTTTGTCCGATTGCCAGTCCACCTTCCCTGCCAGGAAGGTCAGATGATGACATGCTCGACTACAATCAGGCCTTGCAAAGGATCTTTCATGAAGAAGAACGCCAGAAGCAGCAAGAGGTTCGGCTCGTACAGTGGAGGCCGAAGAAGCAGCCCACGGTTAAATTACAGGAAGGAGGGAGCTCTCCGGTTGTTTTCTCTTGGTCTCCCTCACGCTTCCAATCCATCTTGCAACAAAGGGAGTCCATACCCCGCCTTCCTCCTGTCATGATAAATCCATCCATCATTGATCCACCGGAGATTCGATTCATCCCTTGTGCTCGCGGGAAATGCCCGCGTATTGACCTGTCCACTCTACTCACTCCTCTCTCCCCCAATGCTCAGCTCCACGAGATGTGGTTGTCTTCTTCTGATCCTTTCTCCAATCGCATCTTTTCCGAGCTGTTCCCTATGCAGCTCCCACCTCCTCCAGCTTGCTTTGTAGTCTCTGCTGATCTCCAAAAAAAAAACGTCAAATTTAAAACGGAGATTTCAGTGGAAGATTACGCTGTCCTGTCTCCATCCTCCTCCCAGGGGCACGAGTCCCCTGCTCCTTCCCTTCCACTAAGCCTTCTCTCTCCTAGGTTAGGGTTAGGGTCTAGTAAGTCTAAGGAAGTAGAGTCAGTTAGGTCTAGAGAAGTAGGGTCTTGTTCTAGGTCATCCAACCCTTCCCATTCTGAGCCGCGCTCGCTTGCGCATCCTTCCCGATCTGTTCCTGATAGGTTCTTGCAAGATTTAGCTCAGCGATGTCATGCTCTTTTAAAGTGTCCGGAATTCGTTGCCACGGCAATTTTGATTGAAGATGAAGAGGAAATAGAAGGGGAATGGAGCGACGACGGATTAGGCGTCTATGAGGTTCTGGATGAGAAGGATCCAATAGATGAAGACAGCAACGTAGATGACACTGCCGATTTATATGCACAAGGATTAAAGAGATTCGACCAGCCGTCGACGGTAGTGGATGAACCTACAAAGGAAATCAACTTGGGAACAGAAGAAGACCCAAGGCCTATCATTATTTCAGCTGATCTCCCTTCACAGGTAGAAGAGGATCTAATTAAGGTTCTAAGGGTCTTTCGCCTGGTCTTATGAGGACATGCCAGGTCTTGACCCCTCCTTAGTGGAACATCGACTCGTGCTCAAACCAGGGGCAACACCTGTTAAACAAAGGTCAAGAAGATTTCACCCCCACATGGCCTTAAAGATCAAAGAAGAAGTTGATAAGCTATACAAGGCCAAGTTCGTCAGAGTAGTCTTATATCCCCAGTGGGTGGCGAACATAGTCCCTGTTCTCAAGAAGGATGGAAAAGTACGCATATGCATTGATTTCATTGACCTAAACAAGGCTTGTCCCAAAGATGATTTCCCGCTACCTCATATAGACGTCTTAGTAGATAACACTGCCGGGTACGAAGCTCTGTCGTTTATGGATGGATACTCGGGCTACAATCAAATCCGTCTCGCTCCGGAAGATCAAGAGAAAACTTCCTTCACCACGCCCTGGGGCACATATTGTTATGTGGTTATGCCATTTGGGTTGAAGAACGCAGGTGCCACCTATCAAAGGGCGATGATGGCCATTTTTCACGATATGATGCACATATACATGGAGCCTTATGTGGATGACATCTTGGTGAAGTCAAGAACAAAAGAAGAACACCCCTCTATTCTGGCTAAGGTGCTGCAGAGAGCCAGGGAGTATAAGCTTAAGATGAATCCGAAGAAGTGCGTATTCGGAGTCTCTTCAGGGAAGTTGCTAGGGTTCATAGTAAGCAAACGGGGGATCCAGATTGATCCTAATAAAGCACATGCCGTCATGGACATGCCTCCGCCGAAGAACATTACGGAACTTCGAGGACTGATTGGTCGGCTGCAATTCATTAGAAGATTCATATCTCAACATTCTCAAAGGTGCCGCCCGTTCTATGAATTGCTTAAGGCGGGGGTCAAGTTCGAATGGAATCAAGATTGTCAAAAGGCCTATGAGGACCTCAAAGAGTACCTGTCCAATCCCCCGGTTTTGCAACCTCCTGTCCCTGGGAAACCCCTAATCCTATATATCTCGGTTATTGAGGACTCCCTAGGGGCGGTCTTAGCACAAGTGGATGATGAAGGGAAAGAGCGAGCCGCATACTACCTCTCTTGGTTGTTTAATCCAGCTGAATCTAAGTACACCGCTATGGAGAAGACTTGTGCCGCCTTGGTGTGGGTAGCTCAGAAGCTTAAACATTACTTTCTCGCCCACCCAGTTAGGTTGATCTCTAGAATGGACCCGATCCGTTATCTCCTAGAAAAGCCCGTCCTTTCTAGTAGGTTAGCTCGCTGGCAGAGCTTCCTCTCTCAGTTTGACATCACCTTTGTCGTTCAGAAGGCAGTCAAGGGATATGCCATTGCTGAACATCTTGCACATCTTCCCATTCCTCATACCGATTCCATTCAGGATGATTTCCCTGATGAGCATCTCTCTGTCCTTTCTAATCATCCCTTCTGGTCTCTGCACTTCGACGGTGCACTCAACTCCCAAGGCCAAGGGATCGGGGCTGTCTTACTTACTCCAGAGGGAGTCACCATCCCCTTCGCTTATCAACTTCGATTTCCTGCTACCAACAATATCGCTGAGTATGAGGCTCTCCTGGCCGGCTTGAAGCACGCCTATCTCCTAGGCGCGCGCTATTTAAACATTATAGGAGACTCTCAGCTCGTCCTACGGCAAGTTCTGTCACCGTACTCGTGACCCTAAGCTCAAACCTTATCAAGATTTGGTCACGCTCCTTGCTAAGCGATTCCGTAAGCTCATCTATATCCATACTCCCTGTTCTTTGAACATTCTAGCTGATGCTTTGGCATCCCTTGCTTCCTCCTTATCCTTCCCTCTCAGTCGTAGTACTGAGACCATCGTCGTCCAGAGATTGGACGCACCCTCCATTCAAGATCCTTGGTTCATCAACGTCAGGAAATCTGTAGAGGCGAGAGTTGAGAAGGAGGATCTCAAGGAAGTTTCATTAACAGAACTAGAGGAGATTCTGGACGAAGAAGAATTGCCTTGGTATCATGAAATCGAATTATTTTGCAAAGAAGGGTCGTTCCCAGAAGGGGCACGGGCCGAGCAGCGTAAAGCAATAAGAAGAGCCGCCGCAAGGTACACTATCATTGCAGGAGAACTGTATAGGCGCGCTACTAATGGAATGCTCATGAGATGCTTGGATGATGTAGAAGCTTGGAAAGTGGCTGAGGCAGCCCATTCTAGTGAGTGTGGAGGTCATGTCAATGGCCAGGCTCTAGCAAAGAAGATCCTTAGGCAGGGCTACTATTGGCCCACTCTAGAGGAAGATTGCTCCCTCTATGTCCGGAGGTGCCTTAAATGCCAACTCCATGCTGATAAAATTCATTCTCCAGCTTCGTCCCTCCATCCTATGACTGCTCCTTGGCCATTCTCCATGTGGGCTTTCGACGTCGTCGGCCCGCTCGGTGATCCTAATTCTCAGATCAAGCAGAAATCTTTCATCCTCACCGCTACTGAGTACTTCACCAAATGGGCCGAAGCCGAGGCGTACGCAGAGATCAAAGCTACAACGGTGTGCCGCTTTATCATGAAGAATATCATCTCGCGGTTCGGAGTGCCAAGCAGCATCATCACCGACAACGGACCCCAGTTCATCTCCCAAGAGCTTAAGGACCTATGTAAGAAATTCAATATTGCACTGCATCATTCATCTCCATATTACCCTCAAGGCAACGGTCAAGCCGAGGCCACTAATAAAACCCTGCTTAAAATCATTAAGAAAACATGTGAAGCACACAAATTTTCTGATTGGCCTGAAAGATTGGTGGAAGCTCTGTGGGCTTACCGCACCTCCGTCCGTACCCCTACGGGACAAACTCCCTACTCTTTAACTTATGGGATGGAGGCGGTGCTCCCATATGAGATCTTAATCCCTTCTCTTAGAGTGCAGCTCGATAAGGAACTTAATCTCGATGAACGTCGAGAGGCGTTGCTGGTCCAGCTAGAACTCTTAGATGAGAAGAGGATGAACGCGGCCGATCACGTTTCTGTTTATCAAAAGAGGGTTTCGCGCTATTTTCAAAAGAAGGTAATTGAACGAAAATTTTGTAAGGGTGAAATTGTTTTGAAACGCAAATTCATTCGGTCTGCAGGTCCTAGGTCCAAGTTGCAACCTAACTGGGAAGGGCCGTTCGTAATAAAGAAGCTTATCCAGGGAATGCTTATCGTTTAGTAAACGCGGAAGGTGAGGAGCTCTCTCACCCGTGGAATGGGTTGTATCTTAAGCGTTTCTTTCCTTAAAAATCTAAACCACGTGCTTTTCCGGCAATAAGAACTGCCTCCCTATCTTCAAAAGAGAGTCTTGAGTAAGGCAAACACACACTACACGACATCCCTGGTCGGGTTCCTTATTTAAAAAGACACCGTTTTTCCTTGGCCATGCTTTGGGGGAAAGTCAAAGTCCCTGTCCGTTTCATTCTTCGGCTGCATCCAGGGGCAAGGAGTAAATAAGGAGGAGACAACCAATCCAAACTCCCTAACGAGAAGAGGTCTCAAATAGGGGCAAGTCCGTTATGACCTGACGCCACAAGAAAGGAAAGAAAAGAAAAGAAAAGGAGTGCTCTCTACAACATGAATCAAAAGCATCATCTCCAAGTCGGCGCATGAAATCTCAAAAAGCTCCAAAAGGAAAAGAAAATTAGGCATGACAAGAGTGGCAGTACAGTTCCCCGCGGGACGTTATGAGCCCGGTCGCATGCATGCCTAAGTGGACAAAGGTTCGATGACAGACATGAAAGCCCCGGCACAACAGACCAAATATCTAATAGGGTGGTACGGTGAGGGAATCAAGTTCTAAAAACTCCCATATCTGGCCTAAGCTTACCTCCATGATCTTTTTCCTTTTAGGACTGAGATGAGTACCCTAGGTATGGCTTTGGTAAAAACACCGTCGCAATGATTAGGTCTCAGCCAGGGGTTGTCACACTATTGCACGCCGGTCTCGAGACTCAAGCTAAAACAAGGGAGGTCTCGTGTTGCTAGAGAGGCACTGGTTTTTCAAAATCCAAAAATAACAAATATTTTCAAAATCCAAAAACAACAAATATTTTCAAAATCCAAAAACAACAAATATTTTCAAAATCCAAAAACAGTAAATATTTTCTAAAACTCTCAAAAAAAATACCATCATGTGCATAGCATGCATCGCATTTTCATTATGTTTTCGCCTATTTAATAAGGCTCCACCCCTTGACCAAATATCAAGAATCGGTCATTATCTAACTTGCTTCAAGGCAAGGGGTTGAGTCTAAGAACAGATCTAACTTGTTTCATGATTGAGTGTGTACAAAACGCAGGAACAAGCCCAAAAGCAAAAGCTCACAACTATGCAGGTTCAGAGTGTGTAACGCGCCAGCATCAGACCGTTACAGTAACGTAACGGGCCCAACCTTGACCGTTATTTTCCTTCAGGCGTGGGCCCCTTTCCTTTTTGATTGAACCATCACTATAACGGTCTGAGACCCACCGTTACTTGAAAATAACGGCTCAAGACCCATCCGTCATATCCTTCAGAAACTGGGCTCTTTATTACTCCCATTCTGACGGCCTGTCGCAGGACCGTCATTTCCATGTAACGGCCCAGTGCACATCCGTTATATCCTCCAGAAGCCCTGTCTACTCACATCAGTCTAGCCTTTTAAACTACGGAACTCAAGATCTTTCAACTATGGCAATCTCATCTCATTCAAGCAAAGACTAATGAAATATAATTCTTGATAAATTCAACTTTGATTGTCAATTACATAATAGTCCTCATGAATACAACAAAAAGAGGAAAATCAAGATACATTCAACTTCTTATCCGCAAGAGGGCGGATTCTTCTCAACTCTTTCACATAATCTCGGCGTGTTTCGTCATTCTCTTCAACTTCTGCTTGCCACGGGTGCACCTTGCTGATCTCCCACATGGTCAGCGCGTTCCGGATCGCTCTTTCATCTTCCTCGGTCCCCATCTTCCTAGGTAGAAGGGGAGGGTAGTGTGATAGTGCAGAAGCGCTGATTCGAGGTAATCCGATCTGAAGATAGCATCGGTGCGGGTTGTAGATCGCCATGGTAGTGTTCCCTACTAGCTGGAGGTCGAGGCCTTGGCGCCGTGGTATTTTGAGAAGAGCACTTCGGAGGACTCTTGGTCGCATGATGAATTTGTCCATTGGAAGAGTGTTGAAGAAGAGGCGCCATTCATCCTGAGTTTTCTTATCCGCGGTCTTGCATTCAACCTGAGAAGAGTATCCAAATGCCCCTCCGATAAAGAAGAGAGGGTGGCTCCCGAAGATTCGGCTTGCAGAAGTTATGTCTTCCTTAGGAAGGAATTTGACTCTCACTCCTATCCAGCACTCGAGGAGTATCATAGAGCCGAACAAAAGCCCTCCTAGGCAAGCCGAGCTTAGTCCTTCATAGAGGTATGAGAGGACCGCTTGAGAGATGGACATACCTCGCCACAGCCCGCTAATAACTCCAAGGTTTTGGATATCTAAGAGGTGGTCGGTAGTGGTAAAAAGAAAGACTCCACACAAGCAAACCGCTACCGCCTTGGCTATGGCTTCATGTCTCTCCCACTTGTTTTTACAATGAGACACTATCCAGTGGGCCAAGGGTATCAAGTGAACGTGGTGTGGGCTGATCATGGTCCTCACGTCCTTCGGGTTATGAATGAAATCACTCAAGAGCGAGGACGGGTCGATAGGCTCTATTGTATAGCAAACTCGGTCTTCATCCCCCACCTTAGTCTTAGGAAGGGCTAAGTAGGTTTCTACTTCCTCCAATAGGACGGTTGCTTCAAAGGAAGGGAAGATGAAGGTGTGAGTTTGTGGATGCCATAGTTCCACAAGAGCTGAAAGGCTTGGCCAATCTAAGGACAATTTCTGGAAATTCTTGCCTAAAACCAAGAGAGGTTGAAGGTGCCATGCTTTAAGGATGGAGGTGACCTCTATAGGAAGTGCCTTTACCATGGGAGCCACCCACTTCAGATTGGAATAGCACCTTGGACCGGGAAGGGGCTTGAGAAAAGAAAGAAGGAAGTCATGAAAAGAATAAGTGCAGCGAAATTATGAACTTTGGATGAAGTTATAAGTACTTACCACTCTTTGGACGTTAGAGCTTAAGTGCTTGGGAATTGAGGTTAGCCGTTGAAGCTCTCTATGTTCCCTCCTGGCAGCTTTAGGGCCGGTGTAAGCTTTCTCCTTCATAGCCATCACCTCGAAGCTCTCTTCATCATGTTTTCTGCTCTTTGGAGGAGCTCTTCAAACCCTAGAACAGAGGTTTTAGCAAAGCTGCGATTTTGATTAAGGTTTTAAGTTGCTAAGACTTATATTTAACTTTGGAAGGATAAGACTCGGGCTAGAAGGCTTTATCTTCAATTAGGATAAGTTCTAGCGATGGTTTAAGTGGCTAAACCTCGGATTTTAGTTATCTCGGCTCAATCCGATTCGGATTGCGACCCAGATTCTAACGGTCCATCGTGCGACCGTCACTTCACTCCGACGCGCCAGCACTCGACCGTCGCATTTTCTGGGGGTTTCAATTCCCCGAATCATGTTCTGTGGAGAGTAACGGTCTATGGGTCTACCGTCGCTTTCTGTAACGCTCTAGCCCTGAGCCGTCGCATTCCCAGCCACTCAGTTCTTTCTCTTTTGGGCTAAAACACTTCCTGACGGTCTTGCTTATGACCGTCTCTTTCCTCTGACGCGCCTCCTTCAGGCCGTCGCATTTCCTGCTAGTTGCCCTGACCAACTATCGTTCTGCCATGATCAACGGTCTGACCCCTGGCCGTTATTTGTCTTTGACGCACCCTCAGTTGGCCGTCGTTTATCCTGATGCCCCACTGCCAGAATGGGCCTCTGATGATTAACGGTCTCTCACCTGTGTGTCGTTTGATTATGACGGTCAGATCTTAGACCGTCACTTTCTCTGCTGCTGAGTTCAGGTTATTCCTTCTGCCCTTGCTTAGACCTGGCGGTCTTTCACATTATACACCTCGTTTCTTCCTGCATGCATCTCATTCATTCATTCACATTTCGTCCATCCTGCTTTTTTCACATTCATTCATTCACGCTCGCATAAAACTAAAAACAAAACAGAAAACTAAAAGAGGGATCTCATTCCATTTTTAACCAAAGGTTCTATACAAATAATAAAGAAAACATAAGAAAAGGCATCATTCGGCCGGTCTATCAGCCGGGCCACCATCATCCTCCCCCTCCTCAGGTCTCCTCGCGGGTGGCGGTGCTATGGAAGCACTCTCCTCCTGCTGTCCTCTCTCTGCCCTCTCATTCCTCTGCTGGGCGGAGGAGCTGACGAGGAAGTCCCGTACTGAGCCGCTAGGGGCAGCGCTCCTATGTATCCCACTCTGGGAGGTGCACCGCTCCGGTCCCCGGCCGATCATCCGCACCGTCCGCTCCAATGTCCGCAGCTCGATCTTCAGTGTGAAGATCTGACGCCGCGTCTCCCGTGCCTCGGTCCGGTAGCGATCCAAGTCGGCCGTCCTGATCCGAAGCTCCTTCACCTCAGCTCCTGCCTGCGCTAACTCCTTCCGGAGTTGTTCCATCTCTGGATCATCTGGGCGTCGCAGGGTCTCCGCTCTCTGCCGGGCCATCTCTGCCCGTACCAGCTCCGTCTCCGCTCGGGCTCGATCAGTCTCGGCCCTGCTTCTCTCTACCTCGGCTACTGCTGCTGCTAGATCCCTCGCCTGTAGATTGCATTTCACGTCATTAGTCATAAAGCATTTAATTAGGCATAATCATAAGTTTTTTTTAGTCTCTTACCCGCTCCGCGAGGGTGGCCTCCGCCTCCTCGGCCCGGGCGACCGCTCGAGCAAAGTCAGCCTCCTGCTCAGCCCTGCCTCCCGCAGGCTGCGAGGAAGACGATGGGGCATCCGGTCCAGCGCGTTGGGCTCCCTCAGCCCGCTGCATTTAGAAGTCATAAGTTAGTTGACATTTACATTTGCATCATTGAACATCATGTTTCATAAATCATAAGCATTTAAGTTTTTAGTCTCACCAAGAGCTCCAGGGCAGACCGATACCCGTCCCGCTGTTGGATGGTGGAGTGGAGTAGCCCTTCTAGCTCGGCTATCCGTCCTTCAGGATCTAGCTGCATTTAGAAAGCATAAGTCAGCATCCATCATCTTGCAGGTTCATATAGAAAGGTTTTTTTTAGGTTTAGAATTGCATACCGGTCGTCGGGTACCTCGGTATACCCGGTCGCCGTAGTGTCGAGCAAAGGCCTTCAGGTAGGCCTCGTCGCTCTCGTCCCGCTCCTTCACGGCCCTGCCTCGCTGCCTCCAGTCGAGGACGTACTTCGCCTTCCGGGCACACCAATCCACACTTCCACTGATGCCCCTCGCCGACTTGCCTGGGCGGTCATCGTTGCGATGCGGAAAGGTCACCTTGGGCAGGTGTTGTCCCCGAGTCCGCAGGATCAGCCTGTAGTGCAGAGGATCGATGATATGGATGCAATGCAACCATATGTCTCACCCCCGGTACGATAAGGACGCCTCCACCCACGGCTGTCCTGTGTAGCCTTCGCTGCGGTACGGGGTCCATCTCACCTGAAAGCATTTTTCATTCATTCGTCAGCATTTGTCAGCATTTGTCAGCATATAGAAGCACATAGAAGTCATCTTTGAGTCTCGGGCTTACCGATGTGTGTGGGTAGGAGTCCAGGTCGTCCTGGATCGTCCGGGTCAATCGGAGGATCGATCCCGTGTCCCTCGCCACCGACCATTGCCTCGCGATTGGTATGAGGCCGGGATGGAGTAGCGCGCCTCTCCCAATGCCTGGGAGGTACATATAGCTCCAGACCTGCATTTAGAAGTCAAGTCATTTGCATAAATCATTTAACCCGAATCATTAGCATTTGCATAAATCACAGCATAATCATAATCATGGCATAATAGAAAGCATTTAAAGTGCATTTACCTGTAGGAAAGGCGAGAAGCCGCCCAGCATGGTCTGGCGATCCGTGGTGCTCAGGGAGTCGAACAAAAATGCGAGTACTGCTGCCCCCCATGCGTACTTCCTCACTCTGCTCAAATCCTCTATCAACGGCAGCAGTCTGCAGCTGATGACGTCTGCCCGAGTCGCGAACAGGAGCTTCCCGAACAGTAGCATCAGGAAGCGTCTGAGCACTCTATCTCCCTCTGGTCCCGCCTCTGCCGCCACGCGAGGGCGCACCTGGTCGACCACTCTGCCCAGATGCTCCTCAGGCAGCTCTCCCACGGTGATTGCCGCTCCTCTCAGCCCAAACTCTCCTGCAGTACCGATCTCGCGAGCTGGGAAGAGGACTGACCCGGCCTAATCAGATCTAGCCCGAGCAGCTGCTGTGCTATCTCCCGGTAGTCCCCGTACGTCCATCCGGTCACTGCGGAGCCGTGGACTCTCAATCCTGTAATCCTCGCTATGTCTTCCAATGTGGGGATCATGTGGCCCCATGGGAAGATGAAAGCTCGGCTGATCGGGTCCCATCTCTCGTGCAGTGCGTATAGCAGCGGCGTATCCATCCGGATCACCTCGATGCTGAGCACCTCGGCGAATCCCATCCCGGCGAGCCTCTCTCTCTGGTAGTCGGGCAGTGCCTGGTACACCGCCCGGATCTGAAGCCAGGAGATCCGTGATCTCCTCTTTCCCTGCATTGCATAGTTAGTCCATTTGCATCATGTAATCATGGCTTAAGCATTCATAATTGAAAACCCAAACAAAAATTTGAAAATTGAAAACCCTAAAAATAGTTCGAATCCCTGGCAGAAGTAACGGCCCTGTGTTGGGGCGTCGCTTGTCTCTGACGCACTCAGGGTGGAGCGTCAGGGGAGTGACGGTCTCTGGTAGGACCGTCACATTGGCTACGTTTGGGAACTTTTTCCCTACATTCCCATGGTCTCCCTTGTTGGCCAAATGGCCTACAATAGTTCCTAGTGGGTTCGTAGACCCATTTTCTATCCTCATTCCCCATGCACTCCCGAATTAAGAACAAAAAATCAAAAAAATGGAATCTAGGGCGGGCGGCCTACCTCACGGTCCGTGCCTCTCTTCCTCTTCTTCTCTGGTTCCTTTGGTTCCTCTGCACCCCGTGGAGCTTCCCCTTGGTCCTCCTTGACCGTGGGGACTTCTTCTTCTTCCGTTTGGCTTCCCCTCGTCGGTTGGTCCTCTTCTACCGGCGGGATCACCTCCCGTTCGATCCGGCGGTGAAGCCGCCGTATTGCCATCCTTTTCCCTCTCTCTCTCTTCTTTGGGGGCGGCTGGGGTGCCTCGTCGCCGGCCATGGTGGTCGTGAGGGTGGAATCACCGGAGCTTTCCTCGGTTTGGGTTTTTTTTGATTGATTGATTGTTTGAATGGAATGAACGGGCCATGACCGTTCGGTTGTTTTTTTGAAATCTCAGGAAATGTAACGGTCTATCGACCGGCCGTCACATTATCCTAACGCTCCGGTTTAAAGCCGTCACATGTGTTGAACTGCTTTATCGAAGAATGTGAACCGCCTTGATTATGACGGATCAATGGTGGTCCGTTGCTTTTCTGTGACGCCCCTACATCGGACCGTTATATGCTTGCAAGTTTCCTGATGAATTGAAAGGTCTAATTGATGCTTCAACGACCCTATTGTCTATCATGATGTTCCTTATCTATGCCTCTTGCATGTACAATGGTTATGCCTAATTCTTATTTGATTGATTATTGTCTGGCTAACCTATCTTTCATGAAAGGGTTATGAGCAAAAATCACACTTGGCCTTCTGGCAGACAGGTAAGTCAGGTATTGTATATCATTCCCTCATTCCCTTAATGCATTACTATATGTTATTTATGATATATTACCTCGAGAACCGGCTGGTCATTCATGTGTCCTAGGATCTGATGTTCCCCTTAAACAAAAATGATGATGATCTAAGTTCACATGTTTAATCATTGGATAGGCCGTTAGATTAGAAAATTTGGGGACGATGGTTCTATCTTGCACGCTGTGGTTGCAGATAGTGTCCTGACTCTGATTTCTCCAATCTAGCAATATTATTCTCGAGTATTTGATATTTTATCTTTCTTTGCATTTGCTTTGAAGATTTCTTTTTTCTTTAGCCCAGCATGCATCATTCGCATTTTTGAGTATTCATGAAGCTTCATCTGTTCAAGATATCTCAGAGATGGTGAACAAGCTGTGTTCTTAATCCCGAATAAGGAGAATCATTCCACTCTGAATTAGAAGGTTTTCTTCGATTTGCTTGCTTGATCTGGTTCACTGAAGATTCCTGTCTGGAGTTTAGTCTCTTTCCTTTCCGTTGCCTCCGGCGGCTAGCCGTGTTTCCTTTCCTTAGTTAATTAATTCCTCCAGACTTGCGTCCTTTGGTTGGCTATTTTCTTGTGATCAATTTGAAGTTTTCCAGAAAATTCTTGTCGCTTGTTGGTAAAGAACGGGTGTCGTTTACCTTAACGCCCTCTTTTTGGTACACTCCGCTTCATCTCCGTTTCACCTCCATGTTCCAGTTTACTTCCGCTTCACCTCCGCTCGCTCCCCTGCAAAGAGGACGTTAAGGAGGGGCATCTGTTGACACCCGTTTTATACCCATAAGTCAGGTCATCTCCTTATTTCATTCAATATGATGCTCCGAGTTGTTCGCTTTTCATCGAGTCTCCTGATCAGTTGAAGCCTGTTTCTTGGGTCTTTTCCTGGATGAAGAATTGGCTCCCGGTGGCATTTTCATTGGATGAAGCTTAGCAAAGCCCTTCTCTTCTTCTTTGAAATCTCCAATGTTAATAACGGTCCCAGTCAGGTGCGTCGCTTCCCTCTGACGGATATGTCCTGGACCGTTACTCTTTGAAGAGCCCTAAGGCTTAAGGCCACGTGTTCAGTGCTTATCCTGTTGATTTCACGTTGATAATAACGGTCTGTCGTACAGCCGTTATTTCCTTATGACGCCCTAGGCCTTGGCCGTCACTTCCTTGAAGAGTCCACCTTATTAGATCTTCCTTCCGTTGATCTTATCCTTTGGGATAAGGTTGAGAGTAACGGATGTTCCTTGATGCGTTACTTTCAAGTGGCGGTCTATCGTGCAGCCGTTACTTCTTTCCTAGAGTCTTGGTAGTTCAGGCCTTTTTCTCTGCTACTCAGTGTTTGAGATAAGAACTTGGATTGATCTTATCTCTTTCTAATCCGATCCTCAGGACTTCCCGTTTGTTTCTTTGGACTCTTGGTGATATTATCCTCAAGGATTTGCTAAGAGTTATCTCTTTATCCTGCTGAATTATCCTCTACTCGACCTACGAGTTTTGAGGGTCTATAAATAGAACCCTTGAATTCATGGCCAAGAAAGGAGGAGATTTAAATTCACGACGAAGTGCTGCCGAACTCAGGAGCCATCTTCATCCAGGAGGAGCTGTTTTCACGTCCATCTATCTCATAGTCAAGGGAGTACTTTTGTTTTGGTCTTTCAAGTTCATCTTTGCATGCTTGAGTTCTTCCTTGGTTTTTTCTCCAAACAAAGCATTGTCCCTCCTCCTCCTCCTCCATGTTTTTCACTGTTCTCTAAGCATACAAACATCCCCCAACTTTTAAAAACGCCCAGAGGGGTTAAAAAAAAAACCAAAACTCCCCGGTAATTCCCTCTCCTTTTGATGTTCTTAAATTCTTTAAGAATTGATGCTATGCGTGCGAAGAGGGCTGATTGAGGTTGTCTTGTCTTGTCTTTTTACTTCTTTGGCAGGTTTACAGGTTCATTAGCACGAGGCCCAAGTCTTCTGGCCGGCTGGAAGAGTTGGAGTTAAAAGAATTCAAGCTTTACTACTGCAGATTATCTGATGGTCTGGTGCAGGCGCGTCACTCTCTTCTGGCGGTCTAGGGTGCGACCGTTACTTCAAAGCAACGCACAGGGTTCTGACCGTTACTTCCAAGCTGATCTGTAGGCTTTCCTTGGTTTTCTCTCCCATGGGCGGGTGTTTCATCCTCCTATTTCCAAGGTATATTCGAGTCTTTGACTTGGGTTTACTTTGGTGGCGATCACATCTTTCCTTAGTACTGGGCAATAGCTATTTTCTTCATCACATCTTTATTTCCTTGCTTGTTCCACCCCTAGTGGTGTGTTTTTATTTACTCCTTGCTCCACGCCCCGGCGTGTGTTTTTCCTTTTCCTTAGCGTAATTTGATTGAGATAGCATGCCCATGCTAGAGCTAGCTATGATTGCCTAGGTTCATGTTCACATGTTCATAGGTTTGAGCAGATCTTTGATTGCTTGTTTGTCATCTTGCCATATTACTTAGCAAGCCTCAAGAGTAAAGATGAAAAGATAGGCAAATAAATATCAACAAAGATGAGGTCAGATGAGGACTTTGTCCAGTATGCTGATAGGTGGAGGTCTTTGGCTGATAAGGTAAAGGATACCCTTTCAGAACCCGAGCAAGTCAAGATGATTGTGTCTAATGCAACCCCGCAGTTTAGACACATTTTAGCCATGAATAAGCTTACCACGATGGAGGAACTTTATGAGAGGGCTCGGTATATCCAGACCCAATTAAAAGATTCCCCCATCATGCATATGTTTGAACCCCCAAAGCCAAGGGTGTTTAAGAAGACGGGCACTGGTGTCCAAGGAGGAACAACTGAGGGAGTCGTCATAAATGAGCAAGTGAGTGTGCTTGGCAGCCCCAACCAACCAGTTAACCCAAGGCCTCCTCAGGTTTCACGACCTCCCTTTCAACAAGGTCCACCTCTTTATCATCCTCCACCCCAAAATAACCCCCTTCAAAACAACATGCCTCAACCCTTTCATCCCCAACAACAACAACAACCACAACCTCTGTATCACCAAGTTCCACCCCCGGGAAATTACGGCCCACCACAACAACGGATGAGGCCCATTGGACCCAAAAGAGCCCATTATCCACCATTGCCTGAGGCATTGCCGGACATTTTTAATGCCCTCATGGCTGCCAACCTGCTTACTTTGCCCAAAAAAAAGTTTGCATGGCCCCCAAATGCTGATACCTCCAGGTGCTGTGTCTATCATAGACAGCCGGGTCATATGGTGGAGAATTGTTTCAACTTCAAAGATTACATTTACGACATGAATGATCTCGGTGAAATCGATTGGGATGAAATGAGGCGATGCATCGCCACCCTAAAGGCCAGGAGACCTCCGCCTAGGCCACAGTTGCCACAACAACCACATCAACAACAACAGCCTCAGCAGGCCCCACAACAGCAGCCTAATATGGGCATCATCCATAACCCGCTTCCGGAGCACCAACAGCCCAACTACCAGGTTAATCCGATTTCCTCCTTCTCGGAAGTTGGAAGAGAGCAAACCTATCATTTAGAAAGCACCTCTGTCCTCGCTACCAATCATACCACCAATCAACCTCCTCGTCTCCTTCGAACAGCCTCTTCTTACCACTCAACCCCCTCACAACCCCTATTTGATCCTTCTCCCATTCCACAGCCATCACGCCCTCTTATTCGTACCCCTATCGTCAATTCACCGTTAGTCCATCACCAAAGGCCATCTCACACTCCTTTTTCACCCCCAAGTCCCCTGATCACTTCTTATTCCTATAATTTACCATCTACCTCTATCGCACCTTTACCCCCGCCTTCTAACCTTTTTACCGCCCATTACCCGTATGACCCACCATCCACCTCTATCCCCACTGAACCTCCTCCTCCACCATCTAAACCTCTTATCATTCACCGTTCATCTGAGGTCCCCTTTACTTCCACTATACCCCCTCCACCATATAAACCCCTTATCATCCACCATTCACCCGAGATTCCCTCTACTTCCCCTATTCTTTCACATTCT